>JAFMOD010001082.1:99483-116271 GCA_019802435.1 Corydoras maculifer
GTGATGGAGGGTGTGATAGGTCAGTGATGGAGGGTGTGGTCGGTCAGTGATGGAGGGTGTGATAGATCAGTGATGGAGGGTGTGGTAGGTCAGTGATGGAGGGTGTGATAGGTCAGAGATAGAGGGTGTTGTAGGTCAGTGATGGAGGGTGTGGTAGATCAGTGATGGAGGGTGCGGTAGGTCAGTGATGGAGGGTGTGGTAGGTCAGTAATGGAGGGTGTTGTAGGTCAGTGATGGAGGGTGTGGTAGGTCAGTAATTAAGGGTGTGGTCGTTCAGTGATGCAGGGTGTGGTAGGTCAGTGATTAAGGTGTGATGGGTCAGTGATGGAGACTGTGATCGGTCAGAGATGGAGACTGTGGTCGGTCAGAGATGAGGGTGTGGTAGGTCAGTGATGGAGGTTGTGGTTGGTCAGTGATGTATACCTCCATACTTTATTGTTTTCTATGTGATTTTATTATTTTCCTTGTGCATTGTATCATTTGCAACTATTAATTATCCGCAGTGATTACGTGTTCAGCTTTCGAATCGGGTGGAGTAATGTCCATCTCAGTGTATGACGTGCTGCAGGATTGATGATGTATGACTGTGAACTCCATATTCAGACATGATTTCAGGCCGTGTCACATGGTGGAGTCGCATGGTGTGTCGGTGCATGAATGGGTGAAATTGTGCATGTCATAGGGAGCGTGATTGTGTGTCGGCATGTTACTGTGAGTGTTTGCATGTGACACTTACAGCCCTGGGCTTTGCTGCTCAGATGACGAGTCCTCACTTCTGTAAGCATCAGGCTGTGTGCAAAAAAAGTAAATAGGTGTGTGTGTGTGTGTGTGTGTGTGTGTGTGTGTGTGTGTGTGTGTGTGTGTGAAGAAGGCTCAAGGTAAAGAGGTGCGGATGTGTGTCTGTGTGTTAGGAATGAGGAATTAGTCATCAGAATTGTGTGTCAGACATGACCATCCATGCTGGATTACTCGCTTCTGCTTCCCTGGGCAGGATTCGCTGAACTAATGCTGATACACCCAGACAGCTTTAGGCAAACACACACACACACAAAGATTTATGATGGGGGGCACCGGATAACCTGGAGAAAACCCGCATGGACAACATTGAAACTCCACCCAGACCTTGGATTCGAACCTGGATCCTCAGCACTGAGAGAAAAGCATGCTAACCGCTACCCCACCAACCATTTAAGCAACCATGAAGTGACTGGTTACCCGTCAGTCATTGTTTGCACTGCTTGAAATGGTCAGTTATTTTATAAAATAATGGAATACGGAATGGTTAACATCCATCCATCCATTATCTTCCGCTTTATCCTCTACTAGGGTTGGGGGGGGGGAGCAGGTTCCCAACGCCCATCCAGGGGAGAACGTCTCGGGCGCTGGGCGGATACACCCAGGACAGGACACCAATCTTTTGCTGGGCACACACACTCACACAGACTCACTCTATATGGGGCAATTTGGAGAACTCAATTGACCTTAATCCATGTTTTTTGGTCTGTGGGAGGAACACCGGAGAACCCAGAGGAAACCCACGTGGACACGGGGAGAACATGGAACCTTCACCCAGATTGGGATTCAAACCGTGAATCCTTAGCGCTGAGAGGAGAACGTGCTGACCACTAAGCCACCGTGCCGCCCCAATGGGTAACAGTATGACTAATTAATTAATTGTTTGGTTTAAATCAGTCAGCGTGCAATGCAGAAACAATTAGAAGCTCTAAATGACAAGAGTCAGATGTTCCTGTGAATGATATTCTAGATTTATCTGATTTCTGATTTCTCTTAATGCGACCTCCTGCTTTTCTGGTCTTCCCATCGAATTTAGAAATAATTCTGACCAAAGATGAATGCAGTTCTGGATGAAATAAATATTGTGTTGTTGCATAAGAGAACAACTTAAGGAGTGGGCAGAAAGAAGACTACCACAGTAGAGCTTGAAGAAATTATGGCAGGAAGACCGAACAATGTCCCCAGCAGAGATCCAGCCAAACAATGCCTTGGAAGAGCCGGACAGAGATTGTTCTCTGACGTACCTGATGGAGAGGAGACCAGCAAGCGTCTCATTGCTGTGAGCAGAGTTACAGTGTCCTCGGCAAAGTAAAGAGTGCCAAAGTTACGTCTAGGCAGAATGAAGGCGGCGCAATCATCTGAAGGGTGGGGAGAGGGTAAAAAATCATCAATCCGGCCTCAATGAAGTCCAAACCGCCCCAAGTAGCTGGCTCACCGCCTGGTAATTTAGGAAGCGAGACTTCTTTACTCGGCTGGACGAGCTGCCAGCCTCTCATGGCAGATCTTTCCATGGTCGACGGATCTGCCAGATTCCATTGTGGCGTAAAAGATAAAAACCAAACATGGGGTGGACACGAAAGCACTGAAATCAACATAACAGTCTCCCAAAACTGGACCTAGAAGACATGTGAGCAATAATAACAATCACGACCTCTTTTAGAAACGTTTTCGTATCGTGCCGTATCGAGATATTTTATCTTTTATATTTCGTTGCATATTTTCTGTTGAATGTTTTAATATCCATCCATCCTCTATTAGGGTCACGGGGAGGGTTCACCATGCCCATCCAGAGGAGAACGTCTCGGGCGCTGGGCAGATACACCCAGGACAGGGGGGCAATCTATCGCTGAGCACACACTCACTCACACACAGTCTATATGGGGCAATTTGGAGAATTCAATTGACTTGATCCATGTTTTTGGACTGTGGGAGGAAACCGGAGAACCCGGAGGAAACCCATGCGGACACGTGGAGAACATAGAAAATCCACCCAGATTAGGATTTGAACCGGGAATCCCCAGCGCTGAGAGGAGAACATGCTAACCACTAAGCCAACGAGCCGCCATATTTTTTAATATATTTCATTATTTTTATCTTTTATTTATTGTTGCTCCTGATCTCTACCAAAGATAGCTTCCAAACAAAGTTCTGTTGTATAACTACAATGTAAACATTTATGTATTTACGCTGCAGTGAGACATGCAACAACACAGAAGCCATTGCAGCACACAACTATAAACCTTTTTATAAGTTTTATAATGTTCATACCAAAACCGGGACTGAAGCACCTGCAGCGATCCGAGAATATCCCTTCATGTAAAACAGCTGGCTGGATCCTTCACAGGCTTTATCCACCCTCATCCAATATACCATCATCGTGCTTTGCATGTAGTTGGCCCATATTTTTTAAAACAAATCCAGGAAACATCCCCTCCAGTGCTAATTTCTTTCCTCTCTGTAAATATGTGCCATGAATTATAAATGACAAGCCGCTGATGCAAACACAGAACCACTATCTGTCCATTTATTTCTCTTCTTTTCGAACATTTTGAAGGCTAATTACTTAAACTAGTCGGCCTTCTTTATTTCTTCTGCTGGAATGAAGTAAATGTTGGACTCAGTTGGTTATGAAGTGGAAAAATCATGTGACTTTTTTTTTTTTTTTTTTTTTTTTTTTTTGGAGACAAACTGATGGTTATAATGGAAAGCAGATTTAAAGCCTCAGTCAACAGATGTGAACCTAATTCTACATGCTGGAGAACAATGAGTTGAAAACCTATATGAGTTCAGTAAGCCCAGAAGTTCCTAATCCAATAGAAATGCAGTTTCTGTCCAGTAATTGTGGTTGCAGCGGTGCTCAGGCAGTGTTTTGGATAAAGAGCTGGTGATGCGTTGAAAACAGATGAGAAAAGCAGTTTGAGTTTATAATGCTCAGTCATTACTGAACAGAGGTTGAAGATTAAATTATTAAATTTAGCCTATAGGCAAAAATGAGCCACATTGTTTAAAATTGATGATGAAAAAAAAAGCATGATGAAGATATGTACATGTAACTAAAAATTTGTGTTGTGAAGGATAGAAGGCCATAGCATGGTGGCTTAGTGGTCAGCACGTTCTCCTCTCAATCTGGGTGGAGTTTCCCTATTCTCCCCATGTCCGGTTTCCTCCCACAGTCCAAAAACATGGATCAAGGTCAATTGAATTCTCCAAATTGCCCCATATAGAGTGTGTCTGTGTAAGTGAGTGTTTGTCCAGTGATAGATTGCCCCCCTGTCCTGGGTGTATCTGCCCAGCACCCGAAACGTTCTCCCCTGGATGGGCATGGAGAACCCCGACCCTAGTAGAGGATAAAGCGGAAGATAATGGATGGATGGATGGATGGATGGAAGGCCATAGAATATCAGAATCTTAGCATGTCTACAAACCAACCAGTTGTTTAAATGTTAAAATGGTGTTGCCATATTTGTACAGATACAGATTTGTAGATCTCGAAACATTGTTGGTATACAGGACATAGTATACATTTATCATGAACAGAAATGAACCACATCCAAGCGCTTACATACAAAATGTCATGCTTTAAACTCCGTGTGTTAAATAAGGACCGAATAGTTGGGTCATAATGGTGACTGACTGGCTTTAATTTCTCTCTTACATAATATAACATTATGCTAATCAATCACAGAGAATTTCTTCATAACGCTGAGGTTGGAATCTGTAACAGCGTACGTATTAAACTGTAAAACCAACCCATTCAAATCTTTATGGAAATCAGTGAAGTAGAGCCCTGTCATGATTTTAAACAAATAACCGATGGCTTCTGAATAAACGATTCGCTTATCTCTGTGTCTGAATGTCATCTGTCACAGCATGCCATCGTCAGAGATAAAGGCTTCCAGCTGAACTGGCTCTGTGACGTTGGATCTGCAGAGCTTAACCCTCAATAAGGAAGCTTTGGATTTTTGTTTGCTCTGTTAATTATTTCTGTCTGTAATTCAGAGAGTTTATGTTCAGGAGTCTTTACATAAGCAGGTCCACTTGTTTGATGTTACACAGATTACACAGTATATGTGAAGCTTTAGGTCACGGGGCTTCCACTCTGACTACCAAATGTATTCATATTGATCTTCTGGTCTCTTTTTAATTACAGATCTAAAAGGCTCGGTTCTAAGGGAGCAGTAAAGTAAATCATGACTCTCTTATCACGCCGCTTCATAGTTTGGCTTATTGTCCACACCCAGAGCATTTAGGGGTACAAGTACTCAGCAGGTTAGCCATCCATCCATTATCTTCCACTTTATCAGGATCGTGCGGTGAGGCGGGGGGGGGTTCCCCATGCCCATCCAGGGGAGAACGTTTCGGGCGCTGGGCAGATACACCCAGGACAGGGCGCCAATGTATCGCTGGACACATAATCACTCACACAGACACACTCTATATGGGGCAATTTGGAGAATTCAATTGACCTTGATCCATGTTTTTGGACTGTGGGAGGAAACCGGAGAACCCGGAGGAAACCCCCGCGGACACAAGGAGAACATGGAAACTCCACCCAGATTGGGATTCGAACCAGGAATCCCTATTGCTGAGAGGTGAACATGCTAACCACTAAGCCACCGTTCCACCCGTCAGCAGGTTATGTTTAGGTTCATTTAAATCCATTTGCTTTGCAGCTTAAGTTTTAAATGTGACTTTTGCAGACCAAAGGTTCTAGAAATCTATCCATCCTCTATCTTCAGCTTAACCCTCTACTAGGGTTGCGGTGGTTTCTCCATGGCCATCAGGAGAGCACGTTTCTGGTGCTGGGCAGATACACCCAGGTCAGGGTGCCTATCTATTGCTGGGCACACACTATCAATTATACAGACACACACATTTATTTATAGGGTTCTCTTAAGTATTAAGTATTTATTATTATGACATGTCCCACATGCACACACACAATTTGCTCTTAACCTGCTCTGCTCTTAACCTGGGAACATGTCAATTCACGGATTAAATCAGAGACGAATACAGATCTGGATGAACGTCTTTCATGTTTTGAGGCTGCACTCTCACCATGCTGGTCCTGCTCTGAGGAGAGACATCCTGAAGAAAGATAGTAATTAGTGTCAACAATGCAGCGGTGATGAAGCAAGAGAAAAGCAAAAAGCAGGTCACTGCTCCAGCAGAATTTCACTGGGTCTGTATTCAGCTCCTGAAAAACATGCACAAAGACTTCGAACAAATAATTTAATATGGCATCCAATATTATCCAAAATGCCTTTCTAAAGCAATTTTCCCTAAAAGTTGAAGCATTTTATAAAATAGCAATATTAAACGATTCACAAAAATCTGTTAAATACAAACGACTGCAACACAGAAAAGGAAGGACAGTGGGATCTTTACTACGGGTTACATCACTTCACCTTTTATTTTCCATTTTATACATGGATAAATTTATGTGAATAAATATATTAAGGACGGTGGCTTAGTGGTTTAGCATGTTCGCCTCTCAGCATTAGGGATTCCCGGTTCGAATTCCCATCTGGGTGGAGTTTCCATGTTCTCCGCGTGTCCGCATGGGTTTCCTCCGGGTTTTCCGTTTTCCTCCCACAGTCCAAAAACATGGATCAAGTCACTTGAGTTTTCCAAATTGGCCAATGTAGAGTGTGTTTGTGTGCGTGTCTGTGTGTGTGAGTGTGTGCCCAGCGATAGATTGGCGCCCTGTCCCGTGTGTATCTGCCAAGCGCTCGAAACTTTCTCCCCAGGATGGGCATGGGGAAACCCCCCGCGACTCTAATATAGGATGAACCGGAAGATAATGAATGAATTAATAAATATATTAACATTTACTGTAACGTTTTAAACATTTTTACAGTATATAAGACATGTGCTGCTAACTGCCCCAGTTGTCTGGTTCTGCTGTTCAAGATGCATTTTTAGAAGTACATAGATCTGCGGGAAGGTCAGTCAGATACTTAGACTCCATGCTGTGGTTGTGCAGAATGAGACCTGGCATTGTCCTGTTAAAATACTCATGGAGTTCCTCTACATAAGCAGATCGGATTCACCTACCAATTCAAAGATGCAGTCTTATGTTTGCCATTTGAGGCACTTTATATTATTTTTTTAGTATATTGTGTTCTTGTTTTATGACTTTAATTTTAAGTTTAACACTGGACAGCACTTTATTGCAGCTGTATTGTTTTTAAAGTGCTTTTTAAATAGAGATGGGTTGGATTGAGTTGGATTGGGTTGGGTTGGGTTGGGTTGGGTTGGGTTGGGTAGGGTTGTGTTGGGTTGGGTTAGGTTAGGTTAAGTGTAGTTGGGTTGGGTTGGGTTGGGTTGGGTTGGGTTGGGTTGGGTTGGGTTGGCATGCGGAATCTGTTGTCATTTTCCCCAATACTAACAAGTTTTGTTAGTTTTTGTGTTTGTCCCTGTCTTTTGTTAAATCTCTGATGGCTTTGCCCTCAAAGTCATTTCTAATAGTAAACAAACGCGTTCTTAAAAAGCTCTTTTTTAAACCAGTTCCTCACTTCGCTCTTTAAATAGCCTCAAGGTTAGACCTGTTGTCATTCTGAGATTCTGTTCCTCGTAGTTAGAGTGGCTTTCTGTACCTTACTACTGCAACCACTTTAATTCACCTTTCTCATCAATAAGGTTTTTTAAGAGTCCATTCCATCTGGAACCAGCAATAAACCCTCAGTAATCATCAGCTCTTTCCCAATTCTGATTATTTATGTGAACATTATTCGAGGCTGCGCAATACTATACGTCACACTTTTGCGTGACTGGCTTAAATAAATAACTAAAGGAACGCATATGTGTACGAGTCCCTAATAAGGTGCATGCTGAATAAATTTATTCAAAGCAGCCTTTTGATGTCAGCGTGAAGTCTTTATAGATGTGACGCTTAAAAGATGGACCGTATTTATGTCAGGATCTTATTAGGGTATTAAAATATCTGTTGTTGTTAATTATTGTCAGAAGTTACATGTTTGAAAACACAAAATTTCTCCTTGTTATTATTATTGTATGATTTTTGGTTTGTATTGGATAATCCAGAAAATCTTATTGGGTTGTTTTGAATGTGTGTAGGCACTCGCTCACCCAGGCCATGGAATTAAACTAGGACTTTCAATCAGAGGCGATTCTGACTCTGCCTGCTATTGACCCGGGCCATGGCTGCTTCGTGTGTGTTTCTGGGTGAAAGCAGGATTAGTTGGGGCTTTTTGCCCTGTCTATCCCCAGAGGGGTGTGCGACATAGATGAGGAGGGAGATGGGCAGCTGGCCTCTAGAATTTATAGATAACCACTAGATTAGAGACCGATTTCAGCTCTAATGCCAGTTCTAGATTTAAAAAAAATATATTTAAAAAGAGCTGGCTTTATCTTTTTGTTAAGTCTTAAGTAATATTTTTGTCATTCTGTTTCTACTCTATCTTTTGTATTTTGGTCGAGCAGGCAGTGACGGCAAAGATTATTATACATCACTTCAATGTGTCAAGGGATGAATAAGACCATGTACCATGTGAATGGCTGAATGATTTCAGATAATAAATATCTACGTACACAAAATTATGCGTTTCGCCAACTTAATTTCATATGCCTGTTTTTTTTTTTTAGATACTACTGAACTTGACCCCCCATTAATCCTGATTGCATTTGTCTTCTGAACATTATAATAATGGACATTGCAAATCGAGAGCACTGAGTCCGGAATCCCTTTCGTCTGGAGGATTCATTGTAATCGTGCATATGTGATACGTGGTCGCAGCAAGTAAGGTAGACGTTGGCTGGTAGGATGTCTTCCCTGCGCACTCGTTGTGGGTTATGGTTTAGGATTAGACGGCGTTTAATTCTCTTATCCTGTGGGATGTTCATCTCAGCAGCAGGACAGCCTTATGAAAAAGTAATCATCACACCGCTGTGCTGCGGCGGTCCGTCTGATAGAAAGCTTTTTATTCCCAACCACTCAAACAGGAACGAATATATCGAATGCAAAAAAATCCAAAACCCATTCTGTCCACCACAGAAGCCCAGAATAAACCCGATTTCTGTCCTGAAACGTATCGACGTGTATCATTGGGATTGTGTTTACGTTCAGCAGCATCCTGCAGAGCTCCACGTTTATCTTGGTGACTTGCTTTATGAATAGTGATTGTCATGGCTTTTCAGCAGAGCTTTGTGGAATGAGTGGCGGTTACGTATTCAGTGTTTTTGGTTGCCATGGTTCACTTCCTGCCGTGTGTGATATAACCATTTGGAGAAAATAGAGGGCACAAACTGGTCATTGTCATATCTCTCAGATCCTTTTCTTTTTTCTGACACGCAGTTATGCTCCTGAAACAACTTCATTAATGTTTGCTTAATGTTTGCCTTCAGCCAAACATGTCCAGCTTACCTACAGAAATTTTTTACCCTGACCTCTGGTATCTTAAATGAAAAAGAGTTAAATCCAACATGTGTAAATGCCCCAATGGAAACCATAATCAACATCTCGAAAGCCTTTAGAAATGAGTATGAACGTTATCTAATGACATAACTGTAAAATAGTTCATACTTAATTATATATAATTAATTAATTAATTATATATACTTAATTATGTATAATTATCTGTTATTCTAGCTTTGTAAATATTCGTGCTGCACAGTCAGTCCTCTGCTCTCTCTCACTTTAACTCATACAGTATGTACTGTGTTAGCATCAGAGCTATGGATCCAGGTTCGAATACCGATCTGAGTGGAATTTCCATGTTTCTTCCCATGTCTGTGTGGGGTTCTCCAGTTTCCTCCCACAGTCCAAAAACATGCATTTAAGGTGAACTGGCTGCTCTTCTGTCCTGGTTGTATCTGCCCAGAATACATAACAATCTCCCCTGAATGGGGAACCATAATAAACTATAATGACATGAAATGAGGGGCGGCACGGTGGCTTAGTGGTTTAGCATGTTCTCTTCTCAGTGCTCTGGGTGGAGTTTGCATGTTCTCCCCATGTCCGTGTGGGTTTCCTCCAGGTTCTCCAGGTTCTCAGTTTCTTCCCACAGTCCAAAAACATGGATCAAGTCAATTGAATTCTCCAAATTGCCCCAAATATAGTGTGTCTGTGTGAGTGAGTGTGTGCCCAGGGATAGAGTGGCGTCCTGTCCTGGGTCTATCTGCCCAGCGCCCAAAATGTTCACCCCTGGATGGGCATGGGGAACCCCCTCCGCCACCCTAATAGAGGATAAAGTGGAAGATAATGGATGGATGGATGGATTGATGAATGGAGATGAGATGAGATGAGAGCCTAAGTAAAAGGAAAAAAAAGGTAAAAACATGAATAAAAATGTCACTTCACTTCTGAGCAGTTTTACTTTAAGCCATGTAGTGTGGAGTTATCTATGTACACACGTTCCACCAGCTTGGAAATCAGTAGTGCATGTGAAACAATGGGGGAAGTGTCAACATTTCTAGCATCACTGTAAAGTGTGAGAGCAACTGCGTGTGCTGCAGCATGTACCAGGACATTCTGGAGGTATGAAAAAAGGCCTGCCCTTAGTGAATGATTATGGGATGTAATGTGATACATGTTTTGGTATGTGCAGTAGAGATATATTTATTTTCTCAGAGAAGTATTGCAATTAATTCTGGATGGTTTATGCAGGTCTCCTCCTCACATCCAATCTGTATTCCATTATAAGATCACATCAACTTTCAGATTTTATTAAAAGTTTTTATTTCACCCCTTACGTTTAGATTCTTTGTTTTTTCATATTTTCATCTTGACTGGGGTTTATGGGTGGTGCTGGAGCCTAACCCAGCAGTCAGTGGCAAAAAGGCAGGGATACACCCTTGGGAGGTTTGGAGGCTGTCACAGGACAGTCACACAAACTCATACACTAAATGAATCACATATTAAAAGAATATTAACATCAATATTTTCACATTAATTTCACAAGGGCGACACGGTGGCTTAATGGTTAGCATGTTCTCCTCTCAGCGCTGGGGATTCCCGGTTCGAATCCCAATCTGGGTGGAGTTCCCGTGTCTGCGGGGGTTTCCTCCGGGTTCTCCGGTTTCCTCCCACAGTCCAAAAACATGGATCAAGTCAATTGAATTCTTCAAATTGCCCCATATAGAGTGTGTTTGTGTGAGTGAGTGTGTGTCAAAGTGATAGATTGGTGCCCTGTCCTGGGTGTATCTGCCCAGCGCCCGAAATGTTCTCCCCTGGATGGGCATGGGGAACCCCCCCGCGACCCTAGTAGAGGATAAAGCAGAAGATAATGGATGGATGGATTATCTCCACTATAACACTACACACTGCAAGCAGATCAACTCTGGAACCTGAGTTACATGGATGCTAACTTGGTTTTGAATATTTCAACTTTAATTTTTATTTTTAAACTCTGACCGTCTCCACACACACACACACACACACACACACACACACACACACACACAGACAGTCAGACACAGAAGACTGCCCTTTCTGAAGGTTGGCAGTAAGTGCAGTGGAAATGAAGAATAATGACCACCATTTGATGTTTGTCTTCAAGGTCTGTAATCGTCCTTCAGCACAAGTATCTTGTTATCCCATTCCAGACTCTGATCAAACATATTTCAAAACGTAAAGAGCCATGCAGAATTACATTCATACAGCAGGTCTGTTAGCGAGTGTGTTTATCTGATGAAGAGTAATGCTTAATGAATTGCTGATGGAGATTAACAGTCAATACTGGTAGTCAATACTGTAATCATCCCCTTGCAATTAACTGTTGATGCTTGAAAATGGAAACACATTGGAGTGAGTGAGTGTGTGGAGGGGGTGGGGGGTGTTGTTTGTCCGATCAAATGATCTTTAAAACCAATCAGAATGCTCCATTTGGCCTGCAAGGCTTCTAAATGAAAGCAGCTATGTACGGCAGACTCGTTTAATCATTTGTTCATTTTATTAATTTGTTTATCGTGATTGGGGGTTTATGGGTGGTGCCGGATCCTAACCCAGCAGTCAGTGGCAGAAAGGCAGGAATACACCGTAGGGAGGTTGGCAGGCCATCACAGGGCAGTCACACAAATGCATTTGCGCATTCACAAATTACTTTGTGCCTGTTACCTGCACTTGCGCTTTCTGGATTCAGGGTTGGGGAATTGAAAAGCTACTTGCAGATGATGCCATATTGCAAACACTTTAAACTTGGACGACAGGATCTTCAGATCTTCATATTAAAAATTAAACCTTCAGAGGAAACTTTGTTGTTTCGAGAACGTTTTGGGCGCTGGGCAGATACACACAGGACAGGGTGCCAACCTATCGCAGGGCACACCCACGCAGACATCCACAAAAAGAGACTATATTTGGCAATTTAGAGCATTAATTTTCCTTGAATACATGTTTTTGGACTGTGTGAGGAAACCGGAAAACCCAGAGGAAACTTACACGGACACAGAGAGAACCTGGAAACTTCACCCAACTTCAAACCTGGATCCCAGAGTTGAGAGGAGAACATGTTAAGCACTTAACCACCGTGCCGCCCTTTTTCTATTATCTTTCGGAAGGAGGCTTTCCAATCCCCATGGGCGCTGGGCAGATACCCACAGGACTGGGGCACCAAATGATTATATTGGTCACAATTTACCTTTGAATCCATGTTTTTTGAACTGTGGGAGGAAGGTGGAGAAAACCCACATGGATATGGGGAGAACATTTTAACTCCACCCAGAATCCTAAATCCCCAGAGCTGAGAGGCAGACGTGCTAACCACAAAGCCACTGTGCCCGTGAGTTTAAAGTTGGGTAGAAAATTAAATCCTATAGTATAGAAAATGTAAAAAATAGTTCCAGACTTTTTCTTATGACCAACGGTTCTGGTGCCGTAGTTACTCAGCTCCTGGTGTCATCCTCACCCATCTGCCATAAAATGATTAGAATCTGGTTTTCATTCTTCCTTTCATTTCTGTACCATCCCTCTGACCTCCATTTCACCCGTTCCTCCCTCTTCCATCTTCTTTCCTGTTTTGCACTCATTCTTTTCAAACATAAACAGTGCACCAGGTTATCGTGGTGTGCTGTGGAATGAATTCCCGGCGTGTTTTTTTTTTTTTCCTAGCCTGAATGAACAAGCATGGTGCTGTGGTAATGCAGAAAGACACTGGGTAGATTAAGGCCACGCACCCAATAGGAATCGGTTGTCCTGATGCAATGCATTCACATCGTGTATACTTTACCACCCAAATCAATCCTCAGATTTCACAACTGAACTGAAGTCTTTGATAGTCTCTGTTCATGAGCATATACATCACAACATGATCTAAGTTCCTGGGTTCTGATTGTCAAGATAGTTGACGAGCAGCAATCATGAGAAATGAGGTTTATACCTTTACTCCGAAAGTTTATACCAAAATGTAAGACTACCAAGAAATTCAACTTAACCATCACACACACATGTGGGCCTATCACAGTCCAGTCTGCAATAGTATTGACCAGCACATCTGCAGGTTATCAGTTTGTTGGAGAACCTAAACCATGGGTATTATTAATGTTATTTTTTTTATCTGAGGATCATTTCTGAACTCAGAATTTGATATTTTCCTCTAGAACATAAACAGACTCTCAATCTCAGGATAATAAGGGCCGGGACATCCATCCATCCATCCATCCATCCATTATCTTCGGCTTTATCCACTACTATGGTCACAGGGGGCTTCCCCATGCCCATCCAGGGGAGAAAGTTTCAGGCGCTAAGCAGATACACCCAGGACAGGGCGCCAATCTATCGCTGGGTACACACTCACTCACACAGACACACTCTATATGGGGCAATTTGGAGAATTCAATTGACCTTGATTCATGTTTTTGGACTGTGGGAGGAAACCGGAGAACCTGGAGGAAACCCACGTGGTTACGGGGAGAACATGGAACCTCCACCCAGATTGGGATTCGAATCAGGAATCCCTAGTGCTTAGAGGTGGATGTGGTGAGCACTAAGCCCACCGTCCCGATAAGGGCCGGGACAGGTTTACAAACTCCTATGTTATAAATATAATTTAGTGCTCAACAGTGAGCCCTGCATCAGCCCAAATTGATAAGTGTAGAATGAAATAGTTGCTAATTAGCTCATCCAAATCCCTTTCACCACACACTCACACTCCGCGTAGCTTTAGCCACAGTGCTAAGAGTTGAAGCAGTGACTCCCATAATGAACTGTGACTACATTATCACTTTATGGCTGCTAGACTGCACTTGTTACGGTGGTGTTATCTGATCCGCCAGACGCTATGACGCTATTTTGTGCCGCTCGTGGGCGTGAATGTCTGCCAGGATGTGTGTGAATGAAAAATGTGTATTCATTACTCGTAACACTTTCTCCAACACACCCGTAAGTTTTTTTTTTTTTTTACCTTAAAGCAAATGCAGGCTCATCGATTGTCATTAGGAATATTTAACAGTCTGACAGCAACCACTGTTCCTACACTCCTTTTTATAGTCTTAACAAATAGCCAGGCCCTGAAAGCCGTTGTGTCGAGCCGGGTGATGGAACTGGGTTTGTTCTGCCTGCAGACCACAAGAATGCAAAAAACCACAACTGTGTCCAAAACTTTCTGGCATGCTCACACGCTGTTTTTGGTTGGATGCTACTTGACTTTAAATTAAGCACCAAGCATGTTTCATTCAGGCAAATAATTTAATAAAATACTAAATATAGCATGGGCGGCATGGTGGCTTAGTGGTTCTCCTCTCAGCACTAGGGATTCCCGGTTCGAATCCCAATCGCGGTGGAGGTTTTCTCCCACAGTCCAAAAACATGGATCAAGTTCAATTGAATTCTTCAAATTGCCCCTATGCAGTGTGTCTGTGTGAGTGAGTGAGTGCCCAGCGATAGGTTGGCGCCCTGTCCTGGGTGTATCTGCCCAGTGCCCAAAACGTAATGCACCGGCTAAATGATTGATACCTATTTAAAATCTAAGAAATATTTACATTAAATCATGACGTTTTTTTGGGTATTGGTGTTTTCTGCTGCAATCTAGAAAACACATATTTCACCAGCTTAGTTGGTGGAACCAGGTTTTTTTGGGTTCTCCGGTTTCCTCCCACAGTCCAAAAAACATGGTTTGAAGGTGATTTATACCATGTACCATACCTTTATATATTGTGTGTATGTGTGTGTGTCCAACAATGGATTGGCGCCCTGTCCTGGGTGTATCTGCCCAGCGTACAAAATGTTCTCCGGGGCATGGGCATGGAGAACCCTACTCTAGAAAAAGCCAGAAGATGTTTGATGGATGGATGGATAAATGCCTTTTACCATCTATTAAAGTATTTTTAGTTATTCTTTCTCAGTTCTTCTCATTTTGCAACTATTTAAGTCCCCATTGTCATATGTTACAAAGGAGTAACCCACCGCATCTTTTTACCAACTATAGGTGGTGTTCTTGTTCATAGGTTAGTGGACACTTAATTCAAATCAGTTACAACCACTATGTGCTGTCTTTATCTAACTTGTATATGGTGCCTTCAAAATTGAACGACACACACACACACACACACACACCAAGTGCGTATTACTACTGGGTGTGTGTAACTGACCCAATGACCATTAAATTCCCATTAATTAATTGACATGTGATTCATACATGCTCACACACTTCAGCCGGGGCTGCCGCAGTGTTGAGGGTGGTGGTCTTAATGATCGTATCTGTTCATCAACATACAGAAACCTTGGTTTTTCTACACCATCGCTGTAAGACACCATGTGTGAATGAAGAGGAGAATTTATAGAGAGCGAATCATAAATGGGCGTTAAATTGTTCCGCTCGATTGTGCAGAGGTTAATGCTGAAGAGTGTAGGTGAGCAAGAGATGGACGACCGCAGACACACCCTCGCTTCCCTGCAGGCCTCAAGCTCAGCACCTGTTTGACATCAACAGCTGGCATTGTTCAGATCCCAGATGTAAGTGATATCCAAGATCTCCTCCATTCCTCCTTCTGTCCCTGCTGTGTCAGCCTCCACTCTAACTCTCCCCTCTGACAGAGAGAAGGCATACGTATTATATGGTATACATAAGTGAACGCCTCATGCATGCTCGACAGAAACCCAAGCACCGGCAGCCCTCTGCTTCAGGTTACACACATCGGCTTTGATGAGGACAGCTCTCATTCGGAAACTGCTCTCCTCACTCCCACACAGCCACTCTCGGCCTGAGCTAAATGGACTGTGCAGTTGAACTGTAATGACTCCCATTATAAAGAGTGAGCCAGTCAACCTCGATAAACGGCAGCTGTAAAGAAGCTGGCACTGTAATAACAACACGTCACGAGCCATAAATCTGCATTTCCTTAACTTCTGATGAAACTTATCTGCCTATCCCATCATTGAAAAAGGTTGATGTCAGAGTGTCAGAGTATCCTAAAGGGCACTGATTGCTTGTGTGTCCACACAGATGTTTGGATCACCAAACGAAAGCTTAAATCTCTGCTCAGAATATTGACCTGTGGATTTTAAATGTGTAGAAATCGCCATCGCTGGTATTTCATTCTTAAAGTTCCTAGTTTTGTTTCATTTTTTTCTGTCTATACTGTTACATGCTGATAATAAAACCGTGATTCTTTTCCAGCTCATATTTAGAACTCGGTGAAAGTAAAAGTGTGTGTCAGTCAGTGTGTCAGCAATGCAATGGACTGGAGTCATGTTCATGGTGATTCCCTAAATTTTTGCCCTGTGAACACTGGGATGGGCTTCAAAGCCCACGCCCACTCTAATCAGTATATCAGACATCAGACATTCAGGCAACACTTTATCTACAGTGGGTTGCAAAAGTATTCATACCCCTTGAACTTTGCCATATTTTGTCACATTACAACCACAAACATAAATATATTTCACTGGAATTTAATGTGAAAGACCAACACAAAGTGGTATACAATTGTGAAGTGGAATGAAAGTTATACATGAATCAACAATTTTTTTACAAATAAAAAACTGAAAAGTGCGATGTGCAAAATTATTCAGCCCCCTTTTCCCTGAGTGCAACC
>JAFMOD010001082.1:124628-157532 GCA_019802435.1 Corydoras maculifer
ATATGCATGCCCACGTCTCGGGCGCTGGGCAGAATCCATCGCTGGGCACACTCACACTCACACACAAACATATGCTATATGGGGCAATTTGGACAATTCAATTGACTTAATATAATAATAATAATAATAATAATAAATAATTGATCCATTCAGGCGGAAGAATGGATGAATTATTGTGTTCCCAACCAAGCAGGGTGTTTATATTTTGCTTGAGTCTGTTTTGACCAAATTAATTTGTTATACAATATACAAATAATGTTTCTTCAGCTTTACATTACACACTACAAATGGGAATGAACCTCACTTTAAACTCCACAGTTCCACAGCGTAATCAGTATGAAACAACTCGAGGCGTACATACCCATACTGAGACACTGAGTGATGACGGCCTGAGTGATGTGACCATGGTCTCATCTGAAATGATAAGCTCTTCCTTCTAGTCAGAGGAAGTGGATCCCGGCAGAGCGGTCAAAGCCTCCTCCCTGTTTCCCAGTCTCCCCTGCTGCCGCATTCCTGACCCCACATTCCCCTTTCCTTTCCACAGTCCACATCCGCTCTGCATCTCACTTCCCCTGCCACATTACACCCGCCTGCTGACCCACTGCCCCCCATCAGCATATGGGGCGTCACTCTGAACTGCTCATGATGAATGACTTTAGATTTGCTCGCTCACTTGCCTAGATAAGATTCGAATGCCGGCACAGGCTCCATGTCTGAAAGAATACGGTCACTTTTTTCAATATTAGATTTATATTTATATTTCTGGGTTTCTGCCGTTTGCAGGAAAATTGGCTGCTTTAAATTGCCCCTATATATTGTGTCTGCGCTAGGGATTCCCGGTTCGAATCCTTATATGGGTGGAGTTTCCATGTTCTCCCCGTGTCCACGTGGGTTTCCTCCGGGTTCTCCGGTTTCCTCCCACAGTCCAAAAACATGGATCAAGTCAATTGAGTTCTCCAAATTGCCCCATATAGAGTGTGTCTGTGTGAGTGAGTGTGTGCCCAGCGATAGATTGGCGCCCTGTCCTGGGTGTATCTGCCCAGCGCCCGAAACGTTCTCCATTGGATGGGCATGGGGAAACCCCCCGCGACCCTAATATAGGATAAAGCGGAAGATAATGGATGGATGGATATTGTGTCTGTGTGAGTCAGTGCCCAGCAACCAGCAATGCATGGGCGTCCTGTCCCGGGTCAATTTGCCAAGCACCCGAAACATTCTTCCACAGATAGAAAGTGGAACTCAACCGTGGACCTGGTATAGGTTTAAGCAGAAGGCGATGAGAAGAGATGAGGCGATGAAAACGTCCATATCTTACAAATTCCATCTCCTTGTTCATATCTCACGTTTTTTTCATTGTAGCCCCCCGAGGCAGAGCAGGAGTGTCAAGAAGCAGTTAGCAATTCACACAACATCACAGTCCTAAATTCTTCTTTTTGGAAGTTTCTTGGGCTGGTTGGCTGAGTGCCAAACCGTGAGGGGCCTGGAGGGCAGAACAGTGTGTCATGAATGGACGTCTTTTGTTGCAATTCTTTTCATTGTGTGTAGCACTGTACCATTTCAGTGCACATAGACCCCTCACGCATTCCACCAGAGCTCTCCGCTGTTGCTGACCACAAGTGGTGGACTGACCACTGGATGAGTGTCTCCTTTGTGCCATTTACTAGCCCTATTCAAAATTTTTCTAAAGCTTTACACTCCAGATATTTTAGAAAGCCCTTTCAATGGAATTGAGGCAGCCCCATGTTTTTTTTTTTGTGAGTATTTCACCCATTTTGAATGTACCAGGAATGAAAAGCGGCATTGCTGTGTCTATGTGGAGCTGCAGGAGATGAGTTGATATCATGACAAGGGATGAAAAATCAAAAATGCGCATTAGTGAATATCCATCCATCCATTATCTTCCGTTTTATCCTCTATTAGGGTCACGGGGGGGTTCCCCATGCTCATCCAGGGGAGAACGTCTCGGGCGCTGGGCAGATACACCCAGGACAGAGCGCCAATCTATCACTGGATACACACACACTTACAGAAACACACTCTATATGGGGCAATTTGGAGAACTCAATTGACTTGATGCATGTTTTGGGACTGTGGAAGGAATTCGGAGAACCCAGAAGAAACCCACGTGGACATGGGGAGAACATGGAAACTCCACTTGAATTGGGAATCGAACCTGGAATCCCTAGTGTTGAGAGGCAAAAGTGTTAACCACTAAACTACCATGCCACTCTGTATCATCCATCCAGCCATTATCTTTTGCTTTATCCTCTATTAGTGTTGCGGGGGGGTTCCCCATGCCCATCCAGGGGAGAACGTCTTGGGCGATGGGCAGATACACCCAGGACAGGGCGCCAATCTATCACTGGATACACACACACTTACAGAAACACACTCTATATGGGGCAATTTGGAGAACTCAATTGACTTGATGCATGTTTTGGGACTGTGGGTGGAATTCGGAGAACCCAGAGGAAACCCATGTGGACATGGGGAGAACATGGAAACTCCACTCAAATTGGGAATCAAACCAGGAATCCCTAGTGTTGAGAGGCAAAAGTGTTAACCACTAAACTACCATGCCACCCTGTATCATCCATCCAGCGATTATCTTTTGCTTTATCCTCTATTAGTGTTGCAGGGGGGTTCCCCATGGCCATCCAGGGGAGAACGTCTCGGGCGATGGGCAAATACACCCAGAACAGGGCGCCAATCTATCGCTGGGCATCACTCACACAGACACACCCTATATGGGGCAATTCGGAGAATTTAATTGACTTGATGGATGTTTTTGGTCCATATAATTTCCCTATGGTTACAGTACGGAGATTTGGAGAATCGGGAGCTCTGTGCCTCTGTTGTGAGATTCATTCCTCTACATGCGTCTGACTGAACATTATCAAAAACATCAGGGAACAAAAAGACATACTTAACAGGAAGTGCTGCTTATCATTTGTCACTCTGGTCGTTCATTTAGCTTTTTTTTCACTTTGAAGAAAATATGACACTAAAAAAAAAAAAACACAATATGAAATTCCACGGGGAAGAGTTCGTCATCAGTAAATAGACGTGTCCGTCTGTAATGACAGTCTGAAAAGAAGCAGGTGAGGAGAGAAGGTTCAATAATAACAAGTCTGGAGATCCCAAGCCTGTGTGGAATGTACGTACAGTTGTGTTCAGTGTTGTGAATGGCCACTTGTCTGGAGGACAAACATTTGTAAACAGGAGAAAACCCATGTGTTCCATAAGATATGAAATTAAATACAATCTACAGGAGAGCTCAACAATCTTTTATGCTTTAGAATTCCGGTATTTCACTCCTGCTTCTTTGCACACCACCGTTCAGAACGTCCTGCCATTATGTGCTTCCTCTATAACACCTTTACTGCTGATTGTTTTTGTTTTATCCACTTAAATACCACAGAAACCAGTGAACATGCAGTGCCCTCCCACTGGCTCTTTAAACAGTGAAATTTGTTTTTGCTGCAGCATCTCTGAAATCTAGTTAATATAGTTTTATTTAATTTTAAGAGTGTATATGTTATACATTATATGCTGCATCAAAAGAAATTCCTATTCTCCATCCATTATCTTCCGCTTTATCCTCTATTAGGGTCGCGGGGTGGGGGTTCCCCATGCCCATCCAGGGGAGAACGTCTCGGGCGCTGGGCAGATACACCCAGGACAGGACGCCAATATATCGCTGGGCACACTCACTCACTCACACACACACACACACTCTATATGGGGCAATTTGGAGAACTCAATTGACTTGATCCATGTTTTTGGACTGTAGGAGGAAACCGGAGAACCCAGAGGAAACCTACGCAGACACGGGGAGAACATGGAAACTCCACCCAGATTAGGATGTGCCCGAAATTCCTATTCTGATTTCCAAAATAAAGATTCTAATTTCTGATGTACGTCACACGTCACAGATGTGTGCGTTATTGTCAATAATGTCACAGCTGGACAAACAGCCAATTACATTTTTTTAATGAGTGTTAAATGCAGGAAAACTAATTCTAAGGATTCAAAGATGACATGCTTCTTAATGTCCACGGGGGATTCCATATTTTCTATCAGTCTGAGCCTTTCTTGATTTGACTTGTTTATTCATTGTGGTTCAATTAATGTTTCATCCATCCACACCATCTCTTGATACCAGATCTCTTGCTCTTGTCCGTGTGACTGTGTGTGTGTGTGTGTGTGTGTGTGTGTGTGTGTGTGTGTGTGAGCAAGAGAGCTCCTTTGAGAGCTGCTTGCCAGCTGCAAATCTGATTAATCTGAGGAAAAATGTCTAGACCTCACGGTGATGGTTACTATAACATTATTATCATCATTACTAATACCAACCTTTCTCTGGAGAACTCTGCAGCCCGGTGCAGTATTCTCCACAGAGCTTTAACAATCAATGGAATAAAAAAAAAAAAAAACATCTTTATTGTTGTTGTGCTTTTTAATGAATGACATTGTTTGGCATGAGTCATGTTGGCATGAGTGACCTTGTAGTGTTGCAATGTTTGTGACGGGAGCGGTAGCTCAGTGGTTAGGGCTTGGGTTATCAATCTGAAGGTTGGGGGTTCAAATCCCAGGTCCACTGAACTAACCAGTGTGGGCCCTTGGGCAAGGCCCTTAACCCTCATTGCTCCAGGGATGTTGTGATTAACCCTGCGTTCACCTTGT
Source organism: Corydoras maculifer (assembly GCA_019802435.1). Classification (NCBI taxonomy): domain Eukaryota; kingdom Metazoa; phylum Chordata; class Actinopteri; order Siluriformes; family Callichthyidae; genus Corydoras; species Corydoras maculifer. The sequence continues at coordinate 129,312 of JAFMOD010001082.1, forward strand.
AAGTCAATTTGGATAAAAGCGTCCAATAAATGACCAAATGCATATGCAATGGTGAATCAGTAAGAGTCAGAGTCGAATTGTGTGATTTGAATCAGTCAGATTAGAGGAATTAAAGATAAAGGGTTTTGGAAAGGCACAGTTCTTAATATTATCATTGGTGTGATCGTGTTTAAATGCTTCTGGAATTCAATGAGTGAGAACTTTGTAAGAAGTTCTGTTATGGTATGGGTTTTATGGGTATGGGTTTTATGTTTTATTTTTATAGCCTTTTGGATGATTTTGTGTCAAATTATTTTATTCTTCCTTTTTTTAAAAATTAAAACCTGCACAGTCAACAAATATAACACGCAGAGCGGCCGTATCAGCAGCTGCATATGCTAAAAAGTATTGTCGTTTATTAGGTTTTCTGCACCGCAAGATATGGCATTTAAAATAAATGATGTACCTTGTAAATAATAATAGGAAATACCGTCCCACTGTTGAAAGGCCACTAATGGTGTACGGCAGGCCAAACTAAGCATGAGGTTATATGCTTTATATATAGATGTGTACATGAGGCATTAGATCAGCTTATGTGTTCTAATAGAAACGCATTATTAACTTAACTAGTGCTTAACGCCATTTCGTGCCTCAGTGCTACAGGGAGAGAAAACCTAATATCTGTATTCTTACCGTGTTGTTCCTTCCAGAAATTTAAAAAAGGAAGTCTCCAAAGTCTTCCATAGCTTATAAAAACAAAAAATAAATAAAAAACATTTTGTACATGATTTACGATGAGCTCGGCTGGGCGTATATTATTTTTGTAAGCAGTAGCTGCATTAGTGCTTTCATAATGGAGACTGCACCTCCATAAAGTCAACGTTCTCATCACATGGAGACGTGCGAAAGCCAGCCCAGCCTAATGTGCAAGTCTGCATTACTGAGATTCTTCAGGAAGCAAAATATATGTTGGTTAAACAGAGCCCCTGACCTTTTTCAAGCCTCCAGGGTGGAAAAGAGAAGTTGGGGGGACCTACAGACAGATACGAAGCAGAGAAAATGAACAGTGTGGGAGAGGAATGAAGAGAACGAGAAACCCAAAAGGAAGGGGGGGGGTCATGGTGCGACTCGGTGAAAGGGGAGGAGGTCAGTAAAAATGAAGGAGAGAAAAGGAATGAGTGTAAAGGATTGTGGCGTAACATTCATACGCAGAAAAGCTTCCCATGACAGCCGGCGGCCTCATCGAGCACTGCTGTCATTCCCACAGGAAGTGGCTCCATGTGAATATAATCCACCGTCTTCCTGGCGCCCTTTCCATTTCTCAAAACATCGAAACTCCACTACGCTCTGTGGCTTATGTCGTTTTTAAAATGGGAGCTGAAATGCAGATTTGTAGCAGTAATAAAGAAAATGTTGTAGTTCTTCACTGACACCATCCATCCATTGATCATCTTCAACTTAATCCTTCACTAGGGTAGCTGGAGTGGGTGGGGGTTCCCCATGAGGAGCCAGGGGAGAATGTATTGGGTGCTGGGCATATACACTCAGGACAGGGTGCCAATGTATCGAGGGGTACACACTCACTCACTAACACACATACACTATTATAGGGGCAATTTAGAGCATTCCATTCAGCTTGAATCCATGTCTTGGATCATGGAAGGAAACCAGAGAGCCCGGAGGAAACCAGGCGGACACTGCGAGAACATGGAAACTCCACTCAGATCGAGATTCAAACCTGGATACTCAGCACGGAGAGGAGAACATACTAAACACTTTGCCACCATGCCCCCCCTTATTTTATTATCCTTCCATTATCTTCCTCTTTATCCTCTATCTAAGGGAGAATGTCTCAGGCGCTGGGCAAATACACCCCAAACAGGGCGCCAATCTACCACTGGGCACACACTCACTCACACAGACACACTCTATATGGGGCAATTGGAGAATTCAATTGACCTTGATCCATGTCTTTGGACTGTGGGAGGAAACCGGAGGAAACCCACATGGACACGGGGAGAACATGGAAACTCCACCCATATTGGGATTCGAACTGGGAATCCCTAGCGCTGAGAGGAGAACATGCTAACCACTAAGCCACCATGAGGCCGCTTATTATTTTATTATATTTTAATAAAATATTTAATAATACTTATGCAATGCTGTGCATTTGCTGTGTTTAACGAAGTGAATTTCCACATGAAGAGATTAATAAAGGTTTGTTTTAACTCAACTTTAATTACTTTTACATTTTTGCACTCTTCTGTCGGTTCAGTGGCAGTATCCGTCTGGGTTTAAATGCCCTTCACAATGGATGTGATGTCTGCACATGACGTGGTTGGGGTATTTGGGGCACACCTGCTTAAAAAAGCGAAAGCAACACAGAGAGTTGATGTTGTAACGTCGTTATTAATATGTCGATTCTGGCATGTTTAAAGACATCAGGAAACTAAACTAAATAAAACATAGTGTGTCTGATACATGGTATTACCCCCCCACACACACACACACACACCATAATCATACAGTTGTGATCAGTTCAGCAGCTTTATTATTATTTTAAAGATTTTTTTTTGTTTGTCAGTTCAGGAAGGGCTCCTTTTCTGCCAAAGATATTTGGGTAATCCTGTGCAGACCTACTTGTTGGACATGAAGCTATTGATGGCATTACTCAAAGCACCGAGCTTTAGCAGGACCAGCTCTAGACGGATTACATGGCATTGCTGTACCAGCTTGGGTTGGCAGGAACATTTGCAGTCTTGTGGTGTTTTCGTGTTTTCAGGTTTTAACATTTATGGCACTTTGTCACATTCTCACTACTTTATTTTTGTCATTCATACTTAACCAAAAAAAATTCTCATCCAAATCCCTATCAGGATTTAAGTGAGCTTTGATCATTCCTTTGATCTTATCTTCACCAGAATGTACATACTTTTGCAATTGTGCTTCTTTTACCTTAAATAAAACATTTTTTTAATAAAATGCGGTGGCTTAGTGGTCAGCACATCCACCTGGCAACACTGGGGATCCTGGTTTGAATTCCAATCTCGGTGGAGTTTACATGTTTTCCCTGTTACCATGTGGGTCTTCTCTCGGTTCTCCGGTTTAATTCCAACTTCCAAAAACATGGATTTAAGGTGAATTGGTTGCTCTAAATTGCCCCTATATGGTGTGTGTGGGTGAGTGAGTAAATGAGTGAGTGTGTCCCCAGCGATAGATTGGCACCCTCACATGAGGATATCTGCCCAGTGACCGAAATGTTCTTCCCCCTGCAATGCTAGAATAGGATTAAGCAGAAGATGAGGGATGGATGGAAATTAAAATTGTATGAAATGTCATAAAAGCTCCAGTAAGTATAATGTAGGTGTCCGAATACTTTTGTCACTATAGTATGTATGTGTATATTACTTTAAAGCTCAGTATGACACTTCAGAAAAAAAACACAATAGGTTTTTCTTTAAATTAAAATAAGGCAGTGAGATTGCTCAATGCTTACTGACAACTTTTGGTTTTCAGGTCCTTGAGAGTTTATAAGAAGCGGATGTTTCTTGACAGGGAAAATAACAAGAATAAAAACTCCAGCGAGTTTATTTACAATGACTAATAGAGGAGACGTCAGTAATTACAAATCCATCATACGTTCCCGTCGTAAAGAGTACGTACACAAATTTGTGAACAGCTTATCTATGGACGTCTGTTGGGATGGCGTCTCCTGTTGAGCGTCTACTTTAGAAAGGCGGAGGAAGGAAGCTTGAAGAAGAGAATACAGATCCGTCTTCCCACACACCCTGCCAACTATCTGTTCAGGAATGCTGCGGCGACCCCAGACCTCATGCTGTCGCTTTGTCACTTCCTTTCGTCCTTTACTACAACCTCTCACGGTTTTCTGATTCCCACTCTGTCCTCATGTCCATAATGCTGCTTCATTCACTGAGCTGTCTGATACTCACAGTGGTTAACAGAGCACCAATTAGAGGCCTACTTAAGACCACCTTTATGCCCTTTATGCTGCTTATAGGTCAGATACAGCAGAGTCCAAACCTGAAGCCTAATAAAATGAAATAAGGCGGTGAATTCCATATCTTGGCCTTAAATTCATCCATCCATTATCTTCTGCTTTATCCTCTATTAAAGTCGTGGAGGGGTTCCCCATGCCCATCCAGGAGATAACGTCTCGGGCGTTGGGCAGATACACCCTGGACAGGGCGCCAATCCATAACTGGATACACACTTACTCACTCAGACACACTCTGTATGGAGCAATTTGGAGAACTCAATTGACCTTGATCCATGTTTTTGGACTGTGGGAGGAAACCAGTGAACCCGGAGGGTACCCACACGGACACGGGGAGAACATGGAAACTCTATTCAGATGGGGATTCAAACCAGGAATCACCAGCGCTGAGAGGCGAACATGCTGCCACTATGCCACCCTGGCCTTAAATTAGTACCGTCAGTACCGAAATTGCATAATGGTCACAAGGTGTAACCAATTATTTAATATTTGTTTTATAAATATAAAATCTGCTGTGCTTATTAGAGTATTTGTACTTTCTAAAATCTTTTGAATGGACCATTGATTACGAAAAAAGCCATAGCACATTTATTCTCACTGTTTGAACTAATTGTTGAAAGGAATTTGCAGACGGTGCATCTCACGATGCTTAATTAGAAACCACGGAGTCCTATTTATTCCTAGATTTTTATTTTCATCCCGATTTAACCCCATTGCTGCAGCAGCACAGGCACCAACCACTTAATTGATCATTTTCAATATGGTCCTGGCTGACAGTCAGTGACGTGGGTTTTGTGCGGCCGAAAATAGCTGACATTTTGCGCTGACCCTTCTCATCCATCCACTGGTCAGGAACAAAATAAATGGAAAGCGTGCTCAACATGTAATTTCTCCACAGAGCCCCTCAAAGTTCAGTCTATTACAGGCATTTGATACATGTGCAATCCGACATGGTTGTCATGGCATCCGCATAGCAACCGAGCTCGGCAGCGGCGACGACCTCCAGTTACCTTTCTAGCAAGAGCGGGGTAGGGGGTGGTGGGAGGGGTTTCAGATCCTAAGGAGAGGGGGAAAAAATGGGTCGCACCAGACAATGGGAGCATCCAGATGACTGACAGCTGCTCGAGCGCTCGTCTGGGTACCATGCAAATCGGGCAGGAGGCGGGTAAAGCATGCATCTCTTTCAGGCAGGAAGTGGTGTCAGGCCTCAATGGGAGCAGTCACGTGAAGAGAATGAGGCCAGTGTAAATGCCATCAGTTGTGGGAAGGTGAACATGCTCGAATACGAACACACATGCGGTGGAGATTTACCAGAGCAGCGTCATCCAATCAGGGATCGGAGAAGATTTAGGGTTGAGGAAGGTCTCGATTTCCCAGCTTTCTATTCTCCAAACGTATATAATGTCAGAGAGGAGGAAGTGATGTTTTATTTGTTGTTTTATTTGCATTTTCAAATAAGAAAATGTAAGGATGCCAATAATTGTAGGACATGGTTTTATTTAAAATAATTATTTCTTAATTGAGATTATTGTAATTCACTGTAATTCAGATATAATGCAAATAACCTGTTTTACATTAACAGACCTTCAATGATTGTGACCCCCCCTCCCCCACAAATTACACAGCTGATTTAGTTTGAATTATTGATGCACCTCTGTCTGCAGAGGAATATGTTCACGTACAGAACATTTATTTTTCAGACATTTTTAGGATTTTTATTCTTGAATTTAAACGAAATATCTGATACTGCATTCGTTCCTTCTGCGTCTTCTGAGCTGAACTCCATCCAGCGTTTTTAGTGCGCATGAGGTCAGTGCATTGAGCAACATCACAAAATCCTCATTACAATACTGTGATGTCATTAAGTATTTACACTGACACTTTTAATATCAGGCTGTATGTATATTTATGTATATAAACTGTGCATGGTTGCACCTGTGTGGAGGGTACGGGGATTTTTCATGTGTGTGATGATGCAAGATGATAAAAAAACGTGACTGCAGCCAAGACAAGACATGAGAAGGTTTTTTGTCTCACACTAAGCCACTGTGCTTCCTCGTCCAATCACGGTCTTTATTCTTTGTGATGTCAGCACACCTGTCATCAGTGATCTAACTCCAGCTCACATTCTCAAGCATCTAAGCTTCTCTCTCTCTCAATCATAATTTGATGCTGCATTTTTTATGTATGTGTGACAGAGTCAAAACAAGAGTTTTGGGAGAGCTCCGAGATTTCCCAAAACTTTTATATTAATAAACAGTCAAGGTAGAGGGATTAAGTGAAAGAAAAGTTATTCTTAATCACCTGATGTTATTAAGTATCTAACTTATTTTATTATCTCTAAATATCTAATTCTTTAGTTAAGAACAACAATAAAGCAAAAAGAATGGATACTTTAACTAAAGTATCTAAAAACTCATCTTCGTTTATAAGTTCGCCTTTCATGTTTCTTAAAATAAAATAATCCTTTGTAATAATAAGATAATCCTTTGTTGGTCTCACAGTAGGGGAAATTCACATTTCTCAGCAGCAGAAGTGGCCATAATTGGAAAAGTTATAGATACATCTAATTGATTTGTTAATTCTACGTGATTAAGGAAGAGCAGGAGAGCAAGAGCAAGAGAGAGGATGCCCATCCAGGGTAGAATGTCTCAGGCGCTGGGCTGATACACCCAGGACAGGGTGCCAATAAATCACTGGGCACACACTTACTCACACATACACACTCTATATGGGGCAATTTGGAGAATTCAATTGACATTGATCCATGTTTTTGAACTGTGGGAGGAAACCAGAGAACCCACGCGGACACGGGGAGAACATGGAAACTCCACCCAGATTGGGATTCGAACGCTGAGAGGAGAACGTGCTAAACCACTAAATATAAAAAAAAAAATTTTTATTTTGCTGATGCTTTAATCCAAAGTGACTCACAAACTGAGCAAAATAAATAAATAAAACAAACATCTAAGCTTTTAAATTAGTTCTAATCATTCCAGCAGTGGTTAATCTCATTTTTATTGGATGTGACATTTAGATGTACTACATACCTAATGTGTTGGACTGTCTGTGGTTTTCAGAACTTCACATATGGCATGGATTCCACTAGGTGTTAAATTGGTTCTGCAGGAATACTGGATGAGCGAACAGCTGATCTGTTTATTTTAATACAAAATATATAAATTAAAGAAGTGTGCTATTAAACATCCTACTTAAAAAACAACTGGCTTGCTGCAAGATGAAACTTAGATGTTTCAGATGTGATGATGTCATAAGAGCATCAGGTGAGTCAGGTTTTAATAATAATAATAATAATCAGGTTTTGAACGTTATGTAAAGCGTAATTCTCCAGGTTTAACGCAAGGGTATTCGTTAGTAATGCCTCGCTGTTCGGTGTGTTAACGTTCTGTTGCGCCAGCAATGACCATCTCACTCATCCTTCCATCGCCGTGCGCTGCGTGGTCCGTACAGTAAGAGGATGTTTGGAATGCATCCAAGACATTTGCATTCTGGATGTGGCTGACCTTCTTGTGACCTTTGATTTCTGGCTGCGCAAAACTATAAATAAACCTTGTATAAATATTATTGATTCGTTTTTACTGGAGAAACATGGCTTTTTGTTTGGGCTTTTTTTACTGCATCTCTAATGTAATGTTTTATTTATTTACATTTTTAAAGTGATACACAGCATTTCTAAATCTCCCTGAGAGTCGTATTTTTATGCATAAATCTTTGTCAGCATCAAGATTTTGTGGCAGAGTCAGGAATCTGAAATCCAGATGAAATTTTTGTGTGTTGATTTACAAACGGACTCCACCCACTGACCCTGAGCACGCTGACGTTTACATGCTGATAAAGCCCAGAGCAACATTTCTAACGCAGCTAAGCTATGCCAATAGTAAACATGTCTGAGGAGACCTTTAAGCCACATTATACCTCTTGGATAATTTAAAGGTCACTAATTATACAGGTCTTAGAAACATAAACTCTCTGGTTTGGTTACCTGGTCGAGTAGAATTATGTGTGACATCATACACAGTATTTCTTGATGTAATTTGCATTATTGTCCTTCATTTCCCCTCCCATCAATGTCTACATTTGTGGTTTTTAGCAGTAATAACAAAAACAGATGCATTTTTGATGGGATCACATTTCTTAAGTTCCCACATGTCGCTTTATTTGTTGGAACAAATTATCATTTGCCTAATAATTAAATTTGATTCCTTGAATAATCCTCCTTTTGACAGAAGAAAAGCTAGCAAACTGTGATAGATCGACATCATGGACTCACTAATGTAATATTCTCCCACATCCCAGCACCCACCCACCCACCCACCCACCCACCCACTCACCCACACACCCACTCACCCACCCACAGAAACCCGACTCTGGATTTGACAGCTGTGCGATTCCTGCAGGAGAGGAAAAGCAGTGGTTGGGCAAGCTCAAGAGGAAGCACACACCAGTGCGTGCAACATGTGTGTGTATGTGAATGTGGGTGGGTGGATGAATGGGTGGATGTGTGAATCTGAAATATTTATGTGATGCAGGAAGACTGGGAAATGGTGCTGCTTTCCTTCCTCTCCACCGCTGCTCTCTCCTCTCAGCTGTTTTGCACAAATGTCTCTTTTTACCACTGACAGCTGTTACCTCCAATCATGTCTCCAGGAGATTCTAGCATCTGAGATGCCAAAAATATACAGAGCAACCAACTGTGTACACAGCGTCGTAAAAAAAAAAATGTTTGTGAACCCTTCAGAACAATGTGGAGTTCTGCAATGATTACTTAGAAAAGAAGGTTTGGTTGCTTTATCATCCTTCAGAAGGAATGTCAACCACAGTGTGTTCAAGATTCAGGATTCAAGATTCAAGAAAATTTTATTATCATTATTATCACATGTGGTACATGAGACAAAAACTAAATTATGTGTCACGGACCCCGATTGCCCTGTTCTTTTAAAGTTAGAATTACAATTTTAATTTTAAAGAAAAAAATGAGATAAAAATACAGTATATATATATATATATATATGGGCGGCACGGTGGCTTAGTGGTTAGCACGTTCGCCTCGCAGCGCTAGGGATTCTCGGTTCGAATCCCCATCTGGGTGGAGTTTCCATGTTCTCCCCGTGTCTGCGTGGGTTTCCTCCGGGTTCTCCAGTTTCCTCCCACAGTCCAAAAACATGAATCAAGTCAATTGAGTTTCATTTTTAAACAAAAATTTCTGAACAACCGTCCCTTTCTATCTTAGATCTGAACTTGTTCCTCACTCAGTTTGGATTTATAAGCTCTTATTAGTGCACTGTGTAGCAATGTCACCACAGAACTCCAAGGGTTTGATTCTCAGCTCTGGTCAGTGTTTTTCTGGAGTTAAATGACTGTTCTCTCTGTCTCTGTGGGCTTTCTCCAGTTTCCTTCCACCTCGCAAAAACCTGTAGCACTGTTTGCGCATGAAGTCACATCACTGTGGCATGAACTGCGGTCTGGCTGTCAGGAAGTGAAATACTACATTTAAAAAGTACTGTAACGAGCGCTGCGCTTAGAATGCCTATGGTTTGCATCGTTTACTCTAATATCTATCAAACCTGGGAAGCATGAGTGATTACAATAAATTGACCTGAAAATACCATGGAAACCTTCATGTAGATATGTGATTGATATTTCATGTGGTCAGTATTTTTTACCAGACTTATTAAATTGGTAAACCTATTTTAAATAATAAGCAATTAGAGAGGAAATGCAATCCCTCTTAAACAGAGTGCAATTCTGCCATTCACCTGTACTCCCTCAGTATACATTATGCTAATATAATTTATATTGGATTTGATGGAAAGCAAAATTATTTGCATTATGCATCATGTGTAGTAAATCTGCAAGTCACCTTAAAAAATAAACATTTTAGTTTAACAAAAAACACCTTATGTTAAATAATATGAACTGATTAAAATGAGGCGGCACTGTGGCTTAGTGGTTTAGCTTGTTCTCCTCTCAGCACTAGGGATTCCCGGTTCGAATCCCAATCTGGGTGGAGTTTCCATGTTCTCCCCGTGTCCGCGTGGGTTTCCTCCGGGTTCTCCGGTTTCCTCCCACAGTCCAAGAACATGGATCAAGGTCAATTGAATTCCCCAATTTGCCCCATATGGAGTGTGTCTGTGTGAGTGAGTGTGTGCCCAGCGATAGATTGGCACCCTGTCCTGGGTGTATCTGCCCAGCACCCGAAACGTTCTCCTCTGCATGGGCATAAGAAACACCCCCGCGACCTTAATAAAGGATAAGGCAGAAGATAATGGATGGATATACTGTTTGTACGCAAATGTACCCAAAATTACCTTCATCCATCCATTATCTTCCGCTTCATCCTATATCAGGGTCGCGAGGAGGTTCCCCATGCCCATCCAGGGGAGAACGTCTCGGGCGCTGGGCAGATACACCCAGGACAGGGCGCCAATCCATCGCTGGGCACACATTCACTCACAGACACCTTACATACACACTCTATATGGGGCAATTTGGAGAACTCAATTGACTTGATCCATGTTTTTGCACTGTGGGAGGAAACCGGGAACCCGGAGGAAACCCACACAGACACGGGGAGAACATGGAAACTCCACCCAGATGGGGATTCGAACCGGGAATCCCTAGCACTGAGAGGCAAATGTGCTAACCACTAAGCCACCGTGCCGCCCTCCAAAATTAACTTAATGTTTATTTGAGAATCACAATCTGTTGCTGGCATTATTTTAAAAATCTGTTAAAGCAGAATTTCATGATTAATGATGTACATTTTTTACTTTCTGATTTATTTTTCCATTCTGGACTTTTTCTTTGCGTCTTTTGGTGCAGCTTTAGGTGATGCATTTCCACCCTGACAGTTTTTCGATTTCTTGCCACCATTTTCTCTGTAATACTTTCTCAGTGTTGGCAGATCACAAGCCATGGTCTCCCCCCCACCCCTACTCCATGCTTACAGCATTGCTCTGCGTTTACACCGGCAGTGACAGAGATCTCTGGTGACAAGTAGCAGAATGAAAGAGTTGGTGACGCACAATACTTGAAGTTCTAACCCCATTCGAGTGAGGAGTGAGGTAATGTGGCATTTGCCAATTGAAACTGAAAGTGGTGCTATGGACTTCATCTCCACTGCTGTAAAGTGGTGTCGTGCTTAATTTTGGGTTCTATTCATTTAGTCCTATTAGAGATGGAAAAGCATGCATATGCTCGGTATGGCCTTAAGCTGTTTTATGCATCCAGGTGCAACAGTGATGGCATCTCCGCTACAAATACCTGACAGCCATCTCAAAGAACAAACTGACTGCACAGACAGTGATGCAGTATACAAAGATGAAATTTATAGGCAAGCAATTCCTCCAGGATTTCTTCATTTTTAAGAAACATCTTTTTATGGTTTAGATGACAACTGAGTGAAAATATATATGTGCTTATCTTGTTTTCTTTTTCTAAAAATATTCTGTAGCTAGTAGGTATTACAAATACAAAGTACTGCCATTGCATTTCCTTGCAATTAGAGAAACCTTGGTAATGTTAAGTGAGCTTATATTTAGAAAAACCTAAAGGCAAAGATGTAAGTTGCAAATTGGCCAAAGAGAGGCAAGAAGATTGTAATCCATCCGTCTTGTTTTATTGTCTTGTCTTATTTTATTTTATTTTTTTCATTATCTCTAAGCAGCCTAAATCTAATTTGACTATCAAAGCATTGTAAGATTATAATATAGATGTAATGCTTTGAGTAGTACACTGTAGATCAGGAGATTGTTGGTTGCTGTAGTTGGGACCCTTCTATTTGAGATTCTTACACTGTAATCATGTAAATCACTCTGGATGAGGATGTCTCCTGAGTGCAGGAGCAAAATGTGAATGCAGGTAGTTTAATAATTCGGGTACGACCCTGATTATACTTCTTGTGTGCTTGTTCAAATTATATTGCTTCCAAAAATATGCATTGCACACTTTCGTCGTTGATTAGTCTGGAATATTTTTCTCCACGATATATATATATATATATATATATATATATATATATATATATATATATATATATATATATGAATATTTGTCATTATATTGTTCTAGAGCTGGCATACACAGATAAGATAATCCTTTATTATTTCCACCACGAGAAATATTCACAGTGTTGGCAGCAGCAAAGAGACAGAATGGCATTCAGCAGTATGAAAAGGAATGAAAAAAAAACATATATATTGTGTACATATGCAATGCACATTAACAGATAATTACACACTGATTAATCATTACACATAGTTTAATTTGGATTATAAAGGTTGTGTTTTTTTACAGGTGCAGTTAGTAATAGACCTTCTCACACAGCTGTTGCACCTTCGATTCAGTTGTGCAGGAACGAGAAGGTTCCAGCTCGGAGCACAGATATTTCACACTCTCAAAGCTTTGAAGGTCAGACGGATGTGAGTATAGAACTGCTTATTCGCCCTCTGATAATAAATTAACTTCATGCAGGTGATAGTGCTCCTAAGATCAAGGACACAGAATGTATAATTACACCTTAAGAGTGTGAGTCCTAAAAATGGGGTCAGACTTTGTTTGAATATGAGGGTTTAGTTTTAGTATTAGTGCTGTGGAAGCTTATGGAGATTTTTGGTGAGCAACAAACATCTTTGCAATGTTCCTTTAATTGTTGCTGGTTTATTTGGTGCCTTAATTACCACTGTCAGTAATTCCTGATTCACAGAGAAACGTTAACAGGTTGAACATTGAGGTTTTTCTGTTAAGCGATTGTATATTGCTAAACATTTGGGGCTTCTGAAACATTTCTGTAGCCTCTTCCAGCTTTAGGAATCTGTTGTTCTGAGTTTTGATTACACCTGAGTTTAAATAACCACATCTCATCTCTCTGGAGAAGAATAGATTTGAATATTGTGTGGTTCTTTAACAGAGCAGAACTCTTATTCTTTTGAATAATTCCAAAACTTGATTGAACATGTGTTCAGTAAAGACAGGGAGACATGAGAAGTACTGAGTTTAGACAGATTGTGTTTGTCCATTAGTAGGTCTTGGACAAGGTTCAGACCTGAGTAGGAATGTTGTTATTGGAGTGCTGGAGCTATTATCAAGTCTCGCTTTGAATCCTTCCACAAGGCAGCATAGCAATCAAGCTCCGATTGCAGTCCTTATCGACCTTTCTTATTACACGCCTGATATGAATTATAGATCTGCCTTTACTGTGTGACACAGATACACACAAAGGCTTTCTCCTGCCGTAATTGAGAAATTTAGTTGGGATTGATGGCTCAGAGTGATGCCTGTAACACATCTCCAACTCCAAACAAACACTGAGATGCCCGAGAGTCCCAGCTGGAATGAGATTAAGACATTCAAAGTGGGAGAAACAAACAAGCTGTTATCCTCAACAACAAACCACAGATCTGAAATAAACAGCACATGGGTGGTCAGGACTGTTACTGGATTAACCTCACTGCTGACCCTGACCTTAACCCAAACCTAAACCCTTTATATTCCCAGATTTATATGTGAGACATTTTCACATCTGAGTGATAATTACATTTTGTGTATCATTAAGAAACTCATTTGGTTCTTGTGGAGAACCCTACACTACATCTGGTGACACAGGCATGATGGTTAAGCCGATCAGTTAGTTATTAAAATAAAGAGCAGAATGGATTTCTTGTGTTGAGTTGTGCTGTGTCAGCATCGCTCCTTATGTTGCTTTGGGATTCAGCATAACCAGATGTCATTGTGCCTCGGCTCTCTGTGTTTAACTCTGCATTGCATCTGTTAGCTGGGCCACATTCCTCCATCCCTCACACTCCATTAAGTTCCAGTTCCTGGGTTATACTTTATTAGTGCTCTGAGATGACAGAAAGTATAAAATCGAATAGAAGGCTGCTTGGATCTGACTAAAATATGAGTTTTTAAATGCCAAGATACTCTATTCAGAGATATTATTTGGTTATTGGTGTAAATAGTTGAGTTGCAACATGATTTGCATTTCAGTTTATCCTTCCAATTTGTACTTCCATCCATCCATTATCTTCCGCTTTATCCTCTATTAGGGTCACAGGGGGTTTCCCCATGCCCATCCAGGGGAGAACGTTACGGGCGTTGGGCAGATACACCCGGGACAGGGTGTAAATCTATCACTGGACACACACTCACTTACACAGACACACTCTATATGGGGTAATTTGGAGAATTCAATTGACCTTGATCCATGTTTTTGGACTGTGGGAGGAAACCGGAGAACCCAGAGGAAACCCATGCGGACACGGGGAGAACATGGAAACTCCACTCCGAATGGGATTCGAACTGGGAATCCCTAGTGCTGAGAGAACATGCCAACCACTAAGCCACTGTGCCCCCCCAAAAATACACAAGTATCATAATAAAACAAAATAAAACCCAAATCTGTAAAGTTTTACAATTTCACATTTTTTTATTATTACATTATTACATTACATTATTACATATTAAAACTTAAAATGTCCCAAAGTCCATAATTATTATAAACGCTGTAGATCTGTGCATATAAAGCATGTGATAAGTAATTTTACACCACGTGGATGAATTCACCGAAGCACATAAAGCTGTTGCTCTCCAGCTTCAGGGTTTAAATCCTGGCTTCTGTTAGTTTTTAACTCTTGTTCATGTTCTTCACACATCTGCACGGGTGTTCTCAGGGTTCTCTGGTTTCCTTCTACCCCACAAAGCAGTTGGGCTGGACAGGAATTATCACACCACCCACTGTTTCCAGGATAGGCTCCACACTCCCTGTCAACGAAAATTGTGTGATTGGTTAAGAAGATGTGAGAATTTAATGGTTCTAACTCGTATCTGTTCTAATTAACCTTTTTTTTTTGCTTGTAATCCTTAAATAAATTTCCCACCAGTAGAATCCACCGAAGGGTTCACGGGATCATTCATCAAAACCAAAGTGGGCGGAATTCCTCCGCTATGTGCCGAGTCAAACACTGGATCATATTCGTGAGGAATGTGGAACATACTTTATATATGAAACTAAGATTTTAAGTGATGTTTTTTTTTTTTTAATAATTGTTTCTGCAGGTCTTCCTGAGATTCTCATTTTCGTTCCGAGGCGTACAGTTTTCCATTTACAAACAGAAGAGTGGTGGTCAGCATTTACAGTCACTTATTGCACTTGTCTATGCACATTTGGAAGCATTTCTGTCTCATTTATCTTCGGCATAGATGCTGACACTCAGTCACATGACCTACTTTACTCAACACAGTCTGCTCGTGTGGATGTGATTAAAGTCCCGATGCTGTGTGCGGAAAAAAAAAACATTATACTGTGTAGCTCAAAGCCAGTGAGAAAGAGACCCTGGAGAAAGGAATAGATAGCGACCCCGGACCTTGAGCAGTCTCCGTTCAGGCTTTAAATATACAAAAGATAGAGACTGAGTGTAAAAGAGAAAGAGAAAGCTGCCTACTACAGCAGAGCTGCCACTATTTCCACAGAATTAGGTCAACGCTTTCTACTCAAGTTCTCCCCTCCCCTCTCCCCGCTTCCTTTGGTTCCCCGCTATTATAAATTCTCTTTTACTTCATATAAGCATCTGGGCAAGGACCAGATTGGAGCTCCCTCAAATCTCAACATCTATATTGGAGGCCAAATGCTCCTTTGAAGAATTAGAGCAAGGAGACTACAACGTGGTATGGAAGATATGAAATTAGGAAACTGCAGAGGTGTTGAGAAGCATCTTTTTTTATTTATCTAAAAATATTGTATTGTATTGTAGATTATTGTAATGGGATACAGTTGATTTAGATTTATTCCTGACAGTTTAAATATTCCTGTATTTTGGCATTTTTCAGTATAATTGTAATAATTTCCTGGAATTCCTTTAATTATTGCATATTGATCAATAGATCGTCATATTTGGGAGGTTTTTTTAAAAAAAATCATTACACTTATTATACTTTAAACATGAGGAGGGTACATAGAAGTAAGGCGGGTCATAGGAATGAGTGTAAATGTTTTAAAAGGTTTATGTAGTTTCAACATCAAAGCTGCATGGAGCAATATTAGTATTAAAACTTGTGCACAGAAGAAAATGTTTTTGGTTATTTATTTGGGTGTTTTTTTATTTTTGCCACTGAAATCTTAAGACCTGGATCGCCTTAATGGACATAACCAACATGTTGACTACAAAATGATGACATAACTCAGATGTTCTATATACTGTGAACACGAACATCCTTATTACTCGTGTTTATTCTTATTATCTTATTATCCTTATTATAAAGTGCATTGGAGCCTGTATGTGAATGGAGCAGCTAATAGACTGGGGAATTACAGCACAGCAGTAAGTGTGTTGATGTCATTTTACGAGGTGCAGAACGAGAACCTCGAAGAGCCGGGTGTGAAACATCACTTTGGAAAAAACAACGACACTCAGGAATTTTAGTTGGGTAATCGGTTGACGAATTCCAGGAAATGCAATAGGCGATAATAAAACAAAAATCTAATAAGAATGTCATAGTTGTGTCATGTGTGTTTAACTTATTTGGGACTGTCTCCTGTTGTGGGCCACATTTTTCATATGGACACAACGTTAGTGCTCTATGTTCTCTTTCTGTGAAACCAATGGCTGGACTTTGACCTCATACATAGTCATAACATCGACTTTATATTTTCCTTTGTGATGTGCTATTGAAATTTATCGTAGTAAAACCAGTGTGTTATTATAGGCATTGTCTATCTTTACATACCTCTAATGCCATTCCTCCTATTTTCCTATTAGTTGTTTCTCCTTGAACTGAAAACAGACTTATGGACCGGATACAGCAAAATATGGAAATATGCAGCGGAGCAATAAGCACAGAGACAACTGGAATAATCATTAGAGTTTAAAATGCTGGCATGTCTGAGGTCCATGTATGATTTATACATACTGGCACAGCTGAGTGGAGCTCAGAGTGATCTGTCGTCTCCATCACCCCTTTTCTTACCAGATTTGCTGTTATGTAGGAGACAGCGAGCTGGCCTGAAATGCTCTGAGGTCAAATCTCAGTTTAGAGCCAGACGAGACTCCGAAAACTGGCTTTACATCTGTGTTCGGGTTTCATATCTGCAATACGCATTCATTCTCAACAGATGTTTCTACCCACCAACATACTTATAACATAAAGCAGCAAACCTCGACCAGTTAAGGAGTGACATTTATAAGCTTCCAACTTCATGACAACAATCCAGAATGTTCCACTCTGCCCTGTGTTGAAGTCCATTAAGACTTCAATGCATTTAAAGTGAGAAACAGCAGCCCTGAACTGAGATTCACCCTTGATATGAACTGAAATATCTAAAAGTGTCTTATTAGCCACAATCAGTGTTTCAAATACTTAAGACTAAAATACTTATAAAATACTTTTTAGACTTTTAAACTTTTCTGCAGGTACATGGTAGGATGCACACAGGTACCATTTTTAACCATCCAGATAATTTAGATCAAATTAAATTTAAAATTAAAATTAAAAAATAAAAAGCATTTTAAAGCATTTTATCTCATTAAGCTTCCTCCAAACAGAGAAGCAAAACGGCAAAAAAACAAAAACAAGAAAATTACAAAATTGCATGAAAATAAAAAACGAAAAAACAACCGAAGCACTTTTGATTAGTTGAATATATTTTACCAATTAAGTTAAAAAGTTTTTTTTTATTATTCAAATAGAGGTTTTTACAATAGTACCTTGTCTCAAAGCAGCTTTGCAGTTCCAAGCCTAAATCCCCAAAGAGCAGGCCGAAGCGGTTCCAGTGTTTCTTCTGCGGTGCAAATGCAAACTTTTAAAAGCCCCTGAAGCTAAGTTTCCAAATAACAAAACCCTATTGGGTAGTTTCTTGTAACTAGGTTCCAATAACCATTTCAGTACCAAATCTCTCTTAAATCAAAACTAAGGAAGGGGGATCTGCATTTCTACTCGCCACAAGTTAAAATATATTTGTTTATATAGTGAAGGGTGAAACTGTACTTCACCCAAGTGTGTTCAGCATGCGGTGGGATAACAGGAATAACAAAGGCAGGGTGCGAAAGGCCTGTCATAACTGAAGTAAAGCTGTAAGCACGAAGCAAATTGAAATGAGCGAATCAGGTATTTAGAGTAAATTAAACGATTTGCGTTAAAAAACTATGCCTTGTGTCGACTTTTAATCGAGATAAGAGTGCAGCCTTGGCAGAGAGACTCTGACACTTATCCATGCTCATATAAAAAGTCTTATTAGGTATTTATATTTACGAGTCCATCACAGCCTCCTTCAAGCAAGTGAGCAAGCCTATACGAGTAAAGCAGAGCCAAAATTCTGTTTTAGGTGGAATACCTCTTTATAAAGTAACTATTTGCAGTTTTCTTCTTTTCTTTAATAGTTTTTTTTAAATAATGCATGTGCAAGAAGCTGCTTTGGAATCTTTCCAATGCAGTGCATATTAAGAATCTGTATAAGGAGTATGAAGTCAGGAAAAACCTGAATTAGTGACCGGAAGCGTGAACCTCCATACATCCAAGCTGCCACTGTCAGGTCTTTGAGTGTTGTCCGCTATCCTTAATTTATTAGATTGCATCATCACCTCTAAAAAATCGCTCTGGGTGAGAGTGTCTGCTAAATACTGTAAATGTAAATGTTATGACTTTACCATAGAAAGCGATTTGCAAGTCAAAACAAGTGACCTTTTGACTTTTGGCTTTTACATACCATATGCAGTACATAGGTAACCACTATTGCAAATAGCTGAAATCACCTCATCGGTGGGAGTATGACCGAGGAGGTCACATTATATCTAAGGAGCTGAGATTGTATCTGGGTCTGGACTATAATGCTGAAGAAAATCAGTAACATAAAGTTAAATTACATTATAATTATAATTATAATTAGGTTTGTAGCTATAGGGACCGGGTTCAATGCAGATCAGATTTACGATAAATAAAGGCAGTATTGTGCAGATGCGAGGACTGTGGTTGTGAGCAGGTATTTGTGCTTAACACCTGCCATCCCTTCACTGTTCGAGTGTGGCTCACAGCTGACTTAATATATTACCATGTCAAGCTTCTGTTTCCCTCAAAAAATACACGGTGTGTCTGCAGAAAAATGCATTTGAATGTCTGTGTCATGTAGAAAAAACATTTCCATACCGCCAAGACCTTTTCATGTAAAGTCCTGATTGCAAATGTTTTGCTGTAGATGATGTCATGAACTCCTTCACATGAATATTTCTTCTTAATGAGCTTCTGCCTGCGATGCCACCCAATTCAGCCAAAGTCTTTGAGTAAATCAGAAGCATACTCCGCCAAGTCCAGTTGGGTTTGGCATGTTTAAAGGTTCCAGTTGGACTTTGAAAAACTTAAATCTCTCATTTTCTCTTTTCTTTTTTCCTGCTCTGTCATTCTTTAGTTGGAATTCAGTAATAAGCCTTCTAAAGTTACAGTGGTAGCTCGCTGTTCATTTATCTAATAAAACATTATACGAATGATACAATATAAATCTTCAGTTCTAAATAATAAAGTGCTATAATAAACAGTTGTGGAAAAATATAAAAATTAAAGGTTGACGTTTGCATGTCTATATATTGCATTTGCATTCATCACAGTTTTTTTATTTGTCTATAAAGTATAACGTTGTTTTCAAAAAAAGCCCATTTTTCTCAGTTGATGCCATGCAGGAATGTTTGGATGTTGTAACAGAGACATCAAAAAAATGTAATGCTGTTGTTTGTGACTCAGACTTCCTGTGTGGATCTCATGGTTATTCCAGGCAAAAGAAACTTTTCACAATGTACTGTTCCTGTTAAAGTTCATTATTAGTGCATTATAAAGTGCAATGTAATGATAATGAACACAAATCGAGAAACATACCATGTCTAGTATTTATGAATTGGAATCAAAACACATTTGTGTCATTTGTTTTATTAAAAAACTACAGTGGGATGATTGTAGTTAGCATTTTCTGGAAGCTATTACGTTAGATTGGTATCTGGAATGTTTTCTTTTCGCGCCTAATTTACATGGGACTTTACAAGTCGGTGGAAAATCTAATAATCGTGTGTCCATCATGACACCATGTTGCAAAAAGCATCTTGTGATGTTACTGAATGCAATAAGAGCAAAAATCGTGGATGGTGTTTATATCAGAGAACTTCCATCTTCTTTGATATGAGTAATTTAAAACTCAAAGTTAGTTGTGCATGTGTGCTTATTAAATATTTATACATTTATTGCTTGTCATATATTAAAGGTAAAGACTATTCTGAAATCCATAGTTTGGATTTTGGACTATACAACATAAATAAGTTTTATTGCACCATATATTAATTCATTCATTCATTATCTTCTGTTTTTTCCTATATTAGGGTCGCAGTGGGGTTCTCCATGCCCATCTAGTGGAGAACGTTTCGAGCGCTGGGGCAGACACACCCAGGACAGGGCGCCAATCTATCGCTGGGCACACATTCACTCACACAGACACGCATGCATACACACTGTATATGGGGCAATTTGGAGAACTCAATTGACTTGATCCATGTTTTTGGACTGTGAGAGGAAACCGGAGAACCCAGAGGAAACCCACGCAGACACGGGGAGAACATGGAAAATCCACCCAGATGGGAATTCGAACCGAGAATCCCTAGTGCTGAAAGGCAAACGGGCTAACCACTAAGCCATTATGCCGCCCACCATATATTGTAAATGTAATAAATTTTCTTTCACATGAAAAAGGAACTTGGCACCAAACTGAGACACATGTTCCACCTTATGCAGCAGTTTAGAGACATCTGGTTACATGACATGTTGTATTGATTTAGATTAAAATATCTTCTATAGGAAACACTAAAATAATACATTTCTGCAAACCTTTGTTACCATTATCTTGTTTTGCTGTATTGCAAATGCGGAAAGGCGTTAATTACTTTTAAACATGCCACATGTGAGAAAATCAGTGAGTTCAGTGAATACTTTGGTGTTAAAATGTTCAGAAGATTGAGGGTGTGGCATTAAAATAAGAAATCCTGAACTTTGATGATGCGAGCACCTTTTTGGAACCTTTTTGTTTGTGCATTTAGGAAGTGTTGAGGATTTTGGGGGATTCCTCTGTTAATTGTGCCCGGACAGCAGTGAGGATTCAGAAGTCGGGAAACCTTCCAGTTAAAAATCAATGAGTGTTCAGTCTCCACACACAGCTGAGTGGAATATAGGTCAGAGCCGGCCATGCATATTCTCCTGCCAGCTCACAGTTCATCAGCCGGGCCGCAAATGCACAGACGGGTTTGTTTAAAATGTGGACGGCCAGCTAATTCAGTTACACTAAAACAGTGGGAGACGGAGCAGCACCTTCATGGCACCAAATCAGAACTGAGCATCTGACCATGATCAAATCAGCAGATATGATCTACAATAATAGCACCTGCTGTTTGGCAGTGTTCACTAAACCTTCCCTGCACCAGAGACTCTGCTGCCTGTCGTAATAAAAAAAAAGCATTTCTTCTTATATAATGTCAATCAGCATTCATTTTACAGTTTTTTTTTTATCTAACTATCTGGCTATATACATTATTACTAACAAAATACACATAATCCTCACATCAGTATGTGTATGCTGTATATTACATTAAACACCACAAGCTTGAATATAGGGACTTTTTCTTTTAACTGTATTCCTCCTGAACAGCATGGTGGCTTAGTGGTCAACACGTCTGCCTCTCAACGTTGGGTTCCATGTTTGAATCCCAATCTGGGTGGAGTTTCCGTTTCCACATGTGTTTCCTCTGCGTTCTCTGGTTTCCTCCCACAGTCCCAAAAACATTTATTCAAGGTAAACTGAATGCTCTATATTCTCCTCTTATAGAGTGCGTTTGTGTGTGTGTGAGTAAGTGTGCCCGGCGCCCTGTACTGGGTGTATCTGCCCAGCGCCCGAAACGTTCTCCCCCCCTCCACGACCCTAGTAGAGGACTAAGCGGAAGATAATAAATGAATGTATTCCTCTTCTTATGTTCTGGATGATCATATAAGCATCCACAGCTTCCAAACTTAATAAAAAAAATGTGACTATGATGACAGTGACCACAATTAAAGCGAATCTGATTATTTCATCCATCTCAGGTGTCACTGCACTCGCACAGAAAAAGTGTATTATACCAACCATTTCAACAGATAAGCACAAAAATAGCACAAAAATCTAGAAAAATAAATTCCAAACGCTCGCTCACATCCTGCCAATCAAGCAACCGAAGAGAAAAACATTCGAAATAAATGATAAGAGACAAGTAGAGACAATAGAAAGCAAAATTAAAGAGACTCAGCATCCAACATTAATATCATTTAAAAATGTTAATTATTGACAGTAAATTTTTATTTATAAATATACTTCACAGTGTAATTAAAAATGTTTAACAGTGAAAGCATGTGGCTTAAATCTTATCAGGATGCTTTACTGAAACAAAACTCATAACAGCCTGGTTTTTGTTTTCATAGTTTTTGCAGCTGTATGGCGAGAGAGATCATGAATCAGCCTTGACCCCTCAGGCGAACACAGGGTCCTCAGCTGTCATCCAACCCCCTCAGCCTCCGACCCCTTCCTGCTCAGCATTTATTGGCATGACTTATTCAGATTGGTCAAACTCTCAATGAATGAAGCAAATACAATACCTGAGTGGCAGAGTGCAGTCTGGACTGAAGTTCCCTTTGTTCTGTTGGCTGTTTGCACTGATTTATTCAGATGTCCTGATCACTTCATTTATCTTCTATTTGCCTACCACCCCAAAAACTTTTAAATCACCTTTCTAGTTTTAGTTTTTTCAACAGCACAAGCATAATGTGTCTGTTCTGCAGTGGAGTGGTGACCCGTCCGGGGTGTTCCTTCGCCTTTGTCATTGGGCTCACATGGGCTCCAGTACTCCCCACCCCCACTATAATAATTAAGATAAGCAGCTTTGAGAAAGGGAATGAATATAAAACATTCAATGTGATAATTAAATCCTATTAATTGTGATGTTTTTAACATCAGAATCTTAATTAGGATTTTTGACACAAATAAATCCATTTATTATTATAATTAATTACATACATTTACCTACAAAGATTTTCTCGTAACATTAATGTTTTTTTTTGTTGTTGTTGCAGTTGTAAGGTGAAATACACATTTATTTTATAAATACTGAATTAATGTTTCAAGTTTCAAGTAACTGCAATCACACCCAGTTGTAGAGTGTGTGTGTGTGTGTGTGTGTGTGTGTGTGTGTGTGTGTGTGTGTGTGTGAGTCTGGATATCCCAGCTGTCGTGCATTTACCCATCCCATCCCCCTTCCCCATCCACAAAAACACCCTTCCTATTGTTGCCGTTGAACAGAGTTTGTGTTATTGACTCAGCATTGCACATATTGACCACAGCCTGGCCCCGTTCCAACCCTGCTGACTGCAACACACTCGTCCATCAATACACAATGACCTAACGCCCGTATTCTTACACTGTTCACATACAACAAGCATGTACTTCACTCCTCAACATCCTTATTTAATCCCAAACGACTCGCATTTCTTTAAAGTACAGTCTACAAACTCAGTAGCAATTGGCACATATGGGGGGATGAAGGGGGGTATATACCCAAGAGCAAAAGTAAGAGCGGGAGGAACGGGTGGGGGTAGACACATCAAGCATAATCAATTGAAAAAGGAACAAGACACATCCCAGGTTGGAGAGGGGGTAGTAACACTTTAACCTAATTATACAATTCGATAGGTCCCCAAAAAAAACCCCAAGTAGAGTTAATCAGTTCCCAAAAAGATAAGACTTTCGCTACTCTCTCCATTAGCGGGTAACCACATGGGACGGGGAGAAAAGTGAGGGAACGCAGAGTGGAGAGCGTGAGAGGTGATGAGAAAGAAGGATGACTAATAATCTTGTAGTTCACAATGTGGCAGGAGCTGATGATGAGTGAGGAGGTTAACAAAGGGTCCTCCATCCCCCCTCTTAGAAAATGAGGTGGAGAAAAGATGCGGTCAGCTAATCTCTCATGCATCTGTCCTGCAGTGGGTGAAATGAATCTCGTTCAGGGATTTCGGACAAACTGCAGAGTAAATTGAGTACTTTCAGCTGAATGGGCCGGTGTTTTTTTTACAGGCCTTTGGGCCGTGTCCACTCGCCATCTGACTTCCCTCTGCACATGCTCATCATTCTCCAGACATTCCAGAGATTCTCCAGACTCTAACAATGTAATTATGCCATGTTTAGTACACGAGAGACATTTTATACACTGCAGTTCCCCAGGCTGCATTATAAATCAATAATATTTGTGTAAACCCTATTGACAGCAAGAAGAAGATTTAAAGGGTATTCTTTAGTATCCTTTCTCTCTGTTGCCAACATGAAAAACACAATCTTATGATAATGTAATCTAATCTAATCTAATATCACACCTTACTTTACATTGAGACACTTTTAACCAGTTCAAATTTACTTAAAAGGCAACTTTGGACCAATTTTTTTTTATATATATTTAAGAATTGTTAAAGTATAAAAATTTTATTGTGTGTCTGCTTTGCAGGAACTGAGGATGATTAACGTTTCTAGACCATTATTTCCTTTACCCTTCAGATAGTTTCTGCTCTTCCTGCTTTCCATACCAGTTGTTCCAGCACTCAAAGCATCAAGCCCCTTCCTCACACACTGAAACGGTCACCGGACCCCTCCTCCACTGGAGGCACCAAAAATTTATCTCTCAATCAGTTCTTAAAGCTTCGAAAACGTTTCTACAACTGGAAAGCGTCCATGGTGTCACTTTGCACCATATTATCTATATTAAAGTACCAGCATTTTTTAGCATTAGTATTATTAATTCCCAAGACTGACCTCTCTGTTTACAGTGGCTGAGTTGTATTGGATGTTTACATTTACATTACATTTGGTCATTATGCAGATGCTTTTATCCAAAGCGACTTACAAGGTGAGCACAGGGTTAATCACAACATCCCCAGAGCAATGAGGGTTAAGGATCTTGCTCAAGGACCCACATTGGTAACTTCAATGGACCTGGGATTTGAACCCCCAACCTTCAGATTGATACCCCAATTCCCTAACCACTGAGCTAGCACGCCCATCGTTGATACCACCACCATGTTTGATGGTTAAGTAGAAAGCAGAGTAAAACAAGTTAAACCAAAAGGCTTTGTAATTGACAACTTGAATGTACAATTAATTACAACTGGATTAAATTCATCAATGGACCCTAAATGGTTATATTTCCAATAACTAGGATTACTTTTTATATTTTATATTTTGATAAAATGAAAATAGTGTGGGAAAAAATGTTACACTTTATTGGCTGACAGGCTACCAGCTTATTTATTTGGAACTTCAAGCTGGTCTTGCTTTAACTCAGTTGTTCTTGTGTTTTGAATAAACCAGCCAGCTGCGTTGCTCCGGCTTCCTCTTGCTGATGTTAAAATAGCAGGTAAAGAGGAAACAGCTCTCCCTCTCTCTCTCTCTCTTACAATGCATTCACAAGGAAGCAGCGCCGGGGGAGAGCGTAACAACACGGCATGATTTTCATCACAATCATGACACTGCCACATTTCTAAGATGCAAACACTTCTTCAAAGCGACCTCATCATGACACACTCCTGATATATCAAGTGAGTTTAAACGCCAATAGACCATAAACTTTTCAGGGAGCAGCATGTAAGCGGATCACTTGTTACTACACGACCACATTTAAGTACGTGATTGAGCTCGTTTTCACATCAACTTGACCTTTTCGCCGTGCAAACGTTCAGCGCTCAACAACTGCTTAGTAAGGCTCGGGATGAAACTGGTTAATGACAGTGATGGTGTGCGACTGCTACAATAGCATACTCTGTGTATCAGTCATTAAGACTCTCTTTAAGGGACCGGGAGGGGGGGGGCAACAATTCAGCACGCAGTGTCTTAAACAAGCCAGGCTTTGTGAAGTCATAGTCTTTGAAGTGATTGTGCTGTAGGGGCTGCTGGGAGCACAACTTCAAGCTTGCTTCAGCAGGGGTGATAACAGCCTAATGTCTACACCTTATTTGCAGAGAGGAAGTGGGAGAAAAGTACCACAAAGTTAAAAACTGTCTTTCCTCGGTGCAGGATTTACCAACACCGGTTTACAGATTTAGGTCTATTAGGTTTAAAGTAAATATTGGGACGGGGAGTTACGAATATAACTTGATTAGTTGCCAAAAGGATAAAATTTGGGGGGAATTGGGCATAGAGGCAACTTTAAAAAAAAAAAAAAAAAAAAAAAGAGTCTTCCAATTATAGTTTCTCATCAAAATACAGTCTTCAGATTTGATCTGTCAGGTTTTGATGGTTGACCTATTTTGGCAGTAGTTCACATGGAGGGGGAGAGGAGCACTGACTGAATCTTCACCTCCACAAAAGAGATGATAATGGTCTGCTCCTGCCCCTGTGCAACTGTGGGCCTTTGAGCATGGCGAAAGGAGGATTTAATGAGAGTGATCTTTAGGGCGGCTCACCTCGGCCTGAATAACTCTGTGCTGTGGAATTCTGCACATCACAAAGCTTAGGGGTTGGGGGTTGGGGTGGTGGGGTTAAAGAAAAGGCACATCTTCAGTGGGGAAAAAAGGGTGTATGCTCGATTGAAAGGAAAATAGACTTTAGGAGAAGCCATTCTCATGAGGATATTGAAAGGCAGCAGCAGAAGCAGTACAGTGAGTGAATGTTCCCTCTGTATTGATGCAGACAGTCTGCAAGGACCAAAAAGAGGTGCATCTTATTGCTCTTTCCAGCAGCTGATACCCTGCACCCCTGCCCAACCTTTCCCTTCAAGTGACTCTCTTACCCACACTATTGAAAGGTTAGAGCTCAGACCGGCCTCCATTAATTAGATTTAGCCTCTGTCAACAAGAAGCAAGCTTATCTTACTCCCCAGGAAGCCACAGCTCGTTAGCACAGCACAGTCCCTCTATCAGACCAGGCCGTCTGAACAGACCGCTTCATCATTTACATGGCTCCCCCGATTCATCTTCACCCCTCTGTGTTGTCTTTTTTGTTAGAAGATGGGATAATGCATTCAATGTGTTTTAAGATTAAATTGTCAGACAGCTAACATCACAGATTAATAAATGATCAACCACTTTAAAGCATACCAAACGATGCAGCTTTGAAACATACAGATGAACCAGCCAATTAAGAAAAAGAAAGATTATTAACTACAACAATACAAGCACAACCACAAAACATTTGTGGTAACCTTGTCTATTTTATAGTGTGAGGCAATAAATTGCTTTCCTGCAGTCCATCTGCAGACGTTTTATCAGATTTAGATCAGGACTCTTCAAGGTGCATTTCGGATCAGATAAAGGAATTAATCGAGGGTTTTTTTTTTTTATGTTGTTGCTGTATTTAATGCACAGCTTCAACTGCTCCATGAACATTTACAAACCACACAACCAGAAAACTTTGGCTACTTTTTAAATTTTTTTAAAAAACTGTTAATTAATTAATCAAATTTAACAATAATGTCCATACATCCATTTATTATCTTCACATATTATATCACTTAATCCTATACTAGGGTCACAGTGGGGCAGGTCCCTATGCCTATCCATGCGGACATGAGGAGAACATGCAAACTCCATCCGCTGAAAGGTAAACATGCTAATCACTAAGCCACTGTGCCACTCTGACCCAAACTGACTAAAATAACCCAAATAAACACACGTATTTGCTTCCTGATTGGTTTGGCTTACTTACCATGTGACCTGATTGGTTCCTCTTTTGTTGTATGTTTAATCACTAAACCATTAAACTAACACCCTCATGCTCAGTGTTACTATATGGCTCTGTGATATGCACAATCTAGTCTTGATGCAGATTACTTCTGATACAGAGCTAAAATGTCTCTGTGGTCTGCTTGTTCCCAGCTCCTGCTCTCCCAATTCACATGGTCTTTTGACTACTGTATTATTATTATAATACTATTATACTATTCCTGGCACGGTGGCTTAGTGGTTAGCACATTCGCCTCTCAGCGCTAGGGATTCCCGGTTCGAATCCCCATCTGGGTGGAGTTTCCATGTTCTCCCCGTGTCTGCGTGGGTTTCCTCCGGGTTCTCCGGTTTCTTCCCACAGTCCAAAAACATGGATCAAGTTAATTGAATTCTCAAAATTGCCCAATTTAGAGTGTGTATGTGTGAGTGAGTGTGTGCCCAGCGATGGATTGGCGCCCTGT
>JAFMOD010001082.1:164429-187995 GCA_019802435.1 Corydoras maculifer
GTGTGTGTGTGTGTGTGTGTGTGCATGTGTGCATAAGGTCATTGTTCAGTAATGATCACAACTTCGTAACGCCGTAATCAAATCTTTAGTATTGTGGTAAACAAGTTGTTTTTTTTTTAGAGGTTGAGTTATAGGCTGCATAGTGCTGATGATGAGATGGTCTGAGTGCCACTGTGTGATTCATTAGTGGTCAGTGGAATGAGGGTTTGGTGGTAGGATAATTTAATACAGAGTAAATAAATTCAAATTTCTTGTTTTAGCTGACATGCACACAGATTTCAGTTTATTAAAGACAGCTTCAACATTCCGCAGAACTAAGTAAGCATTTTATTTGGTACAACTTCTCCAGTCCATCTGTTACAATGCATCAGCCACATACAGACGTATTTACAGCTTTAACAGTGTTTTTAATATTAAACGAACTTTATGGGAATTTTCTGAATCACAAATCTACAATTCTCTTTCAGAGTGCAGCGAGCTTTAAGTAATTTTAACCTATTTTACGTGTCTGTTCTGTTCAGTTGTTGGTATTCTTTTTTATCCTTTCTTCGTGTGGCAAGTAATGTCTTTTTCTTTTTTACCATATTAAGCGTGATCTGTGTTCGGAGTCTTTATTTTTTTAAACCTATTCTGTTTTACTCTTTCCGCAATAACTTCAGCTATTTTCCTTCTTACCTAACTTTCCCTTTTCTTTCTGTTGCCACTCATATGTAAGTGATTCTTTATTTCTACCAACATGTGATATGACAGATTATATATATATATATATATATATATATATATATATATATATATATATATATATATATATATATATATATATATATATATATATATATATATATATTTGTTTTGACGGGATTAACCAAAATATTCAATTTTAAAACAGCCGAATCTGACCAAACAAGCTGTACAAAAGATTACGTAAACAGATTGATTAAATGATTTATGAAACAAATACATCTACAGGTTGCATACTAATAAACATAGCAGACTATAAACCATTAAACTGCATATTAAATATACTTAACTAATATGACACTGATCTGAATCCACATGATAAAGAGATTACAAAAATAAATAAAAATGTTAATAAAAATAAATGTTATGTTAAAATTGTGATCATGGGAATAATCGTATTTATAGGTAAATTCCCTCTTTGTGAAAATAATGCCATTACCTTTGAATGTCATATACAAATTTCCAGTTTTTAAAAATTAAAATGCTGAAATAACATTGTTTCTGATTGGTTTAGGAAGGAAGGAGTTACTCACTCATGCTTACATGTGTTACAGCTTATGGAAATGCCCACAAATATACATTACGTGGCTATTTGGGTTTCTTTTTACTGAAATCTTCTAAACTCTTGAGGGGATTTCCCTGTTACAACAGTCTGCAAAGTTGCTGTAAAAGAAAGTCGGGGGTAAATTAGGGAAGTGACAAATGACAAAAGCCAAAGTGAAAGCGAAAGCCGCAGTGCCCTCATGTAACATTAGAATAAATGTCATGTTAATGAGTAAGGTTTGGGGATTTCCAGTATTTACTTAGCTGTTAAATTCATGTGTTATGTTAGAGGATAGAGTTAAATCAGCTGACAGGGAAGGTGACACATCTCCTGCATCAGGGATTGCAGGTAATTTCCAGCATTGAGATTATTTACTTTCTCTGTGTTGAGTTCCGACCTCACATGAACCTAAAACAACTCAGACACAGCAAAGTAAAGTTTTTATTATAAGTGGAAAAATCAAACACGGCAGTTGTTAAGCCATCCATCCGTCCTCTTCCACTTAATTCACTACTAGGGTTATGAGAGAGTTCCTCATGCCCATCCAGGGAAGAATGTTTTGGCCGCTGGGTAGATACACACAGAACAGGGTGCCAATCTATCGCTGGGCACACACCAACACTACATAGGTCCCAATTCTACCTGTAATTCTGTTTTTGGACTGTGGGAGGAAACCAGAAAACCCGGAGGAAGCTAGGCAAAGGTGCTAACCACTAAACCACCGAGCTTAACATGATGTTTCTAGCAGTTACACGTGTTTAACCTTGTAGCAGTTTGGGGAAGTCCCCTTTTTTTTTCAAGTCCATGCAATATATATTCAACAGACAAGCTCCTGACTGACAATGACCCTATTGAATTAGCTGCAATTCATTGGGTGGGTGGTTTTAGAATAACATGGAATTAGAATAACCAAGGACAGGGAGCCAATCCATCTCTGGACACACAATCACTCACATACACTATATGGGGCAATTTAGAACATTCAATTTACCATAAACTCACCATTAATAATCTATTAATATAGACCTTTGTCACTCACATCTACATAATATTAGATTAGAGTCTTCAATAAAAATAATCTGAACAAGTTTAACATTACATTTATGTATAAATGTAGAAAATTCTAAAGGGCTTACAAACATTTAAGCATTTTTTTCTGGTTCTGGTTGAAAGTGATCGGGGATTGCATGTTTTGAATGAAAAGTGACATGGCTAAATTATTCTAGCCAGCATGTAGGCCTGTGTTTCCCGCTTTGACACATCTTTGGAGTAAAAGTCATTAGTGAATGTTTTCAGTACTCAACTTTTGACCTTTTAAATGTACTGTGCCCCAAGCTCAAGCTTAAAACCAAAAACCTCTTTTTTCTTTTTTACATCTGAGTGTCTGCGACATCTGTCTCCACATTTCCCATGCCATATGTCCCAGTTACTTCCAACACATGCTAAGGGTCTTAGATTACCTTACAAATCAATAGCAGTATGTAGAAGACAGGCCCTCAAATAGAGCTGAAATATGCAACTATCCAAACAGAGTCATTTCAACATCTCTGAGACTGAAGTTCACAGAAAGCAACTAGAAAGCCATATTCATTTGTGTTTTTGATTTCTTGATCAGTATGAAATTAACGAAGTGGCTGCAAACACACTATGAAGTGTATATATA
Source organism: Corydoras maculifer (assembly GCA_019802435.1). Taxonomy (NCBI): domain Eukaryota; kingdom Metazoa; phylum Chordata; class Actinopteri; order Siluriformes; family Callichthyidae; genus Corydoras; species Corydoras maculifer. Next base: position 167,378 of record JAFMOD010001082.1, read on the forward strand.
TATATATATATATATATATATATATATATATATAGATAGATATAGATATATATATATAGATATAGATAGATAGATAGATAGATAGATAGATAGATAGATAGATAGATAGATAGATAGATAGATAGATAGATAGATAGATAGATAGATAGATAGATAGATAGATAGATAGATAGATAGATAGATAGATAGATAGATAGATAGATAGATGTAAAAGTGTAAAAGAACTACATTCATTTCAATTATGCTTTTTAGGATAAAGACATTGCAATTGTAAAGACCAGGAAAGACCAGGAAAGCAACTAAAACATGTTTTTGGAAACTGTCCATGGCTATACAACCCTTGTGCGTTGCTGTATTGTCATGTTAAACATGTCCTTCTGCTACAGAGTAAACACATGCCATTAAGAAATGAACTTGGTTTGTTCATAATGCTTATGTAAACCCTTATCAGCACTGGGTTTAGAGAGTCGGAGCATCATTGTTGTATTTTTAGCCAATGCTGCACATGATATCTGCACACATTTTTAAAGATTTTTGAAATGGTTTACTGTATGTCATTCTTCTGTTTGTAGTTAGGTGTTGTAAATTGTAGTTTTTAGCTTTTGTCCTTTTTGATTATGAATTTTTATTTGAATTTTAAGCAGCACTTTGCCCCAGGGACAACTTCCGACTGCCCTTTAACCCCCCTCAACTTAAAGGTCTTTGTTAGCACTGAACCTTTTGCATGTTTTGTGCAGAGCCAGTCATGAGGGATGAGGATTATACAGACAAAAAATAATATTGCATTAAATAATACAATAATAGTAAATAACTATTATAAACATATTATGATTATACTGTATGTAGCCAGGATTTAGGAAATAATTCCTGTTCACATCTTGTGCCTCCTGTGAAAAGGAGCTGGCATCTATAGAACATGTTCCATCTTAGGGAGCACAAAGGTACTGACGAAATAGTATTCTCTTGAATTTAAGTAATTCCTTTATTACATTTCTTCATCGTGTAATGCAGGGGTGGTTTACTCTGTCCCGCTCCCTGCTCTTGCCTCCCCTCACCCCAGCTTGCGATGCTCATCAGTTGGCTTTCTGAAAAGAGAACAATAGAGCCTTTTCAGGATATAAATCTCACTCTGTGTTCAGGCATGAAATCTAGGCAGGCAAACAAAAAGGGCCATTGACTCTGCTGGGTAAGAAAAAAGGCAGAGAGATAAGATGCCCCACGTTGAACATCGCTGAAACCAGTTCGCTGCCTAGGGCTGTGGTAAGAGCAGGGGCAAACATGTGAGACGTTGTTAGGAGTTTGAAATGTTGCTAAAAAGTGAGAGGAGTGTGACCCTCAACATTTTTTTCTCCCCCTGCATTCTGTCTCTAACAAACTTTAAACTTTGTTTTCTTGCTGCAGTTGCTTTTACACAGATGCAGTGTTGGGAATTATCAAATTTGTCGTACTTTAGTATAATTCCCTATAATAAGCTCTTTAATTAATATTTGAATTGGAATTAGTATGCAGGGGATTGCGTTCTAAAACAACAACAGTAAATTTTACTCTGTTAATTACAACACCCTCAGTAATGACAAATATTTGGATTTTACATTGTTTAGCTTTGTCCTAAGATGTAATCAGATCGGAATTTAATCTATATAATGCATGAACATGTAATGTAATGTAAACACAAGCGCCACGGATGGATGGACGGTTGAATGGATGGATTCAGTGGATGGCTTAGAAGAAGGTATATGATAGATGGCTAGCTAGGTGAAATGGGATTGGCTGCAACTGGATATTACTGGACTGGATAAGATTTGATTTGACTCGGCTGGGATTGGATTTAATTAGATAGGATTAGATGCAATTCAACTGGATGGAATTATACTTGCAATTTCAGCAGATATTGCGAGTTTTAACATAAACTCTATAAAACCAATCCCAGAGGTTCAGCCGAGGACAACTTTCAACTATATAAATATATTTATATATATATGAGTTGAAAGTCTGTGTGTGTGTGTGTGTGTGTGTGTTTCCTATAAAAACCTCCATTATTTTAATACTATTGACATCCCTATTCTTTGAAGGTATCACATGCATTTTTTTTTTAATTTGTTCATAGCTGATTAGTATGAGATAAACCTAATTTCTTCATTAATTTTAAATGCCACAGAAATCCCCAAATCCATTGCAACCACGCCCTGTTCTCGCACCCCCGCCTGTTATTCAAGCACCCTTGATAGAGCAAAGGTGTGTGATAACAGTTCTGAGATTTGCATTCCATCGTCCCATCACAGACCCATCACCATGGTCATTCACATGCATGCCTGGGGTAAACCCGCTCTGCGCACGCACACTTATCTTCCCTCTGATAAGGCAACTCAACAGAGACTTTAAACTCCAAAACAAAGAGAATCTCCCCGTTTCAGAGAAAGGTGTGAGTTGCAGGCTCCTCTGTGGCTCACTGTGGATTTCTCCTCGACTCTCGACTCATCAGCTGACAATGAAGGCCTTTCACACCAGCTGTTTTGGATGAGAAGACGAGTCTGGCGCATACAAACTGAAATGATGTGGCCAGTGCAAATAAACCTCGCCACAAAAGGTCCGGCTCTGCACGACTCCATGCTTTCTCTCTACACTGCTCTCTGCATGGAGGAGAAGGCTGTGACTGTGTGGAAAAGAGCTTTATTCATCTGATTTTTCATTAAAGAACACAAATAAGGCATTCTGGTGTCTTGAATATTCTGAGGATAAAACATTAAGAAAACCACAGGAGGAAACGGTTGTTTTTTTTTTACAGCTAAATGCCTCACATTCTTCTGGACAAGACCAAAGTTGGCTTTAAATAATATGTGTAACATTTTTAAAATAGTGACGCTTATTAGAATATTTTAATGCTGTCAGTCTGCGTCTGCGGTGCTTGTTTATATCCGTATTCAGCTACACAAATTATACAATATATTAATACTTTTGTAATAGTATTGTTTTAGTTCAGGGCTGGGCAATTATTTTTTGAGCAGGCACGTGGCAAACAACAGCCTAAAGATTAATCCAGGTTTAAATCCCAATCTGGGTGGAGTTTAATGTTCTCCCCATGTCCGCATAAGTTTCCCCTGGGTTCTTCATTTTTCACTTTGTAAACGCCAGTTTACATTTTTATAAAATTAAGATTCTCATGTTGTGGGATATGAATCCAACCTCAATGTTAACGTGAAATCAGCAAGGGGGGCACTGTTTCTCAAAAAGTAATATAATCAATATATAAAAAGCTTTGTTCATTAATGTATTCCTGATTCCACTAGAGTATGGCTATTGTGTGGATGATTCAGATTAAACCCAGATCATTCAAACACATTTTGGACAATTACAGTGTTACCAGTTCATAATGGTTATGTCTCTCTCTCTCTCACACACACACACACACACACACACACACGTGTATTGTGGCTTGTGGTAACAGTAAACTGTGCATCAGTCATATTAACCAAACAAGACATTTGGTCTTAGATCAGGTGTGGAGTACTGAAAAGTACCCAGGTAAAATGTTTTGGGTTCCTGATGAGATGCTTCACAAAATAAACAAATTTCCGATGCAAAAGCTTATCACTTCTCCGAATATTTGGGAAAACCCTACGAAACAGAATCAGGTAACAGTTCAGCTAATGCTTACTTAGAGCATATTCAAAATTACCATAAACAGTTTACTGTGTACATGAGCTATAGAATCATCTGTGTTGTTGGATCAACAGCTTTGTATATAATCTTGTGATCTCTTTTCTGATAAAGCAACTCTTAAACTTAAGTAAACCCAAAATATTCAACAGAACTAAAAAATAGCATTTGTTTTTTTATTCACGTTAACTGAAAGCAGTGATAAAATGTAACACTTTAAGAAAGAAACGGTTGAATTCCTTAAACATGGACTTCTTTAACTTTTTAAATAACCCTGTTTTCTGGCCCCAACCAAGTTGGGATAGTTGTAAGTCACTTCAGAAAACAGCATCTGCTGAATGACCAGTTTTAATGGAAATAATATTTTACAGACTGATTCGACGTTATTTATTATGTGGTGTATTTTTGTTTTTCTTCAGTTTAAGGTGCAATGATTTAAATATCTGTATTGATGTAAATGTCAGTTCATTATATCAGCATTATTATAAACCCTATTGTGAATCAAGGTAAAGAAAAGACATGAATTGCAGTTAATGCAATTAATCAACTTGTTGATTTTTGATCGTCTGGTTGTCTTATAAGTAATATATTATTTTTATGATATTGTTCAACAGTTTTCTTGTAAATTTTTGTAAATCTGCTCTGTCAGAAGCCTTACGAGATCAAATGATAAGCTGTGCAGATCACATGATGAAGCATGATGATGATGTGACGACCTCTCAACAGATGGTCTTATAGTTGACTAAGTTCTTTCTCTTAACAATTTAGCTGTTTTTAATATTGTCCAGCAATCAGCTCCAATTTCACTTCAACAGGTCACTTATTCAGTTTCATGCCCCCCTAAAGAGATTGACCATGTGGGCGGGACCACGGCTTTTATTATGAGAAGGCGGCTCCTGTGGTTTTCCATAGGCCCGCTGATGGAGAGGACACGCCCATGGGTGGAGCAGGAGGTTGTCTTCAAGCGCTGTTCAACTAGTATCGGTTTAGTAGTAGCGACAGACAGCGCGGAGCTGTTAGGTTGTCCCGTGTTGGTTCTCCATCACACAGCAGAGGGAAAAAAAGCAAATCCGTTTTGTGCGCACCTTTGGAATTCACACGACGCCTGGTGGTGGATTTACCTCCATTACTTTCTTTTCTGTTGAATTTGTGGAAGAAGGAAAAAAAAACAAATCTTCACTATGGGATCCCAGGCTTCCAAGGGAGGAGTGACTGCGGAGGGGAAAGCCGCCGCCGATGCGTCCGCGGAGCCAGCCGCAGCCAAGAGTAACGGACAGGTGGGCATCTGGTACCCGACACACCCACATCGATGCCAGCATGCCTGCTGCGCGCTGCTTAGACTTATAGCTATCAGAAAATTCACCTAAACCAATTTATGAAAAAAAATTCATCGTGATGACGTTAATGTCATGCTATTTCTGCGCGTCATTCGGTTTATTCCATTTTTTTATCAACTAATTAATTTTTTCCCGTGCTGTTAATTCACCTGTGACGTTTACGTGGGTCATTCATAAATCCATCCTCGTGGTATTTTAAACAGCTACACGTTATCTGGGGGTATTTTGGGGGAGTTATTACGCGCGGTCGGGGTCCAGACGCACCTTAGACGCACACGTTGAATGAGCGCGTGTGAGCGCCTCAGTGATGGATGCTCGGAGTGGATTTGAAAACGCGTTCTTTTTGCATATTCATTGCTGTAACATGTGATTTTTTGCGTGAATTAACTGTTTATTTACTTTGGTTGATTTATTTACTCGATTCAGCACAATATTCAAGTTTTAATTATTTACTCGTTAGTGTTTTTTTAATGATGCGAATAATTTTATTGGGGTGATTTTATTGGACCTCGATAACTGGCTAATAAAATCTAATTTTGGACGTGAAATAGAAAAAGAAGGCACAAAAAAAAAACGGAGCGTCGATCGATTTTTTTGCAGCCTTTGTCTGGAAGCCGTCGTCTCGAGGCGCGTCTAGTCGGAGATCCGTGTGCTGCGAGCGCCCCCGCGTGGTCGAAAGCGCTATTGCAAAGGCGTCACCTACCAGACAGGCTTTTGTGTCGTCAAGCGTATTTAGAGTTAAGACTTAATATGAATATAATCACATTTTGGCGTGTACGTTTCACTTTGCTGTGTTTATGGTGTTTGCATATTGTGCGCTATATTAAATGTTATTTGTCCTTTCAGGAGAATGGACACGTCAAGACAAACGGCGACGTTTCAGCCAAGCCAGACGGCGACGCCGGAGCCACTACCAATGGCTCAGCAGAGGCGACCAAGGATGCCGAAGCGGGAGCTAGCGACGCCATTGAGCCTGCCCCCGCCACTGATGGAGAAGGTGCCAAGACCGAGGGCGAAGCAACCAAGGAGACACCCAAAAAGAAGAAGAAGAAGTTCTCTCTGAAGAACTCCTTCAAATTCAAGGGTCTATCACTTAAGAAGAGCAAGAAGGCGAGCACCGAGGTAAAAGAGGAGGCTGTGAAGGAGGAAGAAAAGAAGGAGGAGAAGGCAGCAGAGAACAGCGCAACAGAGGAGAAGAAGGAGGAGGAAGCTAAGCCGGAGGAACCCGCCGCCCCCGCAGAGACCCCCAAAACTGAGGAAGCTCCGCCCAAAGCCGAGGAGCCTGCTGAGCCCAAGGAGGAGGCTGCAGCCGCAGCTCAAGCCACCGAGCCTGCAAAACCCACAGAGGAGACCGCCTCAACACCCGCAGCATCCGAACAGAAGGAGTGATTGTGTGTTGCAAGGAACTGTTGTGAACTGTTTTTCAAGAAAAAAAATCTATATATATATATTTATATATATGTGTATATGTATACATATGTATATATACATGGATATATGTATATGTATATATACACATGTATGTCAAAAAAAAAAAAAAAACGAGAGACTCTTCGTGCCACTCAAGATTTAATGCAAAATGACAGACTAGATACACCTGTTCACTTCCCTAGTAATGGTTCAAAGATCTTGGACTCTCGATCGAATTAAGGCCAACCATCGCCGGAGCGACTAAGGCCTGACTGGGCGACATTGTATCGTTTAATCTCACATTATAGAAAAGTCCAGCTGTAGGAAGAACATCACCACTACATCTACTGACTGTTAAAAAATGGAAAAGACGAATAAAGAAAACAGACTGGCCGACTTTCTACATTCCTATATTTTAACCCAAATTTAAGTATTTTGTGGTGTATAGAGAACCATTTTAAATATACAGAAGGCTTTGTCTTGTTTGTTTGAGATTTAATTTACATCTTGGCTTATACACACATACATACATACACACACACACACACACACTTGAGCTTGCTATGTTCACATTTGAAGTTTGAAAAAAAGCAGAATTGTTATGTGTTAAATGTGAGCCTTGATCTGCTTTTGTCTCTGTACATAAACTTGACCGATTTTGTTCTTTATTTTGCTAATGTTAAAATGTTACTGGTTTTATTGTAAAGTTGATAATGGTAAATAAATGTTGGTTACCTAATGGAGGATGAATTCAGACTGTCTTTCTTGTTGGTATTGTGGGATTCTAACTACAGTGGCTGTAGTTATGACATCGGGTCATTTAGCAGACCCTTTTATCCAAAGCATCTTACAAGGTGAGCACTTGGCTACGGCATCCCTGAAGAAATGAAGGTTAAGGGCCTTTCTCAAGGACCACATCGGTAACTTCAGTGGACCTGGAATATGAATCCACAACCTACATAACCCAACACGCAGACCAGTGGGCTACCACGCCGAATTATAATTTGTCCATAAGTCAACTGTTTCACCTCCTGATATCGCAGTGTTTTAGTAATGAAGTATTTACATTATAATATATAAACAGGGATGTTGATTGTAAAGTATTGAATAATGACTAAGGAGGTCTATACAACTTACATCTGCAGTTGACTATACGGTGTTCTGGTTATTTGTAAGTATTTGCAATATATAATTTTGTTAAACTTTTATTATCAACAGGTTTTCTTGTCATATTTCCAGATATAAATGGTGTTTGTAAGTTAGACTTCATGATACTTGTGGCACAGAGTTCGATAGCACTTATCTGTCACATTGAAAGCTATGGTTTTGAAAAGCTTACCCCGTTACAGCCAACTGCTGGTCTGTTAATCAGCTGCAGATTAACCAGATGTTGAAGCTCAGCAAGTTTCTTGAATACCGTGTTTGAGAGATGCTGCTGCTGCTGAGCCAAAACCTCTTCAGGTATAAACTGCATAAAATTCATTGCTTTATTTTAAGATATTTTCAATGTTCCATCAAACCTGCTTAACTAAAGTTTCTGTGCTAGGTTCTTTGTTGTTAAGTCTTAGATGATTACTTCAATCCTGACATCAATATGATGACAGTATCCTGTCTCCTTTGCTGACTTATGGATAGAGATATTCATTCATTCTCTTCCACTTAATCCTCTACTAAGGTCATGGAGAAAGAGGTATATCTTAGATTGTAATTTACATTCGGCCATTTATCAAATTTTGGATTTGTTTATCCAAAGTGATTTACAAGCATCCAAATTTACTTTTTGAATCAGAACATGCCTAGAACAATGAGGGTTAAGCTTTGTTCAGGGGCCCACACTGACATCTTTGGTGGACTTCAGATTTGTACCACCAAACATCAGATCACTAATCCATCACCCTAAGCACTGAGCTGTTACAATTGTAACAGAATTTTTGTGAAATGTCATGTTCTCAATCACTTGCATCTTACCATCATGCAACAGACTGTAAGAAAATGTTATTTGTTATAAACATATAACAATCTTGTGCAGCAGACCATGAAAAGTTTCCACTGTCCACTCACTACATCTATAAGCAGTCCTGAATTTAAATCTGAGATAGACTGCAAGACAATGTAAACATGTTCTGAGTTAAGACACGCATAGATGCTGCACAAGATAAAGCATTGTGACTTTATAGACAGAGAGTGTGTGCGCTTGACTGATCTGCCTGCAGTCCATATCTGTCTCCTAATGAAAATGTATGGTGCCTCATGAAGATAGGTATTAGAAAAGGGTAACCACTGTGAAGCAACTCGAGTCTTGTTTAGAGCAAGAATAGGCATCAATTGAACTTCCAACTCTATATCTTTAATTCCCAAATGAATAATAATGTGATGAGACCCATCCACCCTGTCCCAGATTTTTATTTAATTATTTATTTATTTTGTGTTTGAAGCATCCATTTCTTAAATTGATTATTGAACTAATAGAATTATTATTCGTCACTGAAAGTGCAATTTTATTTGTCTCTTAGAATTTCTTTAAACTATTTGAAGGTATATTCATTTAAAAGACAAATTTAGGTTTTTTTTTGCAGTTATTATACATGGTTTAGTAGCACTTTTCAATCTTCCTTCCCACATTAGCTATGGCATTGAATAGTTTTCTTTCTCTTATTTCTGATAGGCCTGCTATCCAGCTATAGAGTTTAATTATGTGTTGGAGCCGATTTATCATTCACAGAGATTACTCTTACTACGGTTTCTTATAATAATGTCCTGTTTAATATATTTTAATTTATTTAAACCAGATCCTAATATGTGTATAACATGTTGCTACATGTAGGTGTTTGGGAAAACGGAAGTGTTCAAATAGAAACTGGACACACGTCGCCATCAAGTGTCTGTGAGTTGTAAAGCACATACAGATAATAATAAATCGTAAATCATATATTTGTTTTCTAAGCTGCTAATCCTGATGAGGCTGCTGGAACTGCACTGCATAATATGTAGAACATACACAAAATATCATTTGTTAGCACAGTCAATATTTCCTAGAAGAGGAACTATCTTTAGGAACAGTCTTGTGTTATGAAATCAGATTTCCATAGGATAAACCTAGTGAGGAGTTTGAAAACCAATGCCTTCCGACAGTAAACAGGGTGATATTAATTATTCCATAAAATTAGTTCTATTTATCTGTTTTTTATTTCTAAATTAATTTAGCACGTGTACACACACACACACACACACACACACACACACACAGACACACACACACACACACACACACACACACAATGTTCCTGCTTCAGTAAAACATCAAATCAAAACACTTCCTCTGCCATTGTGAGACACTGATTTGTTGTGTAATATCATGTCATTTTATTTTTTAAACAATGATTTTGCATTTCTGGAAGAAAAAAAATCTGTTTAATTTTTGCAGGATGGTCCTTGTTCAACGATAACACAAAAAAAGTCAGGACATGTTTCAGTAAAACTAAGAATGATGAACCAAAATAAAGACTTAATTTTATATAATTTTATAACAATAGTTTTTAACACATTCATAATATTTCGTAAAACATAATGCAGCTTTTATTCGATATGTTATGAGATTATTAAATTCCAAAACCATCACAAAGCTCTGTCTTACAGTTTTGCCCTGATCCACTGTGGCGGTATGCGAGGTGATTGACAGGCCGAGGTAGGATGCCGATTGGCTGGGCACCTAAACTGGCAATGCCCCCGAGTCGAATTCTGAGACTTGATTGGTTGAGGTCAACCGCTTAAAAAGCGCAAGAAAGGCCGGCGGCCACAGACTGAGAGCAGCTAAAATGGCGCTGACTTCACAAGGAACAAAGAAGAAAGTTTGCTATTACTACGACGGTAAGAAATGACACGTTAATGCCCAAATTCACCTTTCGACTGACGCGGAAACACAGGGAGAACGTCTTCTGGGGAATAAACGCGGGCATGACGCTTTGGGGTCACCGGTTTAATTGGAAGCGGCGGTTAGCATTTTAGCTTCCATTAACGTTAGCCTCCGAAGCATCCCAATAACGGCGTGCATCCTGCTGGGATTTGGTTTAAATAGTGAAAAAACAATCCGAATTATAATATGACGTAATGCTGCACTTTTAAGACCGCATCACACGCGTTAATCCTTAATTTTTAACACTTTCCTCAAATTTAGCTCGCCAAAGTTAGTTGTTTTAGCTTAGCGTAAATGCTCACTAACTTCTGAATGTAATGCGCAGCTCCGTAAATAAAGCGAAATATTTTCAAGACACACTTTTAATTTCAATCGACTGCAATTAACGAGTTATTTTTACGGTTTAATTATTCCACGGCTGCTTTCATCGAGTTTCACTTTCAAGTGAAATATCGCGAGATTTGGGGACTTCTTTATAGTCTGCATCTGAGCCACAATGATTAGTTGTTGCGTTCTGCGTGGTTGTTTGATTCAAGTCTATTGTTTGATAAGGTATCGACTAATCACCGCTTAAGAGACTTAAATTGGGGGTTGGCACTTTAAACAGTAAGAAATACCAATAGTCATTTTAACAGTTATTCATTTTTTTTGTGTTTTTGAATAGAGAATTATAAAATGTCAAATTAATTCGAATTGTATTGAGAATTTGCGCTGAGTATTAATGATTTCAAGTGCAAAAAAAAATCAATTGGCAGAGAAGGCATTTAACACTTGAGACAAATAAACAGTGGGAACAGAAAAAAAAAACAATTTCTGGAACAATACGCTGTAACGAAGCTGTAATCCACCCGAACTGTCAGAGAACTGCACTACAGATTTGTTTTAATCTCACACAGTATCTAAGCAAAAATATGTGAACAACTCTCCTTTGGATGTGGTTTTCCTTCTTTAATTTAAAAAAAGCACAAGTCATTAAAGAGCTATTAAGTTTTTGTTTTTTTTAACAACTTTTTTTAATTGCTTGAGTGATAAAGTGATATGTAATGTAAGTTGTCGTCTTTTCGCAGGCGATGTTGGAAATTATTATTATGGCCAGGGCCATCCCATGAAGCCTCACCGCATTCGCATGACTCACAACCTTCTCCTGAACTATGGGCTTTATAGGAAAATGGAAATTTATGTGAGTGCACAAGCTTTTCTGTACATCATGTATATTTTTAACTAAATGTTTTAGCAACTTTTTAGCTAAATCATTTAAGAGTGTGTTTATGTCCACAGAGGCCACACAAAGCTAACGCAGAAGAAATGACCAAATATCACAGCGATGACTACATCAAGTTCCTCCGTTCCATCAGGCCAGATAACATGTCTGAATATAGCAAACAGATGCAGAGATGTGAGTATGACTAATAACTATTTAATTATTTTAATATGCACTAATGGAGTCACTTATCAGTTATGGTTACTAATGATATTAGTTAGTTTTGGAGGCTTTTTGGATTACAAATCATCTGCGTTACCTTCACAGTTAACGTGGGTGAAGATTGTCCTGTGTTCGACGGTCTATTTGAATTTTGTCAGCTTTCCACAGGTGGTTCCGTCGGTAAGTAAAGTTTTATTATTTTTATTTATTTATGTACCTGGTCTAAGTTTTCAGATAAGTTCAGAATAATCTAATTGTATTTTGTGTGTCTTCAGCCGGTGCTGTGAAATTAAACAAACAGCAGACAGACATTGCCATTAACTGGGCAGGTGGCCTTCATCATGCCAAAAAGTCAGAGGCTTCTGGTTTCTGTTATGTCAACGACATTGTGCTGGCTATCTTGGAGCTGCTAAAGTACTTAAATATTTTGTTTTCATTATACAGTGTCAATGAATGAATTCCTGTACCATGGTTTCAGACTTTTAAACGGTCATTTATATTTGGACAGATACCATCAGAGAGTGCTGTATATTGATATTGACATCCACCATGGAGATGGTGTGGAGGAGGCGTTCTATACCACAGACCGTGTTATGACTGTGTCGTTTCACAAGTATGGAGAGTACTTTCCTGGCACTGGAGACCTCAGGGTAAGAGTGTTTTTAAAGACCAGATATTCCCAGTTTGGAGGGGGACTCATAATGTCTGTAATGAAAGTGTGCTGTATAAGATTTTTATGCAACTGCGTCACTGAAATGAGTTAATTATTTTTTGCAGGACATTGGTGCTGGAAAGGGGAAGTACTACGCTGTGAACTACCCTCTTCGTGATGGTATTGATGACGAGTCCTATGAAGCCATATTTAAACCCGTACGTTTAGTTACCTGATAAACATTATCATTTAACAAAATATTTTTGTGACGGATTGTTAACATTTATTACATTGCTCCAGATAATGGCCAAAGTGATGGAGATGTACCAGCCCAGTGCAGTGGTTCTTCAGTGTGGTGCTGACTCTTTGTCTGGAGACCGTCTGGGCTGCTTTAACCTCACAATCAAAGGTTTTTACACGTCCTTGTCCTTTTTCATCTCTTCAAAATTGCTCTGGGTGTTAAACTTACAATTATAACTCTGTAACTCTGCAGGTCATGCCAAGTGTGTGGAGTACATGAAGAGCTTCAACCTGCCTCTGTTGATGCTGGGTGGAGGTGGCTACACCATCAGGAATGTGGCCCGCTGCTGGACCTACGAGACTGCCGTCGCTCTCGATAGCACTATTCCCAACGGTAAAGAAGCTTGAGATTAATATGTGACAGGTGGTGCATTGTCATTAAATGCGTTCTGATTTTGACCTGCTTTTATCTCATTTCTTCAGAGCTTCCGTACAACGACTACTTTGAGTATTTTGGACCTGACTTTAAGCTCCATATCAGCCCTTCCAACATGACCAATCAGAACACAAACGATTACTTGGAAAAGATCAAGTGAGTGCACAACATTTATATTAAAGTTGGATCTTCCGGACTAGGCGATGGTTTGAGTGCCGTCCTTCTGCTCTGTTTCCAGGCAGCGCCTGTTTGAGAACCTGCGCATGCTGCCGCATGCTCCCGGAGTGCAGATGCAGGTCATCCCGGAGGACGCGGTGCAGGAGGACAGTGGTGACGAGGAGGAGGACCCTGACAAACGTATCTCCAGTAAGTGTCTCTTATTCAGTCAGTCCCCCTCCATTACTTCTTCTTTAGCAACATATTTATTTGTTACTGTAAATGTTTAGTTTCATCCCAGAATTTGGTTACATTTGGTTAAAAGTTAAAAAGTTGATCAGGAGGTGAAATGAGCTTAAACGAGTGCTGTGATTGATGACTTTCTTGGTTTAGTGTTGAGCAGCACAGAGTTACAACCTGTATTTAGTCTGTAGCACTACAGCCGTTAAATGCTATGTTCTCCTCTACAGTCCGTGCTCACGATAAGCGGATAGCCTGCGATGAAGAGTTCTCCGATTCTGAGGATGAAGGACAAGGCGGACGCAGAAACGCAACCAACTACAAGAAGAGTAAGCGAGTGAAGACCGAGGACGACAAAGATGGTGAAGAGAAGAAAGGTGAGCAAACAGGTACCGCTCACTGCACTAGTACTTTATCAATGTCATTATTCTATACATCATGTAGTGTTACCCACAACTACACAACACTAGTGTAGTAGCACTATCACAATATTTTTAATGTTTCCAATCGTGTAGGTAATTTAACACAACTTATCCTTTATGTAACAGCACGGTTTATTTGGTTTGATACCAAAATCTGTTTAGTGAAGCAAAAAGTTTTCGAGAGAGTGTCTCATTATTAGTTCAAACACAAAGCGGAGTACAGGTCCAACTCTTTCCTGTCACTTAATTACAATAATACACAACCTTGAGTGCTTGATCACTTTTATAAAACACACAAAAAAAAGTTTGTCATCTGTTTATTAAAAGCAAAATCTTTAATATGGTTTTCTGGTTCTAATCCAGTCTGGATTGATTGGCCAAATTACAAAAGTTTATAAAAAAAACTAACAATGCATTGTATCAGCCAATCAGGTTTAGGGACCAGAACTACCAATTTTAAAAACCCAGGACTGTCATCTACCTTCATCAGAAAACAGCTTTGTTTAATTATCGTGTATTCTTGGAAAGTAATGTTAGTTTTCTTAATGTTTTTTTTTCTTCTCTAACACAGATGTGAAAGAGGAGGAGAAAACACCAGAGGAGAAAATGGATACAAAAGGGTGTGTTAATGCTGATTGACTTGTTTTCATCAATTTTAAGTTGTTCACCAATTTAATTTTAAACTCTCATTAAAAGCGTTGTTTGATTTAGTCTGGATCTCATCGTCTGTAAGACCGTGTTGTCACTTCTTTCCTAAACCTTTTTTTTTCCTTCCTAAAGGCCAAAAGAAGAGTTAAAGACAACCTGAAGTCCCTCGTGTACCGAAGGATGCATGAGATGATCAGCTCCCGAGCTGAAGCCTGTAAATTATTTTTTAAGGATCATTTTACTATTTGTATTAACTGGTAATGGTTTTGTTTTTGCTGTACTGAACCGATAACCAAATGTAAGATGTATTTTCTTTCTGCCCTTTTTTTTGTGCTTTGATACGTCACCACTTGTTGTGTAGCAGCTCAGACCAGAGCAGGAACGCTAGAGATGCTCTGTAGCTTCTCCCCTCAGATTTGGTATTGTGAACTTGAATGCTCTTGTGTGTGAGTGTCATTCACTTGGTCTCATGGACCCAGTGTCCTTACCTCATTTTTAGGAGAGATGTTTTAATGACCATTTCTGTTGACCTACAGCAGAGTAGTTTTGCCCTGCTCTGGGTTAAGTGTCCATATTCTATGCTTTTTCAATAAAGAACATGTGGCCTCATTTTTTTTTCCTGTTTTTATCACCCCGCATCATGCTATGATCGAGAGTCATATTTTGGGCTTTGCTTTTTTTTTAAGGCCCATTCCCCCTCCACAATAAAGTCAAGAGAAATTTACAAGTTCAACTTAGTCAATTTATTAAATACATACTGAAACAGGAATGTACTAAGTTTAAGCTTCAAGCTCAAAGTCAAAGTACTGAGGATCAAAGTAATGAACTCGGACATAACCATCCTCTCCACCACTGCTGTAACTAAACACAAACAGGAGATTTTACACACAGCTAACACCAACACAACAAAAAAATAAAGTTCACAACGATGTAGAGAAGTTTTACCTCTTTCCATCAGGATGAAATGCCACACAGTTAATGGGACCGAAGTGACCCTTCACTCTACCAAACTCCTCCTCATAAGCTGCATGGAAGAACCTGAAGAACAGCAAGTGGTTTCCAGCAAAAAGTTATGTGTTTACCGAAAACATTTAACTTATATCACCATCATGTGAAAATAAAATAAAGTTGAAACAGAAGTGAGGTTGGTGTAACCAAGACAAACATGACAGAACCACAGACACCAAGTTCACCATGTAACAAAACAACTCATTTACCTGGCTTCAAACTTGCCAATCCTGGTCGAAGTGGTAGTCACATCCATGGCTTCCTGACCTCCACCCATCACCACCTGAAAACAGGAATTAACAAAAGAATAAGACGAAACAACTACACAGGCAGAATGATATGTAATGCAGGATCTGGTATTACATGGTCCATGATGGGAGAGATTGCAGCCGAATTAACCGGGCGCTCGGTCTTGAAGGTCTTAATGTGGTTTAATGAAGTTGCATCAAACAGCTGGAAACACAAACACAGAATTTCTAAAGATAATTAGGAACCTGAAGAGATTATGGAGGAGTAACTATTATTAAAGGTTTAATAACACTCACCTTTGCTGCACAGTCTTTGGAGGCGGTGATGACTGTGGTGAGGTCGACGGATGACTGGATGTCATTGATCTGCTTGGTGTGTTCCTTCGCTGTAATCAGAATTTCTCCAGACTGCAGAGCGAATCACAGAGCACAACTTTTACCCCATGAGTAAAGTGCAGAAACAGAATCCAGCTCCAAGATTCCAATTTAAAAAATCACTAGACTGAGATGGAGGGGATGAGATTACAGACCTTGGAACTAAACTGATTGATTTCTCCATTTTCATGACCAGCGATCACAAACTCTCCCAGCGGCCCCCACACCGCACTTGTGATCTTTGACTCACTGCAGGGCACCGACAGGTACGACTGGTTGTCCTCTAAAAGAGAGCAAACACACATTTTAATTGGAACCAAACCCCTTACCTCAAATAACAGTTCATCACTTTAACAAAAATTACAAGTGTAAAAAAAAAAACACTAGTGCCATTTACCAGTGAAGAAATAGTTTGATAGTAAATATGAATTAATGAGAACACGTTTACCGATCTGCTGAGGGTCACGCAGATCAAAGAAGTTCAGGTAACACTGGTAGCCCATCTGTTTGTCGGTGGAAAACATGACGATGTTCCCGCTGAAGTCGAAGCCACATGTTCTCACAGCAGAGTTGGTATCGAGGACCGCCAGCTGTTTACCTGAAGAACAAGAACATATGAGGGGGGGGAAACAAAACAAAAAAAAAACACACAAACATACATACAAATTCTCATTCTGCACTGAACAACAAAGGAACGGAGTGGCATGTGGGTGGACGATTAAATTTAAAAACACCACATCTCTTTATTATAGCATGTTGTAAATTGACATGATTGTGACTGTAAATATGTTCTGTAAACTAACATCTTAAACGTGATGAATGAATCTTAAGTCAGAGCTCTCAATGAGCCGACTACAGATGCTAAACCAAATCGAACATGGTGTTTAAATTACTGAATAAGGTTTAACTCTGTATTAAGTCCCAACAGAGTTACTGACCTGTCTCACAGTCCCACAGTCGACAGCTGTTATCAGCAGATCCAGTTAACACATGTTTAGTGTCCCCTTTTAAACGAGTTGAGGTTTAAACTCATATAAAACACATTTAAATATGAATAATAATCTCAGACACGTTCACACTGAACACAGTGGAATGTACTAAGACTGAGATCAGAAAATATTCAACATGAGAAAGAAGGATACAGTCTACGTCCACACACCAAACGGCACCAGTGTGTCCATTATAAGTTCCAAGGCGTTCTCCGTTAACTGAGTACCACACGTTAACAAACTGGGGAAAGGACAAATATACACATTCAAGTGACAATTATATAATTACTTAAAGAAATAAAGACCAGGGCGGCATGGTGGTGTAGTGGTCAGCATGTTTATCTCTCAGGTTCAAATCTAGATCTGGGTGGAGTTTCCGTTTTCTCCCACAGTCCAATAACATGAAGTTGAGTTGAATTAGCTGCTCTAATTTGCCGCCATCTAAATTGCCCCACATTGTGTGTGTGTGTGTGTGTGTGTGTGTGCCAAGTGATATATTAGCACCCTGTCGTGGGTGTCTGTCCAGTGCCCGAACGCGTTTCCTCTGAATGAGCATGGTGAACAGGGGTGTGAATATTAATTGATATGTTCGCCAGAGTATTGAGCAGATCTACATCACCTGATCTTTAGCCACCGAGAACAGCAGGTCTCCCTCTCGGTTATATTTAATTTGAGTTATGGACCTCTCGTGGCCCTGCAGCAGGATGGGCTTCTGCAAAACAAAGAAAATATGAGACACGGGTCAATAACAAAACATTTAAAATTTATATTTAAAACAAGAGACACTTCCAATTAGGCGGCACGGAGGCTTAGTGGTTGGCATGTTCTCCACTTAGCACTAGGGATTCCCGGTTCGAATCCCCATATGGGTGGAGTTCGTAGGTTCTCCCTGTGTCCGTGTGGGTTTCCTCCCACAGTCCAAAAAACATGGATCAAGGTCAATTGAATTCTCCAAATTGAGTCCCCCATATAGAGTGTTTGTGTGAGTGTGTGTATGTGTCCAGTGATAGATACCCCCCCCCGCGACCCAAGTAGAAAGCAGAAGATAATGGATGGATGGACGCTTCAAATTAAACCTTTAATTGTTAACTTCTAATCTGTATTCTTTACAACATGCCGCAACGATAATCGATCAACAAAATGAACTCACATATGGAAGTCGAACAAAACACCAACTATAAATACGACTTCAAATTCATAAACTTTAAAACATACAAAAACTAACACACACACACACACACACACACACACACACACACACACACAGTAACTTTGAGTAACGTTCAAATTAACATCGCTCTAAACAACGCTGTAAAAGTGTCCTGAACCGAGTCCCAAAAGCCATCAAGCACTGCCTAAAGTACACTAGACCCAATCAGCTGCAGCCAGGTTCATAGTGAGGCAAAATAGGGAGCACAGTGTGGATCGGAACACGGCCCCATATCGAAGACTGCCGTCGTAAGCGACGTTGTGTATTACACAATAAACAATGATTTGCCTTTCAACAAATCAGCCTTTAAGGAAGCGAATCATAACATTTAAAACTCACCATCGTTTATAAAGTTGTTTGAAATGATAATCGGTGATAATTATCGCGTATTAAAGCTTTAAGAAAGCTCAGTGCGCCATGCGTGGAAGAAGCGCCGGCCTGAAACGGAAAAGGAATTTCCCACTTCCGTGGTTTCAAAACTAAAGTCCTATTTCAACGATCACCTCAATTTTATTTAGCAGAATAAATAAACTACGTTAGGCTTTAACATAAGTGTCCATTTATATAAACACAGCGCTAAAAACGCAAGTAAAAAATGGATTAGACTTAATTGTATATATATATATATATATATATATATATTTTTTTTTTTTTTTTTTTTTTTTTTTTTTTAAAGACTCTCTGACCTCTGTGATAAACCATTACAATTCCAACATCACAGTCAATCAGCAACACCATAAAGAACCATGCCCATCCAGGGGAGAGCGTATCGGGCGCTGGGCGCCAATCCATCGCTGGGCACACACTCACTCACACAGACACACTCTATAGGGGCAATTTTTGAGAATTCAATTAACTTGTTCCATGTTTTTGGACTGTGGGAGGAAACAGGAGAACACGGGGAGAACATGGAAACTCCACCCAGATGGGGATTCGAACCGGGAATCCCTAGTGCTGAGAGGCGAACGTGCTAACCACTAAGCCACCGTGCCGCCACAGTTAAAACAACCGAATTGATTAGACTTAATTTTATTATGATTAAAAAAAAATAAAATTTTAAAAATATTTTTAAATACGTTATAGCCAGTAAACATCTCCCATGTAGTTGCACAATCTTTGCCATAAGATGGTGCCAAAAAACAAGACTTCACATTAAAGAGGTAATTTTTAAAACTTGTGAATTAGTTATAATGCTATATAAAACGAAATTATAAATTTTGAATTACGTTTTTCTAATTACGCGCACTTCAATGTACAGCCTGTGTTAATTAAAATACGCGTGATTAAATAATAATCACAACTATAACCTTATATTTTAAGATTAAAATGACGCCCAGAGATAGATTGCCCCCCTGTCCTGGGTCTATCTGCCCAGCGCCCGAAACGTTCTCCCCTGGATGGGCATGGGGAACCCCCGCGACCCTAATAGAGGATAAAGCGGAAGATAATGAATGAATAAAAAGGATTAAAATGACGATCTAAATAAACATTTCCACAAGGTGGCAGTATTTTACATTACATAGTTTTAAAGTAACGGAATTTGTGTTTTTAGATTATTAATGTTAAAGGTACTTTATTGTAAAATAATTTGGATTATGTTTTTACAAATTATTTATTGCTGCTTAGTTTTAACATAAACTTAAAAAAACTTATTAAATAGTAAAAAACTAAAATTGCTTTATTACAGAGCACGAAGTTTCTATGAGAACTTGACACATTTAACATAAAAATTAGATTTTAGATACAACTTCTGCGGATGATGTTAATATCGAAAACATTAGTTAATAATTTAGCTTATTATTAAAATTAATAATACGTAGAGAATTAATAAAAAGTAATGTGTCTTAACCATGGTAACGAAGACTGATGAGAGAGAACATGACAGGAACATTGTGATGTCAGTCTCCTGTTTAATAATGAAGTAAACTTTTCTGGTCATACAAACATTCATAAAACAAACACATCTGCAGAGTAAAGCTAGAAAACAAATAATTAAAGAAAAAAAGAAATCTGACTTCAAGGAAGATCGTATGTGTTCTTTAATTTGCAAATGGTTACAGGATGTGGAGAAAACAAAACAAATTTAACAAAGTCTTTGGTACCCTTAAAATTAATGTTGTGCAGTGTTACCAGTCCTTAAAAACAGGCATCATGTTACGTTTGGAAACAAGAATAATAATAAAGGTGAGTCTGTGTAAATGAAGTCGTGTTGTAAGAAGCTACCAGTTCAGGTTCGAACTGTTCAGGTCGAGAA
>JAFMOD010001082.1:193922-218274 GCA_019802435.1 Corydoras maculifer
TCGGGGCTGTTTGGGTGGGCGGGGCTACTCTCTGTCGATTCTGAGCTCTGTTGAAGGGACACGGCTTCGGCTTCCGAGCCCTGTCTGTCCGCGAGGCTGCTGAGGTCCTGCACTTTCTTGCTCAGCTCGTTGCGTTCGTTCTGCAGAGCACGACACAGTTTCTCCAGCCGCTGGACCTTCACTTGCAAACTTTCCAGTTCTTTGTCTCGCAAGGTTTTCTGCAACAGAGTCAGGAGTGGAGCGTCAGTTCTGAAGAAAGCCTTCATCCTGATATTTATGGGACTGTATTTAAATTCTATTGGCATAAATACTTTAAAACTGGGGGTTGAGTTGGAACCTGTCATTACACAAGAAAAGTGTGTATGAAATTGCTGAGCTGTCGACTATTTACATGGTACAGCAGAACGTAACGTTGATGAATAAACTTCTTAAAGGTATGTTGTGTTTTGGGAAACTTCCCAGTGGATAAGTCTAATCAGACTTCAAAGTGAACTTAACATTTAACTTTAATATAACCCCATACTATCAGCAATGAAGTAAATTCATTCTGATCAATCAGTGTTAAAGCTGCCAATATCCATCCATCCATTATCTTCTGCTTTATCCTATATTAGGGTCGCGGGGGGGATACACCCAGGACACGGCACCAATCTATCACTGGGCACACACTCACTCACACAGACACTCTATATGGGGCAATTTGGAGAACTCAATTGACTTGATCTATGTTTTTGGACTGTGGGAGGAAACCGGAGAAACCCACACGGACACAGAGAGAACATGGAAACTCCACCCAGATTGGGATTCGAACCAGGAATCCCTAACGCTGAGAGGCGAAGCAATATAATCTCTGATTTTAATACCTCCTCTGCCATCTCCAGCAGGGCTTTATTGCTGCTCTCCCACCGGGATCGGTACATTGTCGTCTCCTTCTCCAGCTTCTTAATCTTTTTTGTCATCTACAATACACAAATATTATTAAAAACACACATCCTGCAGACTTTAGATTCCTAATTAAATCATGACAGTAAACAAGTGAATGCAGGGGAAGACCATGAGTGCTTGTGTTATTCTTCTCTCTTTCATCCCACAGTCCTCAAACTGCATTCACAGCTCAAAATGAGAGATGCGTCACGAGCGAATAGACAAGACGAAAAGCATCAGAGACTAACTCTCGGAAGGTTTGATTACCTTCTCCATCTCCTGTTTGAAGGTGGTGAAGACCTCGTTGCTTTTGGAAAGCGTATTCTGAAACTCCTCAAACTTCTCTGTGTATAACGACAACTACAAAAACAGCAAATGAAGTCAGACTGGATTTTATTAAAAAAAATAATGAAACAGAGATTTACTCATAAATAACCGTACACACAAATTCAGAACAGATAACAGCAGTGCTTGTTTTGCACAGTACAAACATTTTTATTTTATAACTACAAAAATTATTCTTTAAGACTGATTTATAAGGTGGTCCAACAGTGGAAAAACAGCAAAACCAGGGGTAAAATAAAAACAAATGACTGCAGCAGAACCCAAATCAAACCTTTCAAAGACCCAACCAAGACCCTGTAACCCAACAAATAATCCAAACATAAATTTAGAGCCAAAAAGTGCATCAGATCCTCACCTGCTGTTTCAAGTGAACCTCCTGCTGCTTCATGAGTTCATACATCCTCTGCGATTCCACGGCCTCCTTCAGTAACTGTGGAGAAGTGAATTAAAGACAATCATCAGGAATCACAATATTTAGGGATAAATGTGACACTACTTTACACTGAAAACCCATTTCATCATCATATTATGAGCAACTCAGAAAAGATAAATTGTTTTTGCAATTAATTGTGATTAAAAATGTTACAATTAATAAATCAAAAGAGTGCCTCAACATCGTCATTTATAAGGAACATTTGTATTGTGCCGGCAGGCGGAACTTTAGACCAAGTAATCGTATGAATCATCTGATGCCACCCGTCAGCACATAACAGAAAGAATAAAGGAAAAGTGTGTGTGAAAGCTTACAAACTCTTTCTCTTTCTGATGCCGATCCTCGGAGTTCTTAAGCAGTGTCTGAGCCTGATGTAGCTTTGCATCCACCAGCTGTTGCTGCAGGTCTTTGTGCTTGAAAACTTTATCTATATGCTGAAGCAGAAAATCAAACAGAGTGACGAGATGTAATTGTCTAACAAAATTATATTAGACAACCGCTTCATTCAGGTCATTCATGTTGTAAGTACAAAAAAATACCTAAGATAGTTTAAATAAATTTGTTTTTATTTAGTCTCAGGACTGACCTCTTCACGCAGCTCATATTGTTCAATAAGCTTCTTCAGTTTCTCTGCCAGCTCCATGTTCTCCTGCCGTAAGTTGGCATTGCGTTCGTTGTGCTGCTCCATCTGCGCCTGAATGTCATTTAGCGTCAGCTGAAAGTGGGATGTCACCTCCTTCCTTTTCTCCTCTTCCTGTCGTGCACGCTGCACGCCGTCCTCCTGGTAGCGTGAGGAAACCATTTGTATACAGAGTGAACCCATATCTTTCAAACATGCCAATGTCCAAGTCACATCATCATCATCCAGCTAGGCAACACGTCACATGCTGCGCTGACTTTTAACAGGAGTGTTTGTCATTTTATTTCAAATAGAAAATCTCAAAAATCCGTCTGTGAATGAGGTTAATTACACACATCAGGTTCACTGTGTGTGATCATTTATACAGGTTAACATTTGTATTTTTTTTAAATAACAATTTACTTGACCAGGGCGGCACGGTGGCTTAGTGGTTAGCACGTTCGCCTCTCAGCACTAGGGATTCCTGGTTCGAATCCCCATTTGGGTGGAGTTTCCATGTTCTCCCCGTGTCTGCGTGGGTTTACTCTGGGTTCTCCGGTTTCCTCCCACAGTCCAAAAACATGGATCAATTCAATTGAGTTCTCCAAATTGCCCCATATAGAGTGTGTTTGTGTGACTGAGTGTGTGCCCAGAGATAGATTGCCCCCCTGTCCTGGGTGTATCTGCCCAGCGCCCGAAACGTTCTCCCCTGGATGGGCATGGGGAACCCCACCGCGACCCTAATATAGGATAAAGCGGAAGATGATGAATGAATGAATGAATTTACTTCACCTTCAGTGAAATCAGATGAGCTGGGGCACTTTTTTTCCAGGACAATTTAACTCTTGTACTGCTACACATCACAGTTGTAAAGACAGAATAAGTGTTGTGTTTAAGCCGGTACACACCTTGAGTGTGCGGTTGTGTCTCTGTAGCTCACGGCAGAGGCTTTCCAGCTTACTGCGAGCCAGGATGGCTTTGCTGTGCTCATTTCTCAAGTGGTCTTTTTCCTGGATCAGTTGTGTCTGCTTTTTCTGCAGAGATCGCATCTGCTTCTGAGAGTTGCGATGTTCTTCAAGCTAAAAGGCACAAAGATATTCAAAGGCTACACCATATTAAGTGTGTGCTGTTCCCCCCCTTCTGATGAAAAGAAACAGCACACTAAGGTCAAAAATATACACACACCTTTAAATTATAAATAAACATTCTTTTCACAGAAAGTGAATCTGAAGTGAACCTTATACATTCTTTAATAATCCACATCAATCAATGATACTTGTATCACTTAATAGATTAAAGCACAAAACTGAAACATCAAAAATACAGCCCAAATACTTTCAGAGAACCTAACATTTGGAGACCTGGAGAGAATTTACAGCACTTCCCTCTATTGTTCTTCTTTCAGTTAACATGCCTCTAAAGGCATAAGTATTAAAGCCACCAGAAACAACAGTGCAGGATGTCAAACATACCAACTGTAAAGTTTATGTTTAACTTCAGCTTTGATCTTAAACCAGATTAGTGTTTCAATCACTGAGACACTTTTTCATGCCCATGGTAAAGGATTGCATTGATTTAAGCCAACACATGAACACATCTGCACTGTAAAATATTCTGAATCACCCTCAAGGCTATTGTACTAAAAAGAAAACATGTTGTTCTGATGAGAGTGTACATTTTACAATCTGTTTTTCAAAACATTCAAACAACTTTAAAATACAGGACACAAGGTGCCAAGACTTTAAAAGTCATGTAGTGAAGACAGCATCATAAAGCGCTAAAAATAAAATAATTAATATTATTAAAAACCTGAATAAACCAGCCACACACTCACCAGCTCAGCATACTTTTTGCACAGGCCAGCAAGTTTTTCCTCGGGAGTACTCAGTGTGTTTAGAGTCTGCATAAGCAGTGTGATTTCCTTTCCTAGAAAAAGCAAGAATAAGAACATTATGCTGCACAACATACTGCAATATTAGAATTAGGCTAATTTGTGCATTAGGCTTCCACAAAAACATATATAAAAATAACATCCTTTAAAAAAAAAAAATACACAAACACTGTTTAGTTTACTGATTGGTAAGAGTCTATGGAAACATTGTGCTGCATTTGCTTGTTTTTTGTATCCTAGTTACAGTTCCTTAACTCACCCAGCCCTTTAACCTTTTTTTTCTCCTGTAGCTTCTTCTGGTCCTTCTCGGCGCTCCCGTTGCCATTCACTCGAGAATCTTCAGACTTGTTGTCTTCTCTGTCTGTCAGCCCATTGACCTCTGCACCATCCGACTGCCCATTGGGCACTACTACATCTTCACCGGCATCCTCCTGACAGTACGTACTGAGGATATCCTCCAGCTGTCTACTCAGCTCCTCAGCCACATCACATGAACTTGAGCGAGAGGCAGCGGGGCCTGCTGCACACAGCATGAAAGGAATCCGTTACACGTCACCCATATACTCACATCCCTGGGACAGTGATTCACAATCTGACAATAATGTTAATTAATTTATTCTACTTTAATGCCCACCTCCACATCCTGCTTAGTAATTGCATTATAATTTAATTTTAAATGATTCAATTATTAATTTTCCTGCTCACGTACAGGCTTCATCTTGTTCCGTGCTAGAAACTGGAGGGCTTTCCATCTGTGTGCTGGCTTCTTTTGGGCTTTCCGCCCCGTCAGGAGACGCCAGACTTTCAGATGTTCCCTCCACACTGGACCCTCCACTGTTCTCCACAACCTGGTCCTCAGTATCCTGCCTCTTCATTCTGAAACTGTGAAAGAGAAAGCCACAAGCATGTCACACAAGCACATGATCACACTTCACTACATTGAGTGACCCTGTTGGCTAAAATTTTTCTTTTATTATTATTATCATTAATAATATTATTATTATTAACAATGCTATAAAATGTGTTATCATTCTAAGTAATGTTTACTGAAAGAATAACCCTGCTGTGTACAGCAAATAGATTCTGTGAATAGATTATTAAGACTTATTCCACCCAAATGCACCACAGGTCATTTTTACCTGTGGTCATCAAATAGTATAATCAAACTGTTTAACTCCTCATATAATAATACAACTTTTATGTGTGTGCAATATCGTGATTATGATTAATTACAATTCAAATGTAGAATATTACACTATTACATGACCCACAGTGCAATATATATATTTTTATATATACATACACACACACACTATATATATATATATATATATATATATATATATATATATATATATATATATATATATATATATATATATATATATGGCACAGTGGCTTAGTGGTTAACACCTTCGCATCTCAGCACTAAGGATTTCCGGTTCAAATCCCCATCTGGGTGGAGTTTCCATGTTCTCCCCGTGTCTGCTTGGGTTTCCTCCGGGTTCTCCAGTTTACTCCCACAGTTCAAAAACATAGATGAAGTCAATTGAGTTCTCCAAATTGCCCCATGCCGTGTGTTTGTGTGCGTGCTTGTGTGTGTGAGTGTGTACCCAGCGATAGATTGATTATATATATGTATATATATATATATATATATATATATATATATATATATATATATATGATGAATATGCCGTATATATGAATATATATATATATATATATATATATATATATATATATACATACATATATATATAAACTTACTGACACATGCCTCTTTACTTTTACTTCATTCTGTATTATTGCTGAGTTTATTGTTAATTCTTACTCTACTTCGGTATAGAACATATAAAAGACAAATGAAGCACCTGTAACATTTGTCTTATGTATGTATGTCTGTGACGTACATTTCATTTCACGTTTATTTATTAACAAGTTTATTAAAAGCAGCTAAAAGCAACAATGTTACCCAAATGACGGATTAAGTCTACATTCCACTCCAGAATGTCTGAGTGTCCTATTTATACACCACTTCAAAAAAAAAAAAAAGTGTTCCTAAGTACAAAACCAATACTAATATCCGACCAAAGCATAAATACGATAGCTACTTAATATATTAAATGTAATTACAAAGAGCTACTTATTGAGCTAAGGCAGTTAATTATTTAAACTAAACTCCGTTTACAGCAGGGCTGCTCGCCTGCGCGTCCTAAATCTAGCTTTAATCCAAATGTAGAGCACTAATTCGAATGCTTCATAACTTGGTAAACGCCATAAAAATTCCACAACAAAAAGTGTGTTCATTTATGTTTTGTCCATTACAAGTCCATAAGACTAAAATAACACCGTATACGACACAGAAATCCCAATTTAATACCTGGATAGTGTCTAGAGTCTAGGGGTAAATATTCGATTTGGGACACTCCCCAAGACGTTGAGCAGCCTTGTCAGCCCAACGAGAGCTAACTTGTTTAGCTTGCTAGGTAGGTAAACTGTGTCAAAGCCAAGTCGACAAAACGGTACAACATTCGCGTTTATAATACCTCACGATAAAAGTGTTTTACAGCAGCGAAAAACCGGCTGCAGAAACGTTACGGTAACGTACCGAATAACCGAACCGCTCTCAGGAATTCTTCAGCTGGCTGTAGACAGTAGACAGTACTGGTGATGGTGCCAAAGGAAACAGAAAGACAAGAGTCGACGCTGATTGGCGGGTGTAATTTTTGTTTCCGCCTCACAATGCCGCCAAAAACGCCGCCATGCTGAGGAGGGAAAAAACCGCGCCACGGTACACAAAACGCTTAATGTCTGTTCTCATTGTTAATTCTCTTCTCCTTAATCCTCCGCTGGGGGTCGCGGGTGGGGGTGTCCGCTGTCTGTTTAAAATGGAATTGACTTTAAAAAAGTTTTACTAGTTCACTTTTAACAAGTGACGCTCGAACCTTACAATCACATTTTAATTTTTGAGTAAAACACAACTCTTACAAAAAAAAATTTATGGGTGCGGTAGCTCAGTGGTTAGTTTGGGCGTTGGGCTATCAATCTGAAGGTTGGGGGTTCAAATCCCAGGTCCACTGAAGTTACCAGTGTGGGTCCTTGAGCAAGGCCCTTAAACCTCATTGCTCCAGGGATGTTGTGATTAACCCTGCGCTCACCTTGTAAGGCGCTTTGGATAAAAGCGTCTGCCAAATGTGATGTAATATTTTTTTAGTTTGGATCGTTTGCAGAAATTCCTACAAAATTTTCTAGCTAAACCACAAATTTAAATTAAGAATTAAAGACACTTTTAGGAATTACATTTTGGTGTAAAGTGATAAAGTGACCTATTTTGCATACTGTGCTTATACACAGGGAAATTTGTCCTTTAATGTTTAAATCATCTGTGCAGTGAAACACACACACACACACACATGTGTGTGTGTGTAAATATATATATATATATATATATATATATATATATATACACACACACACACACTGAGTAAAGTAAGCACACATACCCAGAGTGGTGGGCAGCCCTGTACATGGCGCCCGGTGAGTAATGGGGGTTAGGGGCCTTGCCCAGGGGCACTTCAGCCATAGCACTTGAGGTGAATCAAACCAGGAACCTACAACAGGTTCCAAGGCTGCTTCCATAACCACAATCCTACAACTGACCCAAACATTGAATTTGAACAGTAATGTATATGATGGAGAGTTTTACACTAGATTTTAAGAAAACCTATTTCAAAAACTGAAAAGTGACACAAGGAATCATATAATATATAATCTTATTTCCGCTGTGTCTGTTATTAATAAAAAAATATATAAAAAAAATATATTCAGGCCGTATGACTGATCTGGTCTGTAGCTTTTAAGTTCTTTATATAAATCGTGGCACTAGACTGATGAGTAGTTGGTGCACCATGTGTGACTGATAAAATGTGTGGTCCGTCTTGAGCAGCAGTGTGATTGTGGGATTTCAATTTACTTAGTAAAAAAGAGAAAGCATCAAATGGCAAAGTAATACAGAACAACCCAACATGAAACTAAATAAAATGTTGTGAAATTACCACTTTTACTTATAATGAACTAATAACTCTTCAACCAAATAAATCCAAACCACTCAGCGTTTACAGATCTTATTTTAATTAATATGTTTGCATGGTACTCGCATTCTGGACAAACCTTTTAAATCACTTTAAAACATTTGTTCAGTAATGTTTGTGTTTTACAGATCACTCATTCATACCGTCGGTAAAGTCAAGTCAGTCACAGTAGGAGGTGGGCTGGCAAAAGGAGGAAGGAAAAAATAAATTTCATTTATATAAATACATTTAAAAAGAAACAACAGGACCAGGACACAGTATCCATCAGGGAAAGACTTAATATAAGCAAATATGAGTAACTGAATACATTTAGCATTGTAAACAAGTTTTTTGTTTATAGTTTCATATAGAGAAAGAGAAAAAAAAAGAAAGAAAAAAAGGAAAAACATCACAGCCTGACGTCACATGCCGGCTTTAGATTTGGAAGAGACAAAAAGTCTCGAGATATGAACATCTACAAGATCTAGGACGGAAGACCAGAAAAACCTTGAGTGTACATGCGTGGCCTTTTGCACTTCTTGGAAGTCAGTGTTTAATTAGGGACAGCACCTACATGGGTTTTGGCCAATTCACTCTCCTGCTAAAAAACAAAAAAAAAATCTCTTAGTTCCCATGTTTCCTGCTTGAAATCCCTAATTCGGCCCTTTAACAGCGCCATTGGGGTAGTGCCAAGATCAGAGAACTGAACAAATTCAAGAGTGGTTTTACAAACACAAATCAATGCCTGGTTGGCTGACAAAGAATCAATTCCTGAACCTAACTTACTTTTCAGGGATTCGTAAATATCAAATTGTGCCCAATGAAAGGCAAACGAGCCCAAAAATAATTTTTCCCTTCAAATTTAACAAGTTGGCACACAGCCAGCCACTGAAAATTAAGCAGTATTTTTTTGTTGTTGAAGATTTACAAACAGCAGCAACATCTGCACAAACACGTGCACATTCAAGTAAACACAGAATGAAAGAAACAAAAAACAGAACACTAAAGCTCCAGTCTTCGTTGGTCTGAATGGCACTTGTGAGGAGAAGAAAACTGACTTTTATTTATAAGTCAAACACAAATGTGTATTTCATTAGATTTTTCAACTTTTTTTTTAATAAACATGTTACTTGTGCATTTTCCCCTTTTTTATGTGCTGCTGCAGAATACTTGCGTAATTGCCGCTACGCTGTGATTAAAACGAGCGGGTTCAATTTCACACCTGTCTGTTCTCTATCTGGACTGTGTCTCAAGTTTTCACATGCATCTTGATTTGGGTTCCTGAGTGAATTCATAATGAATGCAATATAGGACCGACCAAAAATAAAAGTAAAGTTGTGTTCTGGAGTCGGGTCGCAAAAGCAATTCCATGTTGGAGAAATGAAATGAATGTTAAATGCAAAAGAAAGGACTTTTTATAGAACCGGGTTCCTTTTTGTGTCGCACATATTGCATGAGGTGTGAAAACAGTATATAGCAGTACAGCCCTTCATTCATGATGCATCATTTCATTCGAGACTCTGAAAATGATATGTAATTGTAGTAAGCACTGAAATAATGAGTGAGTTTATTCTGACTATAATGCAGTAAATCTTCAACAGGCTTTTCTGCACAGGAAAACAACCACATATAGAAACTTTAGATTTAAATCTTTGTCTTTTGCCCTTTGTTGAGGGTCTGCTTTTTAACATGAGACGAGCAATCCGAACTCACACTCTGATGCCGCACAGCGCTCTCCAATTTGAAAATGATTCATAATCAAGGCGCAGATTAATGTTAATATATTAAGTAATTATCAGACGTCCCCTCCCCAAAGAGTAAAGGAATTACTTGCGTAACTTGGATTAATTATGCTTAATTAACTATACTTTAAATCTGCACTGTGCAAGTGTATGAATAATTACTCAATATTTAGGCACTTGGCTAAGAGGGCAAAAGAACCACATCCATAACTGGAACTTAAATGACATTGCAATATTTTTTTTTCTAATAATGAAAATTTGAATGATGTATTGGGCTGCTCAGAAATGCAAAAGGAACCAGCTTTTATCATAAACCCAACGAAAATACAGAGCTCACAGTGATGAACCTGATACGAACTGGGATTCCTAATTCATATATTACTGAAGGTTAAAGTATAAAAAGTATGAAGAGAAAACCCTGTAAACAAACTGGCAATACTGTTTCCAGAGATCATTTTGCGAGTATTTTGTGTGAAAATAGTTTGGAAAAATGACTCCAAGATGATCACAACTTGTCTTATTTTTTATCAAACGCATTCGGAGTCACCGTTACAGACAGCACGTCCATGTCGAACTTGAACACCGATCTTGAGAACTCAAGATGTGTGTGTAGTCAGTGTTTGTTTTCTTAACTATTAAATATCCTGATCCTACATCTGAGACAAGAATGAGTTTGAATATAAATGCTAAAACACCTTTCACCTTAATTTCCAAACCATTTTGCCAAATAGAATAATCTATTTCTACTTTCTCAAGTCTTTATTTTCCATCACATTATTAATTTGATTTTATAGCAGTTTCCCCGTTTTCTTAAAAAGCAGATAAACTAAGATTTTCACACCTGACTTAAACTCTTAAATAAATCGGGTTACTGGTAACCAGTAATTAATGCAGGTGTAAATGAAATGTGCCACAAAAACACATGGTCACTCAACAGACTAACCACCTTCGATTAGAGGGTTCTCTTGATTTGTAAAAGGACTTAATTTAGAGCAGGGACATACATCAGAGACACGTTCAGAGAAATCTGTGAGAATGGCTTGGCCTAAACTGACAACTGAAAATCAGAAGTGCATGTTAATACCATATGTAAACAGACACAGGCTCAGGATGATAAACGCCTCCTGATGTTAAAACAGGCCGCATTTTGTAAAGCCAGCACAGAGCTTCTGATTTTGCAACAACTGATGTACATTTTTCTCGAAGGACCTAAACACTACAGTCGGACGGTAACAGAATTAGAATGTGACTGCAAAGGGCATAGACTGTTAATAGGATAACAGTAAGCCATGCAAAAGCCTTCACCTGCACACTGATGGCTGTCCAAATATGAAATCTTGCCTGCTCCACCTAGTGAAGGAAAAACAACTGAAACGAAGTCCAAACCACTAAAGCGGAACCTACGAAACTCGCAAAGTCATGTCCTGCATCGATTCACTTCAGAGCTAAAACTGTGCAACAGATGCAGCTCTTATAAATAATTTGAAATCTACACTCATTTGAAACACTGCACACCAACATTATTACTAAATATTATTCCTCTGCTCGGCCACCAGCCTTAACAGAATTCACCCTCATTCGGTGCCTGACTTCTTTTATATGCTCAAGCTCAACCCCAGTGAAAACTGAATGGTATTCAAAAAAATATATAATAAAATTAAAAAAAAAAAAAAAAAAAAAAACAGAACATGAGCGCAGTCCGGAAGCCCAACTGTAGGCCACGCAGCTTACAAACCATCTAATAGTTATCTATTCTTATAAAGGACAAATTATGAAGGCCAAAACCCAGGGTTCATCAAATTCTGTAGGAAACAAGTACCCAGCATGATGCAGGTTACTCCTCTCCCTTTTGTTAATGTTGGAGTGCCACCATTGGGTGGCACATATTACAGGAGCAACACAGAATAAAATGAACTAAAACCCTGCTCCTGCGATTACGGTACGGGGGGAGGGGGTGGGTGTGGTAAAGTCCTTCTGTAAGCGGTGCGGTTCCTCTCGGCATGTCGAGCCAAACCTGCTCTGAGCAGATCCCATGCAGCCTGTAGTCCAGACACGAGCAAAGGAAGGAGCCTGGATGCGCAAAGGAAGGCTCACCGAGTTAGTAGCCCGGATTACAGCTGGAAGCCTTCCATTGGAGCCTCCTGCTGTGGGAAAAGGTACTGCTGCTGGTTCTCATCCACCTGTGGAGCCAGGCTGGCGTCCTCCTCCTCCACTCCAAAATAGTGCTCGATGAGTTCGAAGGCCTTCTGATAGATTTCCTGGTTCTCATGACTCTGAAGGAACTCAATCTTGTCCAAGCCTTAAAAAAAACAATATTGAACGTTATTTTACATATGAATAACTAGTTTTCTTAGGACTCTTTGTGTGTAGTGTCATATAGAAGTTAGATCAATAGAACCAAGTGTTCTATTGGTGACAACTTTTATGCATCAAATTATTAATATCAATAAAGATGCCCAAAAACAACAATAAAAGTTCTTAAAAAACAAATTTACCATATGCCTCCTCAATAAGGCTGCAGTAGGGGTTGAGGCCACTGCCATTCTGTTTGGCCTCCTGCTCCCCCAACCTTAGTATGTTCTCCAATCCATTGAGGGCCACTTGCACAATTTTCGAATCCATTACGGTCAACAGATCACACAGGGGCTTAATGCAGCCCAAATTCACCAGATACCTGCAAAGAGAGAAGGAAATTTAGTGTTAAAGCAAATAAAACTGTAAAATTATCACGCGCCTCTGCAGGAATACAGTAAAATACATAATATTTTTCTTGATATATAATAGCCAGCACTAACCCACTGTGCTACTGTTTTTTAAAATAAGCAAATGATTGATTGGTTCGGTGCTTACCGCATTTGTTCGGGCGTGCCCCCTGACGTGGCATTAGTGATGGCCCATGCTGCCTCTTTCCTGGTACGGAATTCAGCCTTTTGTAGGATTTCTATCAGCACAGGAAAGATGTTGGCGTCGATGACAGTCTAAATGGTCAAAAAGCAAAAGTTTTTTTTTGAGGTTAACACAAACAAGAAAATGATAAAACTTTCACAGCAAATAGTATTTACATTTTTAAACGATTAAGTGTTCATACAATTCCCTACTTTCATATCTAGACAGAACAGACGGCAGGAGAACCACATGTATTATATTTGACATTTCTGCCTTTATTTCTGCCAAAAATATGTGGACACAAAGGGTGGTGGGGTTTGAAGTTCAGACCAATAAAAGCTAAAGTTAATACATTAAAAATAAAAAAATACAGCCCTTTAGGTAGCAGATTAAATGTACATGGTTGTTTAAAAAAAAACTGGAAGCTTTTAAATTATAAACTTTGCTAAAATGTTAAAGTAAGTCAGAACATTAACACGTAAAAAACGAGAAGGATTTGTCTGTGGACCTGTATCTGAGCTCGGTTTCCTGCTGTGATGTTGGAGATGGTCCAGCAGGCCTCCTTTCTGATGGTCTCCTTCGCACTGCTGAGCAGGTGGAGCAGACATGGAAGGGCCGAGCAATTCAAGACGACCTGCATGAATCCCAAAGGATAGCATGAGTTCAAAGTTCCAAGAGGTTTTGATGTGCTGAAGTCATGACAACACTCACACAGAATATGTGTATTAAAGCATTATATACTTAAAATACCGGACAAACTTTTGACAGCATACACATTAGAGTTAAATGTTCATTGAATGAAAACCCAAACATTTTAGAGCAAACTTCCATTTGATGTGCATCATTAATTTAATAACCAAATAAATATGTTGTCACTCTTTACCCTTTAACTATAATTAGGGCTTGTAGTGGTAAAAATCATAAACCAAAAACCTAATAAAAATAATACTAAAATGTACAAAAAAGTAAAAACCTTTAACTGGAGTAAAATTGGATGATTTTACCTGTGTTTGAATATCATCTCCCGTGACAATATTCCCAACAGCCCTCAAGGCAGGAGAGGCCACTTTATAATCAGAGTGCCTATGAAGCCAAAAGATTAGACTTTAGTATTTTAAAAATAAATAAATAAATAAATAATATAAAAAGAAGAAAGAATTTAACGTAAGCCTTACATGAGCAACTCAACAAGTCTCCGACAGACTCCAGAATCAATTACAGCCTGGATCTTCTCATTGGGTCCATCTGAGAGATAGGACAAAGCCCAACAGGCATCGGCCAGAAGGTCTGCATCACTGCTAAACAGGAGTCGTGAGAGAACAGGGAGGCACTGAGCTACCTGTTAGACAAAACAGAGTACATCTGGTCAAGCATTTTCTTATTTACAAACCTGTTTTATACTACTACAGATCATGCGGCAAAATGGCTTACAGATTTAATGATTACAGCAAGCCAATTTACTTCAAATCAAACTAATTTGGCGTTTGTTAATTTGTAAGATGGTATATCAATACGAATGCAACTTAATCCAGACAAAAGGTCAGTAATAAAAAAATAATAAATTATTGGACCTTTTCAAACTCTGGAGGTGGAGTTTTGCCTCGGCAGAGGTTGGACAGGGCCCACACTGCGTTCCTGGTCATAGTGAGACGAGTTGATTTGGTCAGCAGCCTGAAAGTGAACAAAACTCAAACTCAGCATTCAAAATAAAAATGCATGTGACGAACAAATAAAGGGAAAAACAACATGGGGAGAAAAAAAAAAAGAGCTCACATCAACAACGGTGGAAGAATATTGCAGTTTAGTACGAAATCTCTGCACACAGCACTGTCACCGGCAATGTTTCCCAACGCCCACACCGCCTAAAGAACAAATATGAATCATGTGGTGCATCAAACAAAGTGAAATGGTCAGACACATAAATAATTACTTATTTACTGTACTGAACAAAACAGTATTATATAAATGTTAATTATTTTATTCATAAAGTAAACAAACAATTGAAACAACTCCCTTAATGCAACCATTTTGTAAAATTATTATGATTTTTTTTTTTACAGATTGATTGTGCACTATACATTCTATGATGACATGATTTCATATTGCGTAAAGCAGATTTAACAACCTGTTCAGATTTCCATTACACAGTAGACATTAGAATAAGCTCTAAATTCAGGTCAATATAAATTAACATAAGATAATGTGGTTTTGAATGCAGTTCTACATATATGAGATACCTGTGGGACACAGCATCTGATTCAATATACATACTGCATGTGACATTGTAACACTAAGTACCTGTTCCTGAACATCTTCAAACTCCGAATTAAGCAGCTGGATAAAGACTGGCACGGCACCCGCTTCAATGACGAACTTTGTCTGCAGCGAAGTCCCCGAAGCGATGTTCGTTAGCGCCCACGCTGCCTCAAACTAAAGAACCCATACGACTTAGTACAGAAACCCTAAAACCCACGTCCGAAGGTTTAATATAAGCAAAGTACCTGTAAGGTGCTATCAGTGCTCTTTTCAAGGAACTCAACAAATCTGTTAACGACACCTGGCATGCTGATGACCTCATCAATAGGTGGGTTTGGTTCTGAAAAAATGCACAGGTAAATAAAATAGTACATTAGTCTTTGGAATTAATGCCACCTAGATAGTCATGGGTTGAACAACTTCAGGGACCTGATGGGAAGTATGAAATAATTTAGGAATAGATTTGTAATTTCACCCTGCATGATTCTGCTACTAACATGGTATTAGGTATAGATGGGTTGCACAGCAGAGTGTCATCAAGAAAGCACATTAAGAGTTTTTAGCTGTGCATCATAAATGTAGTTTTTGAATACTTTATTCCTAAATTACTATGACAGTTTATATTTTCAGATTGAATAAAATAATCATTAAAATCGCTTGCCTTTGGACAGTATCTTTCTGAACTTCTGAGTCATGTCCAGTTGAAGGTCAGGATCATCAGAAAAGATCATCTCTACCATTTCTCTTGTGATAAATCCCTCCTGAAAGAGCGTCATACAAAATCACAACATTGAACCCAGATGAGTTATGGCTTTTAAATTCTGTCCCACTGCATTTAACTCCAAAATCTATGTAATTAAAAAAAGAAAGTATGAATAAAATAATCTGCTAAATGACTAACTGTAAATTAATGTGAAAGAGGGAAAAAGAACTCACCGATGCCGTGCTGGAGCTAACACAAGAGTCCATCAGTGGACTGTCGAACATTCCTGCATCCTCATTCAGCATTTCTACATTTCTCCTTTTAAACAGCTGCAAAGAGAAGAGAAGCACAAAAGAGCCAAGATCAGGTTGAAGAGTGAAAATGAATCAATTCAGTGCTCACAATACTAATTTTAATAAAGCAAAAATACCTTTTAAAATGCCACTCATTATTATGACTGGGATTTAACCTGGTGTCAGACTGCTCTCTAAATTAAAACTGTAGTCCACTAATAGGACAAATAAATCCGAGTTAGGTGTGAAGTTTACCTGTTGTTCTCGTTTCTGTTTCCTTAGCTGGATGCCCTCCTCCTCCCGTCTTCGGCGCATTTCTTCCAGGTTAAGTGCTTTGTTTTTATAACGATTCATCCTGTAGTTATCCTTGGCAGGACTCGCTGCTGGCTCTGCAGAAGTTAAGCATTTAAACTGTATCTCATTATATGTCAATAATATTTTTCAAAAACTGGTACATTTAACAGAACTCCGAATGACAGGGGCACATATGGGATTATTTATTAAAGCAGGTGAGGATTATGGGACCAAACTAGTAGCTATACACTTGTTGGACCACATCTAACTTAAATAAAAATTATAAGTTGCTAACAAAGAAAGCCATGAAACAATTTCACAGAAAGCTGCCAAACTCTAGAAAAAAGTATTCTACAAAGACAAATTTACTAGTAGTCATAAAAAAATCCTCTCTTTATGACTGTATAAAATAACATTGTCCACATACGTTTGGGAATATAGTGTATAATTAGAGTGGCTGGCAAGAAGCCCATTTCCCACTTAGTCACCCTCACCTAAGAGAGGAGGTTAAATATTTCCTAGCGTTACAAATTTAGGTTTCCAAAGACATGAGCTGTCTAACAGATCAGACTCAGTGAGAGCAGCATTACAGATATTCACAGTTATACTCATCCATCAAGTGGGATTCAAAAAAATAGTAGCTTGGCAAGAGCACCATTCAGTGGACCAACCTCCAATTACCAAGATCACAGCATAAATCACAAACAGCAGCAGCAGCTCTGATGGAGCAGCTACGGGTCAAAGCGAGACACTTTTTGATCCAGACAGGTCCATAACTAAATTTTAAGGGTCGAACAACATATAAAGAATCTTAAAACGGCATTATCTATGTACCTTGTGGTTCTAGCTGTTTTGTAGAAATACTTCCTTAACATGCTCTACGGATTAGAGCAATTATTAATATGTTAAAATTAGAAGAAAAAAAATGTTAAGAATGGTTTATTAAGGAAGTTCCATAAAGTTTGGGACCCTTTTCTACATTATATTACCAAAACATCTACTCTGGATTGTCCTTAACTGGCTGAGCCTCTCTCTCTCATTCACCTTTCCCTGTGACTTCTCTAAGGATTTGTATTACACTTGTACTTTTACAAGTATAATAATTTTATTATATTGTACGCTACTCCAAGGAGGACCGGCCCACTGTTTCTTATTGATTTTAACTACGGTTTAATTTCATTTATTTATTTTCACCTATTATTAATTTATTTTTTTGTTTACGTATGTAAATTTAAGGGAACATGTTGTAAAATAATTTTGGTTAAATGTTTAAAAAGCCAAACAATAAGATTATGCCAATAACAAAAGAAGTCGACCAGCTTAGTGACGTAACCGAGGATTCGAACTGACAGAATTCAGCATAAACAAATATTGCGTTTTAGAAGAAAACAATTTGGACCTAGTAAACTACAAATACACAAAAAAAGAGTAACATGATCTGATAAATTGTGGTTTACAGTGTGTTCAGTGGTGTCAAATAACGTTCCAGCAAAAGTGACGCGTTAGATATAGAAGCAGCATTCCACAAATAGAGCGATCAAAATACGACCTCGTTTCAAATGTATTAGGACACGACGGCAATGTAACGACGTCGTATTTGATTTAGGAAACGTTAATTTATATAAGATCGTGCTTAAAATCCGTTGTGTTTACATGTCGCTGACATTAACCAGTTGCAAACCAACCTAACCTGACTCGCCGTTAACACCCAAATGACAGCGTGCAGCCTTCCGCAGAGGAACTACGTCAGCTCAGAACAGCGCGTCCTTCACACCCTACAGAGTGCACTACGCTATAAAGCAGAGCCGACTTAAAACACGGCCATCGAATTGCGCCACCGAACAAACAGCCGAGCTGAGAACGTTGCGGTCTAAAGCGCCGCGTCCCGAGGGCTGCGAATGAAACGCCGTCCGCACTAACACACAGACGAACTGCTAACTCACCCATTGTGCTTTCTGCGTAGAAGAAATCGTTTCAAAGTGCGTTACTATCCCCAAGTAATCAATTTTCACTTTCCTCCGGCTCTTCAACAGATCGCTGGTCGCAAACAATATGTCGGAGAACTACGGAAAGCCCAACTGGACAATCTAAAGAAATTAAAAAAAAACGACCCTGACTCGCGCATGCGCTGTCGTGGTCGTAGCACTGAGTCATAGAAAA
Source organism: Corydoras maculifer (assembly GCA_019802435.1). NCBI lineage: Eukaryota > Metazoa > Chordata > Actinopteri > Siluriformes > Callichthyidae > Corydoras > Corydoras maculifer. Next base: position 212,542 of record JAFMOD010001082.1, read on the forward strand.
TAATAAGTTTATAAATATATGACATGTAAACGTAGCTTAAGACGGGTTTCTTGTAAATTAGTTACTCTAATTTAGATCATATTTAATTAATATTTCTTCTATATGCATGTGCTGAAAATGACTTGGCAGTTATGAAGCACATGTTAAAACGTGTGGACTTTTTACACTATACATTTACATTTTGTCATTCAAGGTGATAATATTATTTAAAGCGACTTTCAAAGAGGGTGGCACGGTGACTTAGTGGTTAGCACGTTTGCCCTCAGCACTAGGGATTCCCGGTTCGAATCCCAATCTGGGTGGAGTTTCCATGTTCTCCTCGTGTCCGTGTGGGTTTCCTCCAGGTTCACCGGTTTCCTCCCACAGTCCAAAAACATGGATCAAGGTCAATTGAATTCTCCAAATGACCCCAAATACAATGTATCTGTGTGTGTGCCCAGCGATAGATTGGCGCCCTGTCCTGGGTGTATCTGCCCAGCGCCTGAAACGTTCCCCCCTGGATGGGCATAGGGAACCCCCCCCCCCGCGCAACCCCAATAGAGGATAAAGCAGAAGATAATGGATGGATGGATGGACTTACAAATATCCCTTCTTGGATACAGCATCTCTGGAGCAATGACAGTTAAAGTTCTGGCTCAAGGACCCAAACTTGGTAACTTTAGTGGACCTGGGATCTGAACCCACAACCTTCAGATTGATAGCCCAACACCCAAACTGCCGAGCTACCACATCCTACCACACCACCCCCACTATATGTTTTGGGGCTAAATCAACTGGGCACTCTGACCTGGGTGGGTCAACCTGGGTGGTATGAGCATGCTTTTCACCTGTAAATGATCTTATGCGCAGTGGACTAATTCATTCTAATCATTTGAACCATCAGACTTGTATGTATCTGACTTCAGATATTTAGAAATTTAACACTAACAAAGACTGAGATTTAATAAGCTGCAAATTTCTCAAGGATCTTGAATTCCTAGCACATAGTTTAAACATGAATAAAAAATATGTTAGTATTACATTATTTCAACTACAACTCCACTACAAAATCCAATCAATAACACAAGCTTTTAACAAGTTAAATTTTATTATAAATAAGTAAACATTCATTACAAATTTGTAGATGTTGATTAATTAAATAAATTCATAATTGACTGAAATAGAAAAAGTGATTTTTCTGCGGCCAGAAAAGCACTGAAAAAAAACCTGCCATATAAATGATGCTCAATGATGAAATATCACTGCAGTGTTAAATTAAATTCATATAAGAAAAAAGTTCATTCAAGCAATTGTGATGTTAGTGCAAAATCAATCCAAGTTTAAAAAAAATAGCAAGTAAAAACCTTAAACTTTTTTTGCTGCTGCCGTAGCCATGTGTTGATAAGCATGTTATATGTACAGTGCCATGCATAAGTATTCACTCTTATACTTTTTATAATGTTACAAGTGAAATTTCTCTCAAATATATACAACATACAACTAAAGCAACATGTTGAAATGTTTAACAATGCACACTGAATAATTCTGTGAGAAAGCTATATTTTAATAATTGGGCTTCTAATATTATTGTTGGGCCTGAGGGCTACATACCAACCCGACAATGATAAACACTACTGATGACATCTACATCAACAAGATGAACATATATTAACATATTGAAATGGCAAGTCAAAGGTTAACCGAGAATGGCAAGACATGAATACAAATCGTCTAAAGTCAACATCTGATTTAAATGAACTTTTAGTATCCCTAATTACAATAGACCCACATTTTGGATCACAGAGTTGAATACTTATGCAAACATATTCTGCTTTAGCATTTATAATCAACCTTTAATTCACTACACTAAAATTACCACACCACAAGGGTGTGCCACCAAAACCTTCAAACACCAAGTCCATATCTTTTGGCCCAAAATACTCTCATATAAAAAATGAACATGACACCAGTTTAAGTTAAACACTTTAAATTAAACAACCAGCACCAATATCATTTTTAATATATGAAGTATGTATGTGACTGTTGCAAGCCTCAGCTGGTTGTGCTTTGTTATGGGCTGCTCTGTGTCATTATCAGACTGGACCGGTGACCTCCTGAAACAAATGAGAATGCTTCAGATTCTTTATACGGAGGTAAAACTTTTCTCTTGACTCCTTATTTGGATGGGATGAAGCTAGTATTAATTATTTCCGCTTTAATAAGGCAGCAACTTTATTTTTCTACAAATAACATAATGAAACCTCAGACTCAATGTGCAAAACTCCTTTTGATTACACTAAGGACAGAAAACTGCTCTACATTATGGATGTTGTTGTGAAAAGGTTTGGATTAACAGCTGGTGCAGGAGGCTGGTCCTGAGTCTGATGGCTGATTTGCCACAAACCCCGTTCAAAGCTTTACATACTCAAAGATTTAGTTTAGACCACCAAACCTTTCACCACTATATTTTAAAGAGGTAGGAGGTAATAATATACTAACTTCCAATAACATACTCCCACTCTGGTGTTTTCTGACCCTTAGGAACCTGTCTGTATACACTGCGGTACCACGACCTCCTGTGCCATTTAATTTGTGCTATTATTTAACTTTTTTAATTTGTAAATATTTATATCATTTCCATATAATATTTTAGAGCACATATAGAGATTTTTTTATCAGTGTGATAGAAATGATGAGGAAATAGTTTATCAGCAGTAATTTTTTAAAACAGTATTGTAAACTTAGCGTATCAGCACATGCCTATTTGCTACGGTGCTCTTACAGAGCAATGCGCTTCCAGTATAGGCACTTTAAATGAAAGAAGTTTTTTTTTTAAAAACAAAAGTATTTTGTGTAATAAAACTAGCTGCCATTAGACGGTGTGCTAAAACAGTGCTCAGCTGCGATCCGTGTTCTTCAGTCACGTGGTTATATTGCTGCTTGAGACGAGAGTGTGTTCGCGCCGCTCACACCGTCCGTGTGCATCCCAAACCGCACTCAGGTTCGCACTTCAGCAGAAACCTCACTGTTCTGGCTGAGCTGGGAAATAATCCTCAGTCCTGAAGATGGCAGGAAGCTCTTGGTGCTGCTGTGGCTTTCGTTTGGGGCTGGCGGGATTCTACAAATAAATAAAGAAATTAAAAAGGCAGAAAGACTACATGGAAAAAAAATTACACAAATCTAAATAATTAAAAATATATAATGAACATTATTACCCCAAGTGTTTTACCCCCATTATGTCCCACAGACAAATTAATAATAAACATCCAAATATCTTTAATAATCATGTAAAAAAAATACATACAAGTTGTTGCATGATTTAGAGCTTTGGCATTGGTTGGATATTTTAGAGACAGAACACACAGCACACAAATTCCTCATTCAAAACTGAAAGTCTGGATTCTGTTCTTAGTTTCTTTTGATGTAATCTAATGTCATTACTCACGCTTAAAAATCCAGGCATGTTCAGTGTGCGGAAGATCTTTTTGAAAGCGCCTGGTAGAGTCTGGACTTCACCTTCAGCCTGGTTTACCTGTTCCTCTATAACACTCACATTAGCAGCGACCATCTTCACGAATGTCTTCAGAATAAAAAAAAAAAAGAATGCGCAGACACACACGGCTTAAATACAACTTTTAAAACCCGTTCCACTATCAGGCTCAAACCAGCGAGTCTATACAGAAAAATATAAACTGATCTTTTAACTCTATCCAAACTACAGGATAGAGTTCATGCCACCCATATTATATAATATTAATGCTTTTACCTCCAATTTATCGATTTTTCTGTAGATCTGTCGCATGTCTTCTGACTTTCTGCAAATCTGTGGAAGACTGACGTTCACTATCTGCGATGTGTCAGTGCGAATCTGTCATTTAAAGAAAATGAGAATGTTAGAATCACTATGAACACAGATCAGAACACTGGTCCACAGAGTGGAACGTCTGCGTGGTTGTGTGTTAGACACTGATCCTGATGCTCACCATGTCCAGCATGCCCACAAACTCATCCACCCGAGTAAGCATTTCTTCTAGACTCTTCTCCAGGCACAGAATCTGCAGATCACAAAAACACACTTCAGCACTGTATTTAAAATTCAGATTCATCCTACACACCAGCATGACTCTCCCTGCTGCATCGGTCAGAATTTCAGACTGATTTTAAGCTACATGTGTTACACATCTGCCCCATATATTGTGTGTATGTGTCCAGTGATAGATTGGCGTCCTGTCCTGGGTGTATCTGCCCAGCGCCAGTTCTCCCCTGGATGGGCATGGGGAACCCACCCCACCTTCGACCCAATAGAGGATGACAGCAGAAGATAATGAACGAATAAATGAATTATGTGAACTGGAAATGGTGAATATAATTAAATTAACATGAATAGATTAGAGCGGCACGGTGGCTTAGTGGTTTAGCACATTCGCCTCTCAGCGCTAGGGATTCCCGGTTCGAATCCCCATCAGGATGGAGTTTCCATGTTCTCCCCGTGTCTGCGTGGGTTTCCTCCGGGTTCTCCGGTTTCCTCCTACAGTCCAAAAACATGGTCAATTGAATTCTTCAAATTGCCCCATATAGAGTTTGTGTGTGTGAGTGAGTGTGTGTGCCCAGCGATGGATTGGCGCCCTGTCCTGGGTCTATCTGCCCAGCGCCCGAGACGTTCTCCCCTGGATGGGCATGGGGAACCCCACCGCGACCCTAATAGAGGATAAAGCGGGAGATAATGAATGAATGAATAAATGAATAGATTAGGGCGGCACGCTGGCTTAGAACTCAGCATGTTCTCCTCTCAGCACTAGGGATTCCCGGTTTGAATCCCAATCTGGGTGGAGTTTGCATGTTCTCCCCGTGTCCACGTGGGTTTCCTCAGGGTTCTCCGGTTTCCTCCCACAGTCCAAAAACATGGATCAAAGTCAATTGAATTCGCCTAATTGCCCCATATAGTGTGTGTCTGTGTGAGTGAGCGTGTGCTCAGTGATGGATTGGCGCCCTGTCCTGGGTCTATCTGCCCAGCGCCTGAAACGTTCTCCCCTGGATGGGCATGGAGAACCCCCCCCCCCCCCGCGACCCTAATAGAGGTTTAGCGTTAGATAATGGATGAATATAGATTTAATGGTATTTACCTCTTCTCCTGCATCTACACGGATATAAGAGGAGTAACTCAGGGCGGTCTGATTTAAGATCTCGTCGTCGGTCTGTGAGGAACTCTCAGCCCCGGCAGCACTGAACGATGCAGAGGAACCCGAGAAGCTGGGGCTTGAGGAGACATTCCCGGAGAAGCTGGGACTCTGCGGGACGTGTCCGGAGAAGCTGGGACTCTGCGGGACGTGTCCGGAGAAGCTGGGACTCTGGGACACGTCTCCGTGGCTGGCGGCCTCGCTGATCATGGACACCGTGGACAGAGTGCTGGTGCTCTGCGACACGATCCCGCTGTCCCTGCTCACCTCCTCGCTGGACTCCTCTAACGGAGACAGCAGCGGCGGCCGGCCCAGACGCTGCTCCATGTCCACGGTGCTGCGGGGCTCCGGGAAAACGAGACAAGCCAAAATCACGGTTCCGCGTTCAGCATGTGACATGAACGAGGTCCACGCCCACTACGGTGCAGCGAGAGGCCCCTTCACGCGTTCTGCTGCGTCTCAAATCGACACGCCGTGTCCACTTCCACTAGCGATGAAGTACGACTACATTTACATTACATTTACATTTAGTCATTTAGCAGACGCTTTTATCCAAAGCGACTTACAAATGAGAACA
>JAFMOD010001082.1:218627-280577 GCA_019802435.1 Corydoras maculifer
AGGAGGAGATGGTTGGATGTCTGGATGTGTGGGATGCATTGTTGTGAGTATGGTGAGTTAGAAAGAGTTTGCTGATGCCCTCAATCTTTTCTGTGAAAAAAGTTGCAAAGACATCAGCTGACAGAGAAGTGTTAGGAGGGGGAGAGGGAGGAGTAAGTAGTGAGTTAAAGGTACTAAATAAGGTGCGGGCATCTGAGATGCATGTTACCTTGGACTGGAATATATATATATATATATATATATATATATATATATATATATATATATATATATATATATATTCTTCATTTATCATATCTAGTCGCTGGGCTATATATATATATAGCCCAGCGATGGATTGGCGCCCTGCCCAGCTCCCGAAACGTTCTCCCCTGGATGGGCATGAGGATCCCCACCGCGACCCTAATAGAGGATAAAAGTGGGAGATAATGAATGAATAAATGAATATATATATATATATATATATATATATATATATATATATATAACACACATACAACTAGTACAACTACTAGTACAACTAGTTAATACTAGTTAATGATAAATGAAGAATATGAAGAATACGGTGGCTTAGTGGTTAGCACGTTCGCCTCTCAGCGCTAGGGATTCCCGGTTCGAATCCCCATCTTGGTGGAGTTTCCATGTTCTCCCTGTGCATGCGTGGGTTTCCTCCGGGTTCTCCGGTTTCCTCCCACAGTCCAAAAACATGGATCAAGTTAATTGAATTCTCAAAATTGCCCTCTATAGAGTGTGTCTGTGTGAGTAAGTGTGTGCCCAGCGATGGATTGGCGCCCTGTCCTGGGTCTATCTGCCCAGCGCCCGAGACGTTCTCCCCTGGATGGGCATGGGGAACCCCACCGCGACCCAAATAGAGGATAAAGCGGGAGATAACGAATGAATGAATATAACCATACATTATCTTCCGATTTATCCTCTATTAGGGTCACGGGGGGGGAGGGTTCCCCTCGGGCGCTGGGCAGATACACTCAGGACAGGGTGCCAATCTATCGCTGGGCACACACTCACTCACACACACAATCTATATGGGGCAATTTGGAGAATTCAATTGACCTTGATCCATGTTTTTGGACTGTGGGTGGGATCCGGAGAACCCGGAGGAAACCCATGCGGACACATGGAGAACATGGAAACTCCACCCAGATTGGCATTTGAACTGGGAATACCTAGTGCTGAGAGGAGAACATGCTATATACTGTATATATATAATTGATTTTTTTTTAAATCAAACAACACGAGAGAACACTAAAAAATGAACAACGGAAAAACACCATATTATTTCAACATAATCAAAAGTTTTAGTTTATTAATAAGTAGTCAGACCCCATGATTAATCGATATATGGACCTCTAATATAAGTTCGAATTTATGCAGAACTATAAATAAATAAACCAGGGTACTGATTTGAAGTACAATACTGTCGTCTAGTGGCCACGATTATAACTACAGTGTGATATGGAAGTTCAGTTTCCGACGTTTGATTACATATAAAGATTAGGTGTATGTGTAGAATTACACCACATATTGTAAGCTTAGCAGACAAAACATATAGAAGTGTTAAGTACGCTAAAAAGAAAACACTCCGTAGGTTACTTAAAATCGATGTTCATAGGACATGTTCCTTTGAGGGTCATTATGCAAACATCCATAAAGTCAGCCGGATTAACTGCTAGATGCTCAACCTAAACTCTACTATTTACATTTCGATAATTTGGAAGGTAGGTCTTTCTTATTAGATGTATCGACTGACGTTGGCATCAGTACTGTTTAGTTTAAATACACTTTTGAAAACACTGTGTTCCAAATTATTATGCAAATAATATTTGCTCAGATTTTCTTTAATGACCTATATAAATTGCAGTCATTGAAATTTTCCAGTCATTACCTATTAGAATACAATTGAAAAGTTTTTGAACAAACTGCCAATGATAACAGTATATTTAAAAAAAGAAGAAGAAAAAAAAACACTCCAAATGCATGTTCCAAATTATTATGCACAGTTTTCAACCTTTTCATTTTTATAAAGAACAAAAAAATGGGCATTTGTGAAATTATAAGCATTAGCAGGTTATTACAAACCGAAATCAAACAGTTTTCAAGTAAAAACTTTATTCTTGGTGATTTGGACATAGGACCCCTTGTTCGAAAGCTTCTGAACTCTCTCGTCCATTGAATTTGTCAGATTTTGGTTGCTATCTGCTTTAATTGTTTTGCATGAGAACAGAATACCCTCCAGAGCGGTTGCTTAGATGTGAACTGCCTCTTGCCATCATAGTTACGCCTTTTGATGGTGCTCCAGAGGTTCTGAATGGGGTTGAGGTCAGGGGAGCTACACCATAAGTTCTTCCCCTTTAATGCCCATAGCAGCCAGAGATGCAGAGGTGTTCTATGGACGGTGCATTATCATGCATGAAAATGACCTTGCTGCAGAATGCACGATCCTTCTTCTTAAACCATGGCAGGAAGTGCTGTCTGAGAAAATCCACATTATGGAGGTCATCTTTACCCCTTCAGGGATCCTAATGGGGCCGACAATCTCTGTCCCCATGATTTCAGCCCAAAACATTACTCCACCTCCTCCTTGTTGTCCCCGTAGCCTTGTTTGCATGGGGTGTCCTTCCTCCACTCCATCCATCCATCTGGACCATTGAACGTTGCACGGCACTCATCGGTGAACAAAACAGTTTTGAAGTCAGTCTTCATGTATCGTTTGGCCCACTGGCGCCGTTTCTGCGTGTGTGCAGTGGATAGAGGAGGTCGACAGGATGGCTTACGCACAGCTGCAAACCCCAGAAGGACCCTGCATCTTGTTGTTCTGGTGACTTTGGAGGCACCAGCAGCTTCAAAAACTTGTCTGCTGCTATGACGAGGCATTTTTGCAGCTGCTCTTTCAACCTGACATAATTGCCTGTTGGAAAGAGTCCTCAATTTTCCCTTATCAGCGCGCACACGTGTGTGCTCTGAATCAGCTACATACTTCTTGATTGTGCGATGATCACGATGAAGTGTCTTGGCAATGTTGATCGTAGTCATGCCTTGACCTAAACACTCCACAATTTGTTGCTTCTCAGCAGCTGACAAATCCTTTTTCTTTCCCATTTTGATTGAAAATGTAGGCTGCTTAATAACGTGGGATGGCCTTCTTAAGTAGTCTTGCCTTTAATTGGACACACCTGCCAAAAGTTGGAATTTATTAAACATAAAAGACATCAATTGCATTAATTTATCCAAACTGTTTGAAAGTATGTAATCTATGTGTTTTAATGGTTCAACTGAACATGTAAAATAGGAACAATGGTTTAAGACACAACTGTTGGATGTTTTGATAAGATAAATAACTGTTATCTGCTGGGTTCAGTTTCATGCAAACACACCCAAAAGAAGGTCAACCCACCTAAGCATATATACAGAGACATGGCCACTGAGGGCAGCACGGTGGCTTAGTGGTTGGCATGTTCTCTCAAATCTAGGGATTCCCGGTTCGAATCGCAATCTGGGTGGAGTTTCCATGTCCTCTCCGTGTCCGCGTGGGTTTCTTCTGGGTTCCTCCCACAGTCCAAAAACATGAATCAAGCCAATTGAGTTCTCCAAATTGCCCCATATAGTGTATGTGTGAGTGAGTGTGAGCCCAGCGATGGATTGGCGCCCTGTCCTGGGTGTATCTGCCCAGCGCCCGAGATGTTCTCCCCTGGATGGGCATGGGGAACCCCCCCCTCTCTCATCAATCGTGGTTGCCCTCCTTTGATGATTTTTCTGTACACCTGACTTTCTATTCAGTAAATTGGATTAAAAACTATTTGGAACAACCTGCATCTCCGAGACCGTTTATTAAACATCTAACACAAACTAATTAGTGTTTTCAGTGACATAAAGAGCCCTGACACACATCACCATAATGAGTTTAACTGACAAACAAAAACATAAATCTTACCTTATCATCCCTAAACACTTTTTGCATAATAATTTGGAACAATTTTCACAAAACAGTGAATAAGATGTGGATAACCCGATCACATGTAACCTGAACATTTAGAATCGACTGATTTAAAACTGATTTGTGTTTCCATGCAACTGTTTTCCGCAGCAGCCATTCATTCATATAGAACATCGGTGCAATACTAAATGACCGCCTCTTCCCTTTTTGAAGTGCCCTACGACGGGGCTGAAAATACGACGTTCCCCCTCACATTCTAGTGTACTTGGTGATCGACGCGTATGTATTTGTAACGTATCCCGGTGTTTAAGCTTGTTCTCTACGCTATGAGAGGAAGTGACGGAGGTTGGCAGCAGCGTGACGAAACGGGCTGCATAAAAATACAACAAGGAAGTGGGTTTGGGGCTCGTCGGTCAGATTAAAGGGTGAAACGGCGGGGTAAAGGGGTTGTTGTGATAATTCGGGTGAGAATCAAACCGCGGGGTGACTGACCGGAGGCTGCAGTCGGGTCTGATTCACCCGGGAGAGAGCGCGGATCACCGTTCCAGCCTCAGCGATGAACACGGACGTGGAATTTCACATCAGACAAAATTATCCGTGGAACAAACTGCCTGCGAATGTGAAACAGGTAATTAATTTATCAATTAATCAATCAATAACTTATTAATTACACATCTGTATTATACAACAAGCAGCATGGAGCAATCACATACTGTCATCCATCAGTACCCCATCCATCCATCCATCATATATTGCGTTATCCTCTATTAGGGTGGGTGGGGGGGGGTGCCCCATGCCCCATGCCCCATGCCCATCCCCATCCCCATCCAGGGGAGAAAGTTTCGGGCGCTGGGCAGATACCCCCAGAACAGGGGGCCAATCTATCACTGAGCACACTTACTCACTCACGCAGACACACTCTCTATGGGGCAATTTGGAGAATTCAATTGACATTGAATCCATGTTTTTGGACTGTGGGAGGAAACCGGAGAACCCGGACGAAACCCACACGGAACACGGGGAGAACATGGAAACTCCACCCAGATTGGGATTCGAACCGGGAATCCCTAGCACTGAGAAGAGAACATGCTAAACCACTAAGCCACTGTGCCACCCACATAAGTACCCCATCAGTAATAATCATACAAACACTCATGCAGTGTAACCAGATATACCTGTATCCATCAGCTGCTGTAACACGTTATTATTAACCAGCATTAGGCATCATGTTACCACTGTCATTTAGAATCAGCTGGATCAGCTACTGTCAGACATGCAACATTGCATTTGGTCAATCAGCGGATGCTTTGATCCAAAGTGATTCAGATTATCCAAAAATGGTCGGGGTCAGAACACTGGGTTGGCCATGCAGCAACCCCAGAGCAATGAGGGTCAAGAGCCTAGCTCTAGACCGACATTGGTAACGTGATGGACTGGGGATTTGAACCCACAACTTTCAGATTTATTAGTGACACATCAATCACTGAGCTATAATTAGGATTACCATTACATACTGTCATGCATGTGACTGACAGCTGCTTTGATACATTGTCATCAACTATCATGCATGTAACCATCACATACTGTCATGCATGTAACTATTAGTGTCAAGCATGTACACATCATACACTGTCATGCATGTACACATCATATACTGTCATGCATGTAACTATTAGTCTCATGCATGTACACACCATACACTGTCATTTAACTATTAGTGTCATGCATGTACACATCACATACTGTCATGCATGTACACATCACATACTGTCATGCATGTAACTATTAGTCTCATGCATGTAAACATCATATACTGCCATGCATGTAACTATTAGTGTCATGCATGTACACATCACATACTGTCATGCATGTAACTATTAGTCTCATTCATGTACACATCATATACTGCCATGCATGTAACTATTAGTGTCATGCATGTACACATCATATACTGTCCTGCATGTAACTATTAGGGTCATGCAAGTACACATCATATACTGTCATGCATTTACCCACTATCACATATGTAACCACTAACCACAGTCAAGGATCTAACCATCATCTGCTATTACTAATACTCTCATGCATGTTGCCATTAGTTACTGTACTGGCATATTTATCACATCACCTTTTGCTATCATACATGTCTTCAACCACTCTCTGAAATATACCATTCAGCTGCAGTCATACACAAGTCTGTGTGATGTGACTACGATCATGTAATATTTTATCACGTAATACATTATTACTACTATGCAGCTTTACGTTTTGGAGCTTTACATGTTAATATAATGTCCCCTGTGGCTTACACTCATGCAGAGTCTTGGGAACTCACAGCGGGAATATGACAAGCAGGTCTTGCTGTACAGCATCCGAAACCAGCTGCGGTTCCGTAATAATCTTGGTAAGAGTACCTTTACATCCTTACAGACTTGCGTCTATTTTTAACAGTGTTCTCTCTTACAACAGACCGGAGTGATATGCAATATGCACCAAGTTTATTCCTCCGTTTATTGTCCGTAACCCTAAAGCAGAGCGTTTTCCTTCACAGTCAGGCATGTGAAGAAGGATGAGCGGAAGTATTATGAGGAGCTGCTGAAGTACAGTCGAGAGCACCTGATGCTCTACCCATACCATCTGTCTGACATCATGGTGAAGGGGTTGCGTGTCACTCCCTTCTCCTACTACATCAGCATCATGGAGGTAATCTGAAGTCTTTGAAACTGATTTTGCTGCCTTTTGCTTAGTAATGATAAGGATTTTGCAGCCGGCATTGTAATTCGTGCTGAACCTGGTCAGTGGGTTCAAAATCAAGAAGGTCTCTGAAGTTCCTCACAACAAACCTGTCAAACCTGTCCTGCAGGAAGAGCAGGAGGACACAACGGTGAATGGATGTCACAAAACTTTCTCTTTAGCGGTTTTAATATAATGGCATGTTTATTATTAAGGAGGAGGCTGACCCCCTGGACAACACAGTGGTTTATGTATCCTCAACATGTCTTTGAGGCAACAGCGGTATGATTAGGCACAATGGCTGTGATTTTAAATTGAATTTAAATTAAGTTGTACAGTAAAAAAATAAATAATTCCGCAGTGTACGCAGTAACGGTGTGTAAATATGTAGCAGATGCTGTACTTATGTGAGAAACAGAAACACTAAAGTAACACTGAGGAACGTGAGGAGAGTTTAACATCCCACACATTCTACACTGTCTGATCGACTCCGACGCAGCGCAGTGACATCTGTCCATTCCTCAAAGCATGAGTATCATGGTCTGGCTGCGGTCTTCAGTAAATTTAGGCCAGTGTATTTAATAAAGCTCTAGACACCTCACTGTACATAGAACAATGGAAATGAACTGTAGCGAGTGATTAGAAACATGTCTCTAACGTTCTATCTTTACCTCATGTTCGCAGGACATCATGAACAGTGAGAAGAGCTACGACTCCCTGCCCAACTTCACTGCTGCCGACTGTAAGTTCTCCCTAATTCTGCCCCAGCCGAGTCCCACAGAGGCGCTGAAGCTCGTTTAATGTTATCAGTGACCTTCACATTCACAGCGACACAGCCAGGAGCCGAAAGGGCCTGCCAAAAAGCCTGCCAATGTGCACAGTCGAATAAAAACTGAACAGACAGAGACAGACCGAAATATAGGGCAGAGGGAGTATGAAAGATAAAGAGAGAGAGAGGGAGGTTTATAGACAGAGACATGGAGTGATGACGACTGAAATAGAGGAGCAAGACAGAGAGAGAGCAATTCAGAGTGAATGCAATGACAGGGGTATGAGACATGCATGAGAGAAAAATATAAAGAGACAAATGAAAAGTCAGTAGGTCTGAAAAATAATTGTGTTATTTAAGATTTGATTTACCGGTAATGATAAAATGTCTTGCTGCTCACCAAATGCATCTGAACCACAACATTCAACAGAGCTACAAGATTTAAACTAAAGAGCATGTATTTACATGTACAGCTTCATCACAAACATACAAAATAAGCAAAGTAACAGGAATCCCCACTGCACTTTAGGATTAAGAGACTAAAAAAATTACTCAGAGGAACAGATGGACTGTGGTCCATACATTTAGACCTACAAAGTGCGTCTATATTAACGGTTAAGCCGATAAAATGAACAGTAATTATAAGGAGGAAAATCTAAGAAAGTGGCAGATAAAAACAATACTTAATGAGGGTGAAGATAATAGAATGAGAGCTCTGAATCCTTCCTTGGGAGAATCTCTCCAGGTTTTGCGCTCTGTGGGGTTTAGATTTAGGTCCTGGGCTCCTCATTGTAAGGTTGCTTTAAATTATTGACCTGCTACGAACCCACCGAGCTCCTCACGAGCACCAAGGACTGGCAAATCACACAGAGCCCCATGTTTCTGGCTGGAGTCAGAATGGATAGAAGACATATTTATAATTAAAGCAGTTGATTTATAAAAATAAATAAAATAAAAAAAAAAAAGACACCATCGTGTAGATTTATTACATCATTCCTATAATGATAAAATTGTGGCAGTCATCTGATTACGCATCATTTGCGTTTCAGGTCTGAGGCTGCTGGGCATCGGGAGGAACCAGTACATTGATCTAATGAACCAGTGCCGGTCGTCCAAAGTAAGAGAATCCTTTGATGTCCCCCGATATTTGTGTCAGAGTCCTTTCATGTCTGTGCAGCTGTGTTAATGAAGTGTGTCGAAGCTCTCTGAGGATTTCCAGCATCGTGATGATGGCGATCAGATGCTCAGAACTGGCAACAGTGGAGGGACCCAGCATAGGCATCATGCTGCGCCCCTCAGAGAGTCATACCTTATAATCATAATGAATTTCTCGCACCCGCGCCTAAGCAAGCATCTGTCTCCGTTCAGAAATTCTTCCGCAGAAAATCAGCGAGGGATCTTCTGCCACCCAAGCCAGTGGAGATCTCCGTGGAGCCGTGGTGGGTTGTGCAAACCGGCTACATCACAGAGGACGACATCAAGGTGAGGAGCAGTAATTACCCACATCTGAGCACACGCAAGAAAAAAGAATAATAAAAGTGAAAAGTGGAAATAAAGGAAACATCCAATATGACAATTAAATTACCAATATTTTTATAACATTACATAAACATAAAGCAGCTTCAGGTTATTGCTGTAAATGCTCATGCTCAGAAAAATATAGACGCCTGGCCATCATCATGAGGGTTTTTAATGAGCCACAACTTAAAGATTTACAAACACAAGTAATTCTAATAAAATGAGATGTTGACAGGCATGCCCACTTCCACTGGTGGTTTGAATCGCTTACAAACTGCACAACAGCGATCTCTACTGGCTGTTTAAAACATCACCAATAAGATCATGAATATTTTAGATGCTGAAAAACCATGCCACTTGGATGGTGGATAAGATATGGTCAGTAAGGGAGGTGTGACTAATAATTTGCATCCCTTCTTTAAAAAGAAGAATTAAAGTCCATTTTATATTGTAATATTTTACGATTGTACCTCGGTTATAGATTATAGTGATGTGAGTGTCTGAGTGTCTCTGTGCTGGATGATTTCAGATCTGTTCCTTAGCAGAGAAGAGGGCTATTGATAAACTGATAGACTCCGGGCCGCAGCTGGCTGGATCGATGGAGTACAACGTAGTTCTTAGTGAGTTTTTAATCCACTTGGCTCAGTGTGCAAACTACGGGACTGTCACCGTGAAGTTACCAATGTTATCTGTTTTAAATAACAATCAGTTCTTACCCTTTTTTTTTTTTTTTTTTTTTTTTTTTTTTTTTTTTTTTAGATATTCTTAACAGTTTGGTTACAAAACATCCATTTTTTCTGATTTACGTAATATTTTTTCAGTATTTATTTTAAACGGTTTGTGAAAAACTACTTTAACATATTAAAACTTGCACGATTAATATAAAGAATGCAGTAAACATGTTTAACATGTACGAAACTGTAAGATAAATATTTGCAACACTTTTTGAATTAATGATTTATATCATAAATGCGATGTATTTTGTACTTGCGCAGTGAATCCCGCAGTTCAAACATGTAGGATGGTTTCTTTTCTCAGGTCTGTACAATCGGGGCTTCATATACCTCGACGTGCCGATCTCAGACGACAGCTGCATATCAGGTTCATGGACTTTAGGACTTTATTTTGATGTGTGAGAAGCAGCAGTGAAAGTTTAATAAGTTTAAGAGATGAAGGAAACTAAAGTGTGGGCAAAACTTCAGTTTTAAACCATTTTAATATTGAAATTCTTTACAACATGAGATAAACGTGGGCTTATGTCAGCATGTTAAAAGTCCAACAAATACTGTAAACATCTTTAGTCATTAAACTCCATCAGTTTGCAGAACTCATGCAGTACTCAGCGAGAGCATCGGGAACATAAATCCTTTCAGAACTGACATGGTCTGATTGTTTTGTTTTTTTGGATTCTTCTACAGTGCCACCTCTGGAGGGCTTCGTCATGAACAGGGTCCAGGGCGATTACTTTGAGACGCTGCTATACAAAATCTTTGTCTCAATTGATGAACAAACCAATGTCTCTGAGGTTTGTATTCATTTGTTTTAATTATTAAAGAATTTTTAAACCTGGGGTTTAATTTCTCCATCCCATAGAGGGCCATTTTTTTAAGTAGGGACAAACGTGATAATCATTTACGTAGATCCAGAAATCTAAAAACAATAAAACAGCTTTAACTGTGTAATAGTGGCTTGTTTTTTACGACAGTAATGTGCAATAAATCTGACATGTGAAAGATCTGTGTTCACATCAATTACTGTAAAACTTAAACCTCAGTATTGAATTGGAACAATTAAAAAATTTTAAATTCCTAGTAAATCTTCCTAAAACCAAATAGAAGTGCAAAAATGGATTGAACCATTTTAATGGCTACTCTGCAATTTCTTTTGTCAGTTGGCGAATGTACTGGAGATTGATCTGGGCTTGGTGAAGGTATGTATTATAAGAGAGTAATGCAATAATAAAAATAAAAAAACTTTATTTCTAATATTGACAAGGTTGATTTTACAGAAAAACAACCAATGCGTCCAGCTCCGGAGTTATTGTGACGGGAATTCTAAATCTGTCATACAAAAAAAAAAACACACAAAGGGCCTGGGTTTGGGGTTTATTTATCTTAAAAGCCATCTTTAAAATTGAAATAATCAGCATTTCTCAGTTTTATTGCCAATATTCAGCTTTAAGACAATTCACTGCTGCAAAAAGTAATGAGAAGAGGACTTTGAGGGAAGATAAGTTCTTTGATAAAATTCTGACTTGATTGATGATTTATGTAGACCATTAAAAGCTTAACGTTGGAACGCAATTTGGAGTGTTTATTCTGCAGCCATGTATTCATGCATTATTATTGCACTTAATTTCACTTATAATGACAGCAGCATTAAGCATTTTACTTAGTGGGCTGTTTGTGTTTGACGACTGATCAATAATACAGATGATTTAAGTCCATTTCATTATGGATGCAGTTGAAACATCAACAGAAGAACGAGAGTGTTCTGTTTACTTGATGCTTAATTTTTCTTTAAGGCTCTTTATTGTGTTTTTAAATGGGCAGAACTGTTTGTTTCCTGTAGATGTGTAATCATATTTAATATTATGAAATAATTTGATAGTGGTTATGCATAATTCTACCCACATTAACTTTAAGACTTGGCTCATGTGCATTACAACTTGAGTTATTAAGTTCTTACATCAGTAATCATGATGTGAACAGTGTTTGAAATTTACCACAGGCTTTTATTCTATTCACCCTTAATTCCACATGCTGGTAAACCGCACTCCACTTGTGAGGAGTTAAAAATATATAATAATAAAAAAAATAATGATAAAATGCAGATATCAAAATTAACTAAACTAAATAAAAAAAATATATTTACCAAAGTTAAAAAGATAAATGTCTCAGCTGAAAAATTCATAAACCAAAATTAGTCAAAGCTCTGAAGAAGTGAAGCCTTCTGTAAACATACTGTCTCAGTCTCGTTTGCTCCTCTCAGCGACTGTTAATGGTAATTAAACCTCAATTTTAGTAATCAATTGAGAGGCGAGGATGATTTATAGGACAGTAAAGTTTAATCAAATTGAAGTAATGAGTTTAAAATGAAGATGAACTTCTCACTCAGTGTGTTTTCTATAATAAGAGCGCATGCATGTCTTGTTTTAAGAATGCAGTGTCCATGTACTGCCGACTTGGCTTTGCCATAAAAAAGGGTCAGGTGATCAGCCCAGACCAGCTGCATGCCTCTTGGAAGAGCGCCCCCTCTGTTAACAGACTAAAGTAAGGCTGCTGGATTTTTAGCAATAAATTATTCCTTTTTTTCTTTCTTTTTTGAATTGGTGTATTGTGTTCAATAGTGATTATTATTGTTTCTTTACCCGACTGTCAGAAGCACTATGGATCCTCAGAAGATGCTGCTGTCCTGGGAGGGGAACAGTCCAGTGATGGAGGCAGGTTCCTCTGCTACTGACACAGACACTACCAGCCTGGAGGACCAAGGTGAGAGAAAAAATTGGAGAAATATGTGGATCATTAACTAGTTAAAGAGAGAGCGAGAGTTTTATACACATGTGTCAGTGTGTAAGAATCATGTTACTGTTGTTGTCGCTGTTTATAGTTTAATATACATGATTAATCTGTGTGATTGTAAAATGTTATGTGGTATTTAAAAATATGATATTACAAAATGTAACTAAACGATTATTATGATATAATTATAATTAACTTTACCTGAAATCACAGTAACAATGCATAGTTTGTTGTTTCGTGTACATTATTTTTGCTCTGTGCAAATGCCAAAGTTCAAGCTATGTTTAAAAAGCATTAAATAATGTTGAGTAACTGTTTTAATCGCTATTAATTAAAAAAAACTATTAATAATTTCGGGGCGGCACGGTGGCTTAGTGGTTAGCACGTTCGCCTCCAAGCGCTAGGGATTCCCGGTTCGAATCCCCATCTGGGTGGAGTTTCCATGTTCTCCCCGTGTCTGCGTGGGTTTTCTCCGGGTTCTCCGGTTTCCTCCCACAGTCCAAAAACATGGAACAAGTTAATTGAATTCTCCAAATTGCCCCCCATAGAGTGTGTCTGTGTGAGTGAGTG
The DNA here is from genome assembly GCA_019802435.1 of Corydoras maculifer. NCBI lineage: Eukaryota > Metazoa > Chordata > Actinopteri > Siluriformes > Callichthyidae > Corydoras > Corydoras maculifer. The sequence continues at coordinate 231,691 of JAFMOD010001082.1, forward strand.
TGTGCCCAGCGATGGATTGGCGCTCTGTCCTGGGTCTATCTGCCCAGCGCCCAAGACGTTCTCCCCTGGATGGGCATGGGGAACCCCACCGCGACCCTATAGAGGATAAGCGGGAGATAATGAATGAATGAATATTAATAATTTCATCCCTACATATGACCCTTCATCTACAACAGATTATAATGTTTTTGTATAAGAAATATGTATTATTATTATTATTATTAAGGGTGTACACATACTTTTGAACATGTATTTTCCAAGTTTGACTAAAACAGCATGAGGTAATGTGAAATCGTCGGCTCATTTGACGCTTTTCAGAAACTCTCAAATTTTTTATTTATTTATTTTTTTTGCTTCCCGATCTCAGACACAGCCAGCGTGAGTAGCCTGAGCATTCCTCCAGCACCCACTAAGAGAATCGCCTTTCTGTTCGACTCTACCCTCACCGCGTTCCTCATGATGGGCAACCTGTCCCCAGTGAGTCAATTCTAACTAATTACACACACTTGTACCAGGGATTCTGAAACTAAGGAAATAATTGCCTTGTGATTGAGTTACTATTCTTTAAGGTCTTGAGTTTAATTTTCAAGCAAAATGGACTTCATACACACAAACTGCGCTGCTTAGAAATGCATATTTTGTATGTAGGCATAAAACATTTTTAGATGTTACATGTTTTTGATCTCAGAACTTAAAGAGCCATGCGGTGACCATGTTCGAAGTGGGAAAGCTGTCTGACGAGACTTTGGACAGTTTTTTAATGGAACTGGAAAAGGTAATGGACGGAGATGATCTTTGTCACTTCACCCCAGAAGCACACAATATTAACACACACAAACAAACCAGCAGCACATTAAAGTCACTGCAGTGACACACAGATTCACCACAAATCCCAGGTCCACATAAGTTATTAATATGGGTCCTTGTGCAAGACCCTTAACCCTCATTGCTGCAGAGATTCTGTGGTTAACCCTGTGTAATTCGCTTTGGATAAAAGCGTCTGCTAAATGACTAAATGTAATGTAAAAGGTCTGTCGTGGTCCTGCGGGGGGTCCTGACCAAAGAACAGAGTAATAGGGACTTAAAAAAACGACTGCAGTTTTTGGAACCGCAGTACAAAGTGCTAATGTAGTAAGTAGATATATATAATAAATTGTCTGGTCAGTAACTCGAGAGTGTGAATCTTGTTCAAACAGGTGGAAAGCACCGCTGAAGGAGAAGCTCAAAGGTATTTTGATCATGCCCTCACACTCAGGAACACGATTCTCTTTCTGCGCTACAACAAAGAGCTGACCCCTGATCAGGGTCCCGACCTCCCCAATATAGGTGAATATATTTATTCTTTAGTGACAATTCATTTTTAATACTTATTTTTGCTACTGTATGGTTTTAAGAATGACACATTGCTAATATTCTGTGTAATATTAGACCTCTGTGTATGTTTGTGTCTCAAGGCCTGCCTCTGGACCTCCTTCGCTGTGAGAGTCTGCTGGGATTGGATCCTGCCACCTGTAGCCGCGTCCTTAACAAGAACTACAAGCTTCTGGTTTCCATGGCTCCCCTAAGCAACGAGATCCGTCCAATCAGCAGCTGTACACCTCAGGTGGCCCTTTTTAATATTGTTTGGAGAGCTCATGAAACAGTTATACAGATTTCCCATTTCTAAATGCAGGATTACTAATAAAGCTGCTACTGTGAACTGATGCAAAGCAAACTAAACGTTGCACTGTTCTCATGTTCTGTAAATGATGATTATAGAACTCTTAACACCTCGATCTTCTGTCCCGCAGCACATTGGACCAGCAATACCAGAGGTCAGTTCCATTTGGTTTAAGCTGTATTTGTACCAGGTGACCGGTCAGGGGCCTCCCTCCTTGCTGCTCTCTAAAGGCTCCAGGCTACGCAAACTTCCAGACACCTTCCAGGTTTGTGTCAATTAAATGGAAAGTGACGTGTAAATGTGCCATACAGTATTTAATAAGTATTTACATCTTATATCTGTCATTTTAGGCTTATGACAGGCTCCTGATCACATCTTGGGGTCATGACCCTGGAATTGTGCCCTCATCAAATGTGCTGACTATGTTGAATGATGCTCTGACTCACTCCGCAGTGCTCATACAGGTAAAACATGACCCGACTTCACAGATGGTCATCTCATTGAGCCAATTAATATTGGCTGCAGCTGATTGCGCCTGAATGTTTTTACTGACGCCACCCTTTCCTTTGTGTCTGCAGGGTCATGGCATGCATGGACATGGAGAATCAGTTCATGTTCCCTTTCCTTTTGACGAAGAGGACCTCAAAGGAGGTTCATGGCTTTAATAAATGCATGACCTTACACATTGGGATCAAAGTGTATCCTAATCTAACACCTCTGTCCCGTTCTAGACTTTTCCTACACTAACATGTGCGCACACAAGGCACTGAAGGTGCTGCGGAACAAAGTGGATCTGGAGCACCAGTGTGGCTACATCACCATGCTAAACTGCAACAACCAGAACCGCCGCAGACTCAGCGACGCCGATGTTCCTGGTGAGAATTCATTAATCCTAATCATTAATTAATTCCAGAAAAAGATCCTTAAGGCAATATTCACAAATGAGGAGGAACGGCACCACCCTGAAGAAATGGGGTTTAGATCTGCAATTCGGTTTAGTTCAGATACCTGGTTGCATGCGGCAACTCAATTTTAGGAACATGGTGTGTCCTGTGCATCAGGAGACTCTGGGCTCAGAACAGGATTCAACGGTAACGGAAGCAACGAGTCATTTGAGCTGGTGACTGAAGAAAACAACGGGGATGGAGGCAAGAAGCAGGAAGGTACATCTGGGCCACGGATATTCAGATACGACTCATTTAGATTCGGATCTCCTATTAAACATCCCTTATGCATGCAGGATCTTCCTGTGAGGACGAGTGGGTTCCCCTGGAGCTGAGTTTTGGAATGCCCCTGTTCAGTTCAGAGCTCAATCGTAAAGTGTGTCAGAGGATCGTCTCGCACAAACTCTGCAGCAAAGACAGGTAAATAGAACTGAACAGCTGGGTAAGTAGACTAAAGTACGTGGACACCTGATACATTTTACCATTGATTTTACTGAGCTATTGTTTCTAAAATCATGTCCTATTCATTTTAGTATTCAGTTCAGTATGCTAGTTAATAGAGTATTGGGTCAAAGATGGTGAAAAGAGGAGATCTGGCGTTAAATCAACATTTAAATTCCATTCCAGATTTAAAATGGATTGAGGTCAGGACACAGAGCACCCGTACTGAAACCGGACCTTGGTATTTTTAACCCTGTTCCTATTCTTGCATCTTCATGAGCCGAAATAATCTTTACCTTGTGATTGACACGTTCACAATGTAATTGTAAATGCCATGAGAGGAACAGCAGTTCATGTTCTTCTCAGTAAATGTAAGGAAAATGTAATAAATGGCTCTAAATGTGCAGTCAGTCTTATTTGTCCTCTTTGATGCAGCACCTCAGTCTGTTAGTCTGTTAACTAATGGGGTTCTGTTTTCTGAAATTTATAAAAAGAATTATCACAAGCACTGTGATAAATACTAAATTATATCTGCAATTCTATATAAATTCTTCAAGAATATTTAGAACAAGGGAAACAGAAAACACATTTTCTTTTATAAAATGGGTAGTTCTTTAAAAGATTTTTTTTTACATTTTTTTGTACTTCTGCTGTAACAATGCAAAGTTCCCGGTGTGAAATAATAAAAGAATATCTTATTTTATCTTATTACATGGTACAGTCATTACTATGATTCCTGGATATTGTAACATTTTAACTAGTTACTAGTTAAACTTAACCATAATTGTCCAAAATACAAATCTGGACTCTAAAATAGGGAGTAATAAATAGGGTTAAATATACCAGTTAATATTTCATAGACCTGTCCGTGTGTGCCGTAGCTTTTACTTGAACATTTGGAAAACAGAGCCTTAACACTTCAGGGTTGTCCACATACTTTTGTTAGATGACGCAGGTAAACTATGTGCACCATTGAAATGACATGTTCACTATCTTCTTCCAGTCTTCAGGAGCTGCTCTATTCCAGTCGAAAGCTGTCCCTAAAGGTTCTGAGCTTTGTTCAGTCATTTCAGGTATGTTCACCTTCACTTAAAGGATTTAACTACAGGATGAAATCATTCTGAACTGAACCGTTATTTTAGATCTAATTTACATACTGTGATATATCATCACTACCTGTCTTTAAGATTTATAATACAACCCATCTTCCTTCTTCTGTTCCCTCCAGGATTGCAGCCATTCCTCTGATCCAGACAGTGGGATATCAGGACCCCTCTGCCAGCCTCCGGCCGAATCTGGCGTGCCACTTCCCGCCGTTAACCTCCTGTTTAAGGATGGGCAACTGAAGGAGTGGAGTGGCCGAGCCCCACCCTCGCTTCACATTTCCACCATACAAAGAGACCAGGCCACATAAAAATCTCCCCCCCTTGAAAAAAAACATTAGTCCCAGTCCTCGTTCACACCCCGTCCCTTTTTCATTCCAGAGCTGCCAGTGTTACTGACCCGGCTCAGCATTGTACATTTAGTCCAATGGTTCCTCTGAAGGCCTCCATATCCCTCCCCCGCCTTTAAGTGTGCACTCAAGTCAGCGGTCCACGTCGACTTGAAAGCAATACGTTCTCACTGTATGATGAGATTCTTTAGTATTGAATCCCTAAATATTCTTCTATGAGTGTGACTCGTTACTGTACTTGGACTCAAAAGAATAGGACCAGTCCTGTGGTTGGATGAAGTCACCCAGGTCTGTTTGTACCATCATGTCGTGATGCATGAGGTCATTGCACAAAGTCTCACAGGAGTGACTTTCGGTTCAGTCGTCTGGGCAGCCTTGCTGATTTTCTTTTTTTTACTTTTGCACAGTTTGGAACATTTTCAGTTTAAAGTCCTGGGTTCTTTCATTTTGTTGGTTATAACCATTTTTATTACTTACATGAACATCAGAGCAAAATAATCTCTCACTTTTTCCAAAGTTGTCCAAATCGTATTGAATTTATTCTAATTGTCAGACAATAATACGATATAAATGGCATAACTGGACAAATTGGGGCCAGTATTATCACAAAACCTTTTAACTACCAAAGAAGGGTTCGGTTAAAGGTCCAGTTTGCACAGTGTGGACAGTTAGAGGCTTTCATATTTTTTGTATTCTGAAAAGACCCAGTTCCTGTGTGACTAAAGTTCATTTCCTGTGAAACTTCAATCGTAACCCCACTGATTTGATGATCTAGAACTTCGAACTTCGAACTTTTTCAATCTAAAGTAGGCTGTACTCAGTGCCATTGAGCTTTCTGCAGAATCCTGCCGTGAGGTTGGTAAAAGAAAGCGGCAGTGCTGCCTGTGTAATGGAGAAAGCGTGTGATCACTGCGATGCTCCTTAACAGCTTTACTTAAAAAACAGTCAGGGTGCTAAGGAGCTATAAATGATGGGAGGCTGCACATTAATATTTTTTTTATTTTAAAATAGGTTGTCTGTTTTTTTGTGATTGTCACTTGTTCACATCAGTATGAGCCTGTATTGAAAATGGGAGTGGGCCATCCCAAATCTAATCGGCCCCTCCGCAGCACAAACCGCAAAATCTGATTCACACATCAGACACAGAAAGGTCTGCAGTATTGATGTGAAGGCAGAAAATAAGGACATTTCTTTGAACTTGAAACTGATGTTACTGTAAAATTCTGCGCTTTATTTAAACTTAATCAGGTCACGATTCCAAAATTAACCCTGACAAACGCGTCCCGAATCATCCAAAAGTGTTAGACTGTCAATCATGACCGGATTGTTTACTGACTCAAAATATTTAGATTTAAATTCTATTTTGCAAGTTATTGTGTTCGTGTCATTACGGATATATAACAGATTTATAGATACACAGAAATCAGAACTAACCAATCAGAATTGAGTGTTCAACAAAGTCGTATAATAAGTGCCAATTAAAAACGGGAGACTGCATCAATGTAACGTCCTAAATTTGGATTTTCACTGTTACCCGTCTCACCAAAACCTGAATCGGTCTCACCCGAAATGTACGACTTGTTTCTTCCTTTTTAATATTCATCCCAAGCTGAGTGCTTAATTATCACGGCACAGCGGCAGAGTTAAGCCTTCTGTGTCACTACGTCTTTTCTTTTCTCGCTCATATTAAGTCGGCTCGCTCCGCTCCTCTGATTAGACCTTAGATTCGTCATTCTTTAATAATAACGAGATCTTGGTGCAGCATGATGAGTGTTTAGAGGCCCGTGTGTGTGTTTTGTGCATCGTTCCTGCACATTCCTCACATCTCTATCCTTCCCTCGCACTGACCGACTTGCTTTCCCTGTGCTTACTTCATCGCAGTGTTTGTTTTTTAAAGTGTTGAATCACGTTTTAGGATCTCTTTGTTGTAGAGTGTTTAATAGGGCTGTGGGGAAAAAAAAAAAAAAAAGATCTTGTAACTCAATGACATTCCCTTAAACCCCAGACTACTACTCTGAAAAAAGAATCTATATGTATATGACATACTGTTGTAAAAAGTAACTAAGAAAATAAATAAATAAATGAATATGGTGCAGCACTTCCTCTACACAAGGTTCTGTGTATGTAGTTCTTGTGTGTGGGGGGCTGATGCTGGACAAGATTCAGGGGTAAAATGCTTCAGCCCATAAAATGACTGTCAGAGAATGAAATGTGACGCTCCGGAACAAGAATGTTCCAAAAATGTATTTAAGGTCAATTGAATACCCTAAATTGCCCCATATAGAGCGTGTTTGTGTGTGTGTGGTTATGCGAGTGAGTGTACCCAGCGATAGATTGGGTGTATCTGCCCAGCGCCTGAAATGTTCTCCCTGGGATGGTCATGGGGAACCCCCCCCCTCTCTAAATGCTCTAAATTGCCCCATATAGAGCATGTTTTTGTGTGTGTGTGGTTATGTGAGTGAGTGTACCCAGCGATAGATTGGGTGTATCTGCCCAGTGCCTGAAACGTTCTCCCTGAGATGGTCATGGGAGAACCCCCCCCCTCCCACACACACACACACACACTGGAGCCCTACTAGAGGATTAAGTGGAAGATAATGATTGAATGGAACAAGACTACGCTATTAAAATAAAAGTTACACCTACATGGGGAGAAATTGCAAAATCACCGCCATGTGTACAACAGAGCCACATCACCAATACTGACATTTACTCCCTTCATCGTTTTACTTCTGATCTTTTCAGCTGTGTTTAATCTGAAAGTCTGAATAATTCCACGAGGTAAGTAACTTTGTATCGACAGAATCTCATCTATGATCCAGTGAGAGACTTTGTTCAAACGCCCCGTTAAAGCTAACTTTCGTCTCTCTGAAGGGACAGCCGTATCAAAAACTGCAAAAATGTATCATAGAAACCCTCACCATCACAAACCACACTTGTTGCACTCTATCCCAATAACTTTTCAATTAAATCTTCCTTTTGCACTCCATCGTGGTTGTCAATAGTAAGAAGACACCCTTTTCTTTTACTACATTTACATTTTCTCGACACAAGTTGATTTGGTATGTAAGGAGTAACGATCTGAACTGCAGTATTTTTAGTCCTGAACATCTGCTGATATATAAAAACGTTTTTCTTTACTTTTTAATATTTTATATTATATATATATATATAAAGAGATTGGTGGAAGTGCATGTGTAAAAAAAAAAAAAAAAAACGTCTGTAGGTGTTTCTTAAAATAATGCAGCAGTTAATCAAAAACTTTGATGAGGGCTTGTGAGTCGATTATTAAGTAAGGGAAAAAAAAGTCGGATTTTGATGTAAAGCCATTTTTATGAGCAGTTTAGTTGCATGCCATCTCAGCCAGGGAGATTTATAGTGATCAGTTTAGAGAATCAAGTCATGCTGAATACAAGCTTTTGTTGTTACTGTTCTTAATTAGAAATTTTGTCTAATTATTTGGGGCAGCACTTTGAATTAGTGGTTGGCATGTTCTCCTCTCAGCACTAGGGATTCCCAGTTCGAATCCCAATCTGGGTGGAGTTTCCATGTTCTCATGTTCGTGTCTGCATGGGTGTCCTCCGGGTTCTCCGGTTTCCTCCCACAGTCCAAAAACATGGGTCAAGTCCATTGAATTCTCCAAATTGCCCCATATAGTGTGTGTCTGTGTGAGTGTAAGAGTGTGTCCAGCGATGGATTGGCGCCCTGTCCTGGGTGTATCTGCCCAGCTGCCGTAATGTTCTGCCCTGAATTAGCATGGGACCCCCCCCCCTCCTGCGCGACCCTAATAGATGATAAAGCGAAAGATAATGGATGGATGGATGTAATAATTTGTTCCGTAAAACAGAAACAACTCACTCACCACTTGTTGCACAGCTCACTTATGTTTTTAATTGCTATTGTGCGTTTTGAAATGATTTTTTTGGTTAGAAAATTCGGCGCTGGCTCTTTAACTGAGCCGCTGCGTCTCTCGTCGCTCCCTCGTGTTATTTGCTGGAGCGCCACTGAGAGGACGCAGCGCGCTTAAGTGCCGCTTTGTTTTCGCTTGTTATGCCTTGAACTTTGGCGAGGCTTATTAAAGCACTTCTTGCAGGTTTATCGTGGCAGACTGATCCACGCACTTCGGCGCAACTTCAAGTGCAAACAAAGGACTTGGATTTCCGACAGGCGATGGTCTGCACAACTTCGCCCAGAATGAGGGTTTAATGGGCTGGAGGATCAGGCGCGCGCAAAGTGCGTCTCTCGGGTTGGTTTTGCGCGTTTTCTGAGTCGCAGTAACGCGGGGGTAGGGGGGGGCGATGGGCAACCAGGTCGACAAACTGGCGCACCTGAGTTACGCAGAGGTCCCGACGGCGGAGCCGAGCGGCCAGGCAGCCGACGACAGCGAGGCGCGCATCGGGGTGTCCTACATTTTCTCCACCGAGGATGACGACGAGGAGGCGAGCGAAACCCGAGAGGAACCGCCGCCACCTGTGGAACTCGAGTGCGCCGTCGACCACATGTCCGTCTGCGTCTACGAGCGGCAGGACCTGCGCACGCACTCCGCCGAGACTCCGATCAACAGGTGCGAGCCCGGGGACCTGCTGGAGTTCGTGGCGGCCAACCAGAGTCCGCACTGGGTCGTCTACGTCGGACGGTCCCAGGTGGTGCACCTGCACAGGCTGGAGATTAAGTGCAGCGCGGTGACGGAGGTGGCGCGCGGCAGACGGTGGCGCGTCGTCAACCAGCTGTACAGGTTCGAGCCCGTGAGCGCCGACGCGGTGGTGCGCAACGCAACGGGGCAGGTGGGCTTGCAGGGGCGCGAGCTGAGCTGGAGAAACTCGGAGTGCTTCGCGGCCTGGTGCAGGTTCGGCCGGCGCGAGTTCAAGGCGGGCGGGGAGCTGCGCATCGGGAAGCAGCCGTACAGGCTGAGGCTAATGCTCGCCGGGGAGCCGCTGCACACGATCGAGCTCCAAACTCTGGAGGACGCCATCATGGAGAGGAGACGCAGGGACCGGCTGGGGAGAGCCGCCGTGCTGCGAGAGCTTGCGGAACGCTGGAGCGGTGACACGCAGGGCAGAGGGACCGAGGGCGCACCGGCAGGACCCCGGACATGACTGCCTCCGAGTTCCCAACAACCCCTGACTATTTAGAATGCGGTGTCTGTTTAGGGGTGGGCGGTGGGGGGGTGTATTTTCTATACAGCCAGGCCTATGGGAGCAAAAGTAGGCTATGCGTAAACAAGTATCTGACTCGTTGCGCCTTGAATAATGAAGATGTGCCGTTCCAAAATCCTGAGCATTAACATTCGCCATAAAGCCTTTACACCTCTGAAGTTGTCTGTTGAATTATTGGAATTGTTAAATAATTGATCGGACAGTCATGTTGGATGAGAAGGTATGATATGTAATCAGCTTTCCAATTCACGCTCCAAAGTTCCTCAGTAGAACCCAGGTGCTGCTCCACACAGAAGTGTCAAGACACACACCCACACACACACACTATATATATATATATATTATAAACTTTCCTGAGTGCACGTTTTTGTGTAGCTTAAAACAAAACCCTTTACTGAACCGCAAAATACAATACAATAAAATATTCAATTGCAAAAGGGAGAAACACACAAATAAGTAGTTATTGATATAATTTAAAGGCGGTATTAGTGGTGTATTTGGATAATAATTGTACATTTAAGTTAGAAAATATGTTCTCCCCGTGTCTGCGTGGGTTTCCTCCGGGTTCTCCGGTTTCCTCCCACAGTCCAAAAACAACATGGATCAAGGTCAGTTGGATTCTCCAAAATTGCCCTATATAGAGTGTGTTTGTGTGAGTAAGTGAGTGCGTGTGTGCCCAGCGATACATTGCCCCCCTGTCCTGGGTGTATCTGCCCAGCATCTGAAACTTTCTCCCCTGGATGGGCATGGGGAACCCCCCCACCGCGACCCTAATAGAGGATAAAGCGGAAGATAATGGGTGGATGGAAGTTAGAAAATATCACCCACATAAAGCTTTACGACATCCTGTTCTAAGTTGGTCCTCATTTTACGGTTATAACAGTTCTCATTCTCCTCAAAACACTTTCCAAGAGATTTTGGAGTGTGTCCAAGAATTTTTTCTTACTCATCTCTAAGACGTCAGACACTGATGCAAAACTCACACAACCATGCCTTTATGGACCTTGTTTTGTGCATTTTGTAGCAAAACAGGGCCTTCCCCAAACTGTTCCCACATATTTAGATGTGTACAGCTGTCCATGAATGGTTCGCTGCTTGAACTATGTGGTAATGCTTTAAACTATGTGGTAATGAAACACCTGAACATAATGATTAAAAATGTGTGTCCCAATAGGTGTATCAGACGTGCAGCTCATTCTGTCCATATAAGTCAATAAGCTATGGGGCTGGTGGAAGTGGGGGGTGCAAAAAATAAGACTAATTATTATATATACTGCTTTTTGCATTATGACTAAATACTGTATAAATAGGAAGCATAGCAATAGGAAGTTCAACAAGCTCAGGTCCTCACACACCTCTGGCTGTATGGTATGTGTTTCCTGAGCTGGTTAATGTTTACAAGCAAGCGTTTTAAGCTTTAAGTTACTCAGGTATGAGGCGACTGTACATTTAAGTGCCATGTCTAGTCTTTAGTCTTGTCTAGTCTTTGTGTGATGAGGATTTAAAGAAGCACATACCTCACTGATTTCATTATTTATGTTTTGCTGTGGAAATCAGATCTGACGATATTAACCAATGAAATATGTGGCTGTCTGGGATAACAACACATTTGGTGTGACTCCGAGGTATGCCTGTGACCGGGTGGTTTACGACCTCTGGTCGAGAGGCGTTTTATGGTTGAGGCACATGGTCCGTGTCTCTGATGTTTAGTGAGTAAACACGGGGATTCTGGGACACAGAGATGTAATTACAGCTGCCACGGCGAGTGAGTAATCGGCAAGCACAATGGCAACAAGGCACTCTTTGTGCGTCACTTAAGCGGCGGATGCAACGCCGCAGCCAAACAATTGCCCCATAACGAGTGTTCCTTTTGCCAAGTGCCAGACCTGATTGGTGACTGGTGGCAGATTTGTGGCTCGGTGGTGTGAGTGGATTATCAAAACATGCTGTTGTTGATTCCTGTCTGAAGTACGACGCAGGTGGCTCTTTGTCTCGGGCGATATTATTTTTAAGTTGCTAACGGTTGGTTAAAATGAGGCATCAATTTTATTTATATATCACATTCTGAAATCCAGTTGCACACGTGTGACGCTACTGAGGTCGAAATTATCCTGTTGTGCATTCACAATCACTGCTGCACATTTGATTGCCACAAGCAGCTAATAAAATATTTTACTACTGAATAATGCACAATAGAACAAATGCACTCCGGTCACACAGCAGTGTGCCTGCACACTTAAAACGGAAAACCAGCTTTAGACTCTCCTAACTACACTTGTCCTCAGTGAGACTTACTGTCCTGTGAAGACCTTTAAAGCACACGGGTCACACAAATGAAAGTGTGGTGATGTTGCACGGCGATGTGACTGTAAAATTCCACCTCTAACAGATGTGGTTCACAAAGTTCAGACCTAAACCAGTCAGGTTTTATTATATACTTTGAAATTTTCTGTGAGGACCTGCTCTTCTATTATGCTGGTGCCTTTAAGTTACTCAGAGCACTATGGCTAACAAAGTAAATATTGGTTGAAAATATGCATTGATGCCTCTAATGCATCAATGCATTTTCAGGCTGTATATGAAGGTTCCCTTATTTATAATGACATGGCAGTTGCTAAAAAGCAGTCTAGACTTTTTCAGTGGGAGCTCTGCAGACACAGGGTGGAGTGAGCATGTCCTCATCACTTCTACTTAAGCACAAAGTAAAGTGGAGGTGCATATTCAAAGGCAAATGTTCAGCATTAAGGAATTGGGAAAATTAATCATGTTTTTAAAGATGTCAGCAAGGCACTACTGTTCCAGTAATACAGTATGTAATGCTGTTGTGTGTGTGTGTGTGTATATATATATATATATATATATATATATATATATATATATATATGGGGGGGGGGGGGGGGTAAGAGCAATGTGAAATGTATTAATTATGGCAAAAACACGCACCGTTTTGTTCTACACACTGCTGCAGATACAAATACTTTGCTTTTTAAGTGTTCGTTTCTTTGTTTTGACTGAAAAATAACTAAAAGCTGATGTTGTGTCACACCGAACTTAATATTTGTTAACACCCACTCTGGACATAATTACAGAAATCAATCACTTTCTGTAAACATGGGCCACTCCTCAATTCCACCTGCTGTGGGTCTCTCAGATATAAAGAGTGTGCCAACATTGTGTGTGTGTGTGTGTGTGTGTGTGTGTGTGTGTGTGTGTGTTAGAGAAGACATCTGTGCATAACCTGGATCACACTAGTTAGCTCCTGAATGAACCTCAAGGTAAGCGATATATTTTAATCTATTAGTAAACAGTTATATTTTATAATAACATCGACTTTTACCGCATGCCATCTGTGGCTTTTTCTCTAATAAGTTCGCCCGGGGCATTTTGTCACACAATGGAAAAATTCTCTCACTCATGTCATTATTTTTTACCAGGCGATTCTCAATTCTGTCCTTGGGGATCAGGTTCCTCGCAGCTGAAGCAAACACTAAACACGTTCTGGAGGTGTGCACTAACCGTGCAACGGGGTACAACCTGTGCTTTTTATGACCACAATGAAACTAAAGCTTTAATAAATGAATCCTCATTTTGTGCAGGCATGACTGTGTACTGTGGTCCTTTGATCTTTCGGTAATTAACATGATACATATGATGTCACCTAACGAGGCTTCCCTTACATACAACTCAGAGTCGATTAACCTGAACCGAGTCATGAGTAATTCACACAACTGTCTATATTCACACAGCCTTATTAGTCTACTCACATAATATTTTATTTAACATGGATATAATATTATAATAGTCCATAATAAAAGTTCAGAAATAACACTAATAGTCTGAAACAAAAGTTCAGCTGTCCGTAGTTTATATTCTATTTACTACAAAAATAAAAGACAAAAAATATGTGGACAGTCATCCTGTTTATAGATTTCAGACAGACATACGATGAGCCTAAAGATAAACTATAAAAGCAAACATTCTGTTCTGTTCCAGCGTCATTAACTCAGTGTGCCTGAGCAATGTTGCTGTGAACTTCAGGGAAAACCACAGATCTTGATTTCAACCCTAATTAACACCTTCGGCTTGAAATGAAACACAAGCTGAATTCTAGAACCGAAATCAATGACTGGGCTTAAAAATGCTTTTCTTTAATGAACACGCTGACAGCATTATTTTCTGAGAAGGTGAAAAGACTTCCCACTATCAACATCAACATTAAGGTCACCATCAACGTCCACATACTGGTGTAATGTGATCTGAGTGCGACTGTTCATTTCATCCAGAGTCTTAATACAAAAAATATCTTTAAAAACTTTTTAAATCACTTAATCTCATGGACTGTCATTCCATGGCACACAGCCTATTAATTATTCTGCTTGGTTAATTAGTCGCCTTTACATAAACAAGTTATTATGCATTGCTTGCTGCCCTGCCACAGTGCTTGCAGATTCTTACCGGCGTCAGTCATGCTCTTCCTCCAGCGCTGACCAATCACGGCTCCCCGTTTTCATTGGAGATGTTCAGATTTTCGGAAGCACAGGGACGTCTGAAAGAACATAAAACCACTTAATTCTGTCACCTGTTTTTAAAACCTGCTTCACAAAACATGAATCACAAGCTTATTATTTCTCAGACGGTGGCTCCTCTAAAAAAGCAATGCTCATTTTCTTCTAAACTGTGATGTATGATGAAAGCTTTTCTAATTACGTTCATCTTGTTTGTAATAGAATGGACATTTTAGCAGCAGCATGAAAGCCAGGGTTGGGCTGCTTCGAAAACACGGCTGCACAGAAAGTGCCCGGATGTTATCTTTCTTTTGCATAATTACAGGGAGTAATTAAATACATTTAATGCCAAGTTGGAAAAAGAAACACAGAGCTCCTGGGCTCTGCAAACAGATGCAGTTTGTGGCTTTTGGGATGAATTACGATTATAAATGCAAGTATTTTCTTAAATAAATATTATGACCGATCCACCCAGACACTCCATAAATCTTCCGAGTGAAGTGCAGACTGTTATAGATGCAAGTACCAGAAATCCAACATCGAAATTTCAACAAATTCAGAGTTTGGCATGTTCTACCCACAGCTACACCTCCAAGAAGACGTCTGTATTTGAACCGGCGATATAGCCTCGAGCGGTTGGGCTGTCTTTATAATTGTTTGGTTTGAAGTTTTCCTGCTAAATGGAGCGCGGCAGCTTTAGGCTACACTCACTTCGGAAACGGACATCAGCAATACCCCAGCATATTTTGACTACTATGCTTTAGAGCCTGCTGGGTCGGTCGAGGCAATAAAAACTCCAGCATCAAGAGCCCTGATTACAGTGCAGGGCAACCATAATAACAAACGCTGGAAACACAATAGAAAAGCCCTGCATGAGGTGCCAACAGGCTGAGAAGCTTATTCTAACTTGATTAACTCAGAGGGGAGGAATTGTACACCGAATGTGACATGCCTGGGAATACAAATAGTAGACCATGCCTGGTTGATGATGGAAGTCAAGCTTGAGGACCAGACGTGGGGGCAGCATACCAAGCAATCAGTTGCCTAGGGCAAAAACTAGTGCTGTTTATTGATGAGTCTGGAACGTAGAGCATGCGGTGAACCCTGAGTGAATCATATTTTTATAGTTTATCTATCACACATCTATATTCAAAGGAAAGAAACACTGAGGCTAAAGCAGTTCTTTTAAATGAGATATATGAGATATATAGATATTAAAGATGCACTGCAGTTACGATGATGTTGTGGTGCACTGAAATAAGTTAATCATTCTCTGAGCACTGACGGAGGAATAAAGGATGACTAACACTGTGCAACAACAACAGAGCTCATTTGTTGTACAGTAACTGCAGCTGCAGGGTCTGATTTTACATTTTAAACTCAAGCAGAACTGCCATGTCTGATTCACTCAACACACAACTGCCACATCAGTTTCAATAAAGAAATGAGAACAATACACCACCCAACTTCACTAAACAACAAGAAGGTGCACCAAATAAAGTGGTCCATGAGTGTATCTCCATTAATGCTATGAACGCAACGGATCTAATAACATTTACTCAAATTTTTTACCTGTTGTACTTTAATTCGATGCGATTTCAAAGGCAAATGTTGTATTTGTATCTTTTACATTTACTTGGATGCTTGTCACTCTTAAAATAAAAGTTTGAATTGATTCCCTTAGTTTTAAGTGAAATGTGTATCTGATATCTGAATGAAACATATGAATCAGAATCCTCATAGAGAATCTGTCAGCGAGCCACCCAGGATCAGTGTCGTCCCTTTAAGCCCACATTAATAATTTGTTCTTTGACTGCATGTCCACACCGGATGAGAATAAACCCAACCGGACAGTCTGTCTTTATGTTCTTCCATGAGAGAAGAGGGATAATAATTTGGATAAACAATATAGATGTTTTAGTGCATGCTGAACAGAGTACGGGGAGCAGGATTGTGTGCCCTCTGCATGAGAAGATGTTCTGAATATCATATTTATAGCTGCACAGTGCTGCAGTGGGAATGCTAACACCGTGAGAATAAGGACAGAATGTCAACACGAGCAGAAAAGGACCGTACATTCAGTGAGACACACAGAGTGTTTAGGTTTGTATTGGGATTTACGCACAATTTGTTCGCGTGGAGGAGATAATGTACAAATGCTGCATAAAACATATGAATGTAAAGTATTTTCATGTCATGCAAAGCTGTTGAGCCGTGATGGCCCACTAGTGGAAAGCACAGAAGATCCCCTGCAGCAACCAGCAACACCTGAGCAACTTTATTCATCTCTCTGCTAGGGTTGCCACCTTTCAGAAATGACGCCCACCGCTGCTCCTCTGGGCCATGACATCCATGGGTCCAACTCCTATGGATTGGGGTGCCTGCAGCAGTTATTATATATGATTATTTCATGTGCCGTGTTGTAAGTTAAGGGCTGATCAAGAAAGCAATTAGTCCATCTTTTAGTGGTTCCTTTAATATTTCTTTATTAATATCAACATTTTGAAACAAAATATACAATACAGATTTGTGGAACATATCTAGGAAATGTTTATATATTAAATATTAAAATTTCTCTTAACAAATGTGATTTGGGGGTCTAAATTGACAACAGCGCCCTCTAAAGTCACAGAATACGTTGGTCACAAAATTTGGTGTTACATCTGTGGAGCTTTTAATCATTATTGTTAAATTAAGTGTTGATGTTGCATAACAGACAAAAACAAATATTAAATATTTATGGAAATACGGGGTGGCACGGTGGCTTAGAGGTTAGCATGTTCTCCTCTCAGCACTAGGGTTTCCCGGTTCGAATCCCAATCTGGGTGGAGTTCTCCCCGTGTCCGCGTGGGTTTCCACTGGGTTCTCCGGTTTCCTCCCACAGTCCAAAAACATAGATCAAGGTCAATTGAATTCTTCAAATTACCCCATAGAGAGTGTGCCTGTGTGAGTGAGTGTATGCCCAGTGAAAGATTGGCTATCCTAGTAGAGGATAAAGCGGAAGATAATGGATGGATGGAAATACAGAACAAAAATTAACCAATACGGGACATTCAAATGCCAAATACGAGGTCATTTCTGTATTTTATGGGGTGGGTGGCAACCCTACTTCCTGCAGAATCATTACACTATGCTCAATCAAGTTTGTCATCTCAAATGATCCTAAATCTTTGTACTGTATTTGTGTGGGCCAACAAATTGGGTCCTTATCCTCAAAAAAAAAGTTTGATATTTTTCTAAATATGTTTGAATTTGGTTCTGTTCACAAATGACCATAAAATCTCTACGGACGTACCCCAGAATCTTGTAGAAAGCCCTCCCAGAAACCTGGAAGCTGTCATGGCTGTTAAAGTAAAGCTGAGCTGTCATTCCAGCTCCTGTAGTTAGAACATGCAGGAGTCTGAATTCTTTTGACCCTACAGTGTATCTAATAGTTTCTAAAGATTCGTCAGCAGGGTTTTGTTCTGCACCGAACGTCACGGCAAAGTAAATATTTGCACGGCATATGTGCCGGCTGTTGAAAGAGGCAGGTCTTTCTCAGAGTTCCCGTTCCCTCTCGATATTATTCAGTCACGTCAGACTTCAGCGTGATGTATTTTGGACCACCTGCAGACCGTTTCCCTCTGAGACTCCAAATCCATCTCAAGCCCAAAAGCAGTGCTGCTGAATACCAAGCGCAGAATCATAGTGTTTCTAATTATGCCAAGCAACAATCAGCGCCTCCCTGCAGAAACCTGGCCAATTGTGCTCACCGCAGGGTCCGCAAGGAGAACTGTGCATGCCAATCCCTGTCTGGATGGGCCGAATGATTCATTTTCGAAGTTTCAATGGTGCGCAGTAGTGACTGCCTCAGCTGCAATTTGACTCATCAGCGCTCAGCACTATCCCCAGGTCATAAACGAAGGGGGCAGAACATTATTTTAGGCGCACTGCTGTTCGGTTCTTTTAGGCGCTTTATGTTGTTTCCCGTTCAGAAGAAATCCATGCGGCTTAAGGGTTGTGCTCATTACTGACTTTCGAAACGTTTGCATGAGGGGGGCAGGGGGAGGGTTGACCATGGCTCGGCAGTGGCAAAAGTGTGTGGACACACACACCTCGCACTTTAATGTCCCGAAGCAGCATCTCTGAAACCTATTGCAGTTATGAGGTCAGACGTCACCAGGACTCATGATTTAACCTGCCTATTTACTATAATGGGTCTCCATTAGGATTGATGTGAGAGTTGGGTATCGAAGCTTCTGCAAACTTGGCCAACAATAACATAAATTGGCAAAAAAAAAAACATCCCTCCCTAAATTTCTGCCAGCATCCAAATAAATTGACCATCAATGACTTACGACACTTGTCCGGAACACGTTCATTCGCAGGGTTATTCATATTTTTATTTACATGTTGTAAACTTTTTTTTTTAGATTTATTATATCCTTATTTGTTAAAAACCCAGGAGAGACTGTTTGCATCGTTGTCTCCACGTCTACAGAACTCCGGACGACATCAGTCACCCATCAACCTCCGCCTGAACTGTTATATTGAAACAAGAAGTGAAATGTGTTTTGGCCTGCCATGACGTCTGCCGGAGAGATGAGACAGAGATGAGTCGGACCTATTCAAAGCAATATCTCTGTGTGAACCCCCCGCAGTCATTCAAAGAGGGAATGACCTTCATCTGGAGGAGGTCAAGGGCGCAGTGGGAAAACAGGACTGAGGGAACAGTGAACACCTGCAGTTTGCTTCAGCTGAAAGTCAGGAAGGTTGTGCAGGAGTGTATGCATATGAATGAAAAAGAACTCGCCTAAACATTACTCACACAGCATATTACAACAAATTATAGGTGAAACTCAAACTAGTCCAACTTATTTGAACCAAACCCCTGCTCACACCAAATAATTAATACAACCAAATAAAGCCTTTTAATAAATAAAGCCAAATAAGTAAATTACCCACAGCAACACAATGACCTGTTACTGATCCTTATTTATATACACAATGCTTTACAGTACATTTATTAAAAAAGCATTTATTTTTCTAAGCAGGATGGACAAAGTGTGCTCTGTGTGGAGTTTGCATGTTCTCCCCATGAGTGTGTGGTTTTCATGTACAAGCTCTGGTCTCCCCCCCAGAGTACAAACATATGCTGATGGGGGAATTGGTGACAATATCTTGCCCCAGATACAAATGTTTGTAAGAATGTATGTGTTTGAATGTGTGTGTGTGTGTGTGTGTGAATGTGTTTCTGCCCTGTGATGGGGTTCAGGGTGCTTTTGACATATGAACAAATAACTGTACAGAGTATAGACTAAAATATATTCTAAAACATTAATGAATATGATTTTACATTAAGTAGGGGGTTAAGGTTCATGCTTATAAAAGATAATAATAGTCATTAAATTAATCAAATCCACGTCATTAATCTAAAAGCTTGTAATGACATGAAATTTCTGCTCACTTTACCATCAAAAAGTTAAAGGAAAAGGTCGGTGGCAATGAAAACTACTATAATCACACTCTTTAGGGCAAATACAATAAAGTCCAGCAAGAGAAAATACTTTTATTTTAGAATGACAATCCCAAAAAAATACACAGTATGGACAAGTACTGTTTTTTTAAATAATATTTGTTTCAGAGTCTCCTCTTTGCAGTTCTAAAACTTATGACATGTCTATATGAATTACCCTGAAGTCAGGAGTCTGAAGGGGCATTTTCACACCAAACTCCCCCAGTCATGGCTTTACACACTGGGTTACAGTCATGCTGGAATGTAAAAGAGCCTTTCCCAAACTGCATTGATAGGTTCTTGATTTTCAATTGGTGCTTAATTCAAAACCTGAATTTAACAATTAGGACGAGTGTCCAAATACTTCTGTCTATACAATGACTCAGACACTGACATTAACTTGACATTTTATTGAGTGAAGCTAAATAATCATGTGCTGCTGACTCTTTTATGATATTTATAACGGTTCATATGCAGCCAACTGTTATCTTTTGTACGTGGTAATGTTTGTTGAAATATGGGAGAACTTTTAAAAATGTTAAAATTTGGTTATTACTCGAAATCCTCGTCTCAGACACTCATCAACCACATGTGAATAAGCACCTCTGTATGACATGACTGAAAATAATAGACAGCAATACTATTTATTACACTTAAACTTCACCAGTCCACATGATAATGCATGCAGGGAAATATTAGAAATATGTTATATTAAATATATATTATACATAAAAGCAACTGTGAGCCATGTTGGCCAACATCAGTCCATGACGTCACAACTGCTATTTGAACACAAAATCAGTAACAGCTGCAAGCTATATATTCTTTTTAATTGATATATCTATATAACATGTATGAATGTAAAAGTCAAGAGTTTGACATTTAATGCGTTTGAAAATGACGTAAGGCATCACGTGATTTAGGGATTAGAAATTACCTAAAAATTCCTTCAGCGTTCACGTTGTTTCTCAACTGAACGTATATATAGGGTTTGTTTACGGGTTCGGGTTTTAAAACTAGTTTTAACGTAATAACTAACAAAAATAAATTTAAAAAAACAACGTTTAAGCAGAAAAAACTAGGGTTAAATAACCAAATGAATATAACAGTTGTGTATTTGATCGAGTGAGCACTGGCTTACTGAGAATAAACAAACCTGTTAATATGTAAACTGTGATATAAAACATACGCAACATTAAAAAAAAAACTATTTTAATGTTTTTTTTTTTACTTACCGTGAATAAACGGGATTAAAAGCTGCAAACTGCGACTCACACCGATTGTCCCAAAGGCTTCTGGGAGGCGTAGTTCGTGGCAAAGGGGGTGTACTGCACATGCGCAAAAATATATGAACTATACTGCTTTTTTAACGCTATATAATCTAACACTAGTTGAATATTTAAAAACAGTATTCAAATCTTTTACATAAATAAAAAATGTTATTCAACATAAAAAATCCTACTAAAAGTAAACGTGCACACGCTAAATAAAGAAACGTTTCGGGATACCAACATTTTTACACTTAGGTAATAGTTCCACCTAAATAAAACCTTTTCTATTATGCTTCATAAATACACAAATTTCTGAAACGTTTAATAACCCGAATAATGTTCATAGAATAAAATATTATTACGTTACAATTTATTACGATTTATTTTGTTTCTTTGATTATTAAAGTGTTGCATGTTTAAAATAGTCACCATCGCTTTAGAATAAACCGTCTGCAAATGAACGTGTAAACGTTTGTAAATGCTGATGCAGTGGCTGCAACTCATTAAACGTCCACAAGGTGACAATATAATCACGTAGATCGAAAGCATGCGTCTGAACTTAGGAAAATTAAGTCCGTTCTGTGAACTAAACCTTGGTCTGTCTTTAGTACATATGATTAAAAAATGTTTGGTTTTATTATAAAAAAAAACATAGTTATCCACAAATTTATGTTGATTTAGTTTAGGACTAGCGCACGGTGGCTTAGTGGTTAGCACATTCGCCTCTCAGCGCTAGGGATTCCCGGTTCGAATCCCCATCTGGGTGGAGTTTCCATGTTCTCCCTGTCTGCGTGGGTTTCCTCCGGGTTCTCCGGTTTCCTTCCACAGTCCAAAAACATGGATCAAGTTAATTGAATTCTTGAAATTGCCCCATATAGAGTGTGAGTGTGTGCCCAGCGATGGATTGGCGCCCTGTCCCGGGTCTATCTGCCCAGCGCCCGAGACGTTCTCCCCTGGATGGGCATGGGGAACCCCACTGCGACCCTAATAGAGGATAAGCGGGAGATAATGAATGAATGTGCCCAGCGATGGATTGGCGCCCTGTCCTGGGTTTATCTGCCCAGCGCCCGAGACGTTCTCCCCTGGATGGGCATGGGGAACCCCACCGCGACCCTAATAGAGGATAAGCGGGAGATAATGAATGAATGAATGAATAGTTTAGGACTTTTGTGTTCAACTAACAGTGAAAATCAATATTCCATCCATCCATTTTCTTCCGCTTTGTCCTATATTAGGGTCGCTGGGGGTGTTCCCCATGCCCATCCAGGGGAAAACGTTTCGGGAACTGGGCAGGACGCCAATCCAT
The DNA here is from genome assembly GCA_019802435.1 of Corydoras maculifer. NCBI lineage: Eukaryota > Metazoa > Chordata > Actinopteri > Siluriformes > Callichthyidae > Corydoras > Corydoras maculifer. The sequence continues at coordinate 253,921 of JAFMOD010001082.1, forward strand.
CGCTGGGCACACACTCACTCACACAGACAAACACACTCTATATGGGGCAATTTGAAGAACCCAATTGACTTGATCCATGTTTTTGGACTGTGGGAGGAAACCCACGCGGACACGGGGAGAACATGGAAACTCCACCCAGATGGGGATTCGAACCAGGAATCCCTAGTGCTGATAGGCGAACGTGCTAACCACTAAGCCACAGTGCCGCCAAAATCAATATTACAAGATAGAAATAATTTTTTCATTATCTTCTGCTTAATCCTCTATTAGGGTCGTGGGGGTGTTTCCCATGACCATCCAGGGGAGAACGTTTCAGGCGCTGGAAAGATACACCCAGGACAGGGCGCCAATCTATCGCCGGGCACACTCATACTGACATACACAAACACTATTTGGGGCAATTTAGAGCATTAAATTTACCTTAAAACCATGTTTTCAGATTTTGGGAGGAAACCGGAGAACCTGGAGGTTCTCAGACATGACGAGATCAGAGAACTCCATCCAGATCGGGATTAGAACCTGGATCCTTAGTGCTGAGAGGCGAACATGCTAACCACTAAGCCATATCTCAAGATGAATCGTAGATAATTTAGATTTGTTTCGATTTGTCACTTCAGCCTGATGGTATAGTTGACCTGGTTTGATGAGTTTTCTGTGAAGGAACTGTGCTGAAGCCCTAAAGACTTTAACCCCACTGACCCGGTTTGATTTGAAATGGAAAGTAAAGGAGGGAGTGAAAAGGGAGCGAAGGAGTCATTATTGGACTGAGGACCACTCCACTCTGCACACAGCGAAATTCTGTGGATGACGATGATGATCCATAGCCAGTCTGGACTTGTTAGACAGTCGCATGTGTGGCGTGAGACTCTGCTTGGCTGCCTCCCAACAGCCTGGATGCTAAGCTGCTACGGTCCTGAACATCCATGCGTAATTGCTGTAGCTTTACGCAATAGCAGATTTTTGCAGATACTTTACAAGATTTATTATAAAAACAAGACGTTTTGTTTGTCAGTTTCTGGAAATCTGGACTGATAAGAGGATTTTTACCAGTTTACTGTCAATATTACACTCCGTGTGGTGAAGCCTGCAGGCAAGTAAGGAGAGAGATGGAAATGAAAGAAGATACTTTAACAAAGAAAATGAAACACGCCGTGGCTTAAAGCAGAATGCTTTTTCGGGATTCAAACCTGGACCCCAGCAGTGAGAAGCAGATGTGCTAACCACTAAGTCACCGTGCCAATGCTGCTTTGTGTGGACGAAATGAACCCTCATGGCCCTGATCTCAGCTTCATGAAGTCCCATTGGGATAAACTAGAACAAAGAGTGTGAATCCTCTCGTGTCCAACATCGGTGTCCAACCTCACAAATGTTCTGGTTTTTTAAATGTTCTTCAGGAAAACATTGAAAATTTGTGGAAAGCCTGTTTTAGAAGAGTAGAAACTGTCATAGTTGCAACGGGAAACCAATGTAGAAGAGGAACTGTCCTGTAGGTCTAACGTACAGGTGCCTTAATACTCAATGATGTTCATGTCTCATTTTGGAATAGATATGACATCATCAGGATTCAAACCGAGGACCTGCAGATAATCCTGTGCTTATCTGCTGGCACATTCAAAACTAGGAGAACTTCATGTTAAAGTTTTATCCATCCATTATCTTCCGCTTCATCCTCTATTAGGGTCGCGGGGGGGGGAGCATGCCGAACGTTTCTGGCACTGGGCAAATACATCCAGGACAGGGTGCCAATCTATCGCTGGGCACACACTCACTCACACAGACACGCACACAGACACACTCTATAGGGGGCAATTTGGAGAATTCAATTGACCTTTATCCATGTTTTTGGACTGTGCGAGGAAGCCGGAGAACCCGGAGGAAACCCATAAGGACACGGGGAGAACATGGAGACTCCACCCAGATGGGGACTCGAACCAGGAATCCCTAGTGCTTAGAGGCGAACATGCCAACCACCAAGCCACCGTGCCGCCCTGTTAAAGTAATAAAGTTATTTTAATGTCTCATCCCACACAACTTTCACGTAGAACATTCTTTAAACCTTTCCGTCCTGAAATTTTAACAAGACCATATTTTCTGTCATAAAAAAGGCTGATCACAAGTCAGTATGGAAAGGAAATCTTTATTCCATCTGTTTCACACACACACACACACACACACACACACACACACACAGTTTACATATTTACAGCTTCCCATTATACAATGCAAATGTTTCTGTTCATGCCTCTCGGATAAACCTCGAGGTGCTGTCCCATAAAGACATGAGAATTCACAGTGCAATATAAACTTTGCACACCTGTGTCACGCTCCGAACGCATGGCCAGGCGTTTTGTAACCTCAGACTGTTATGATGCTGGCATTGTGCCTCAGAGGTAACGTACAGTACGACTCGCTACAGGGAGGGACGGGGGGACATTAGACATCCTGCACTTCAGCTGCCCACCCTTGGCTGCTCACCCCGCTCGCCGCGCTACGGTCCTAGGACTTCAAACGTCAGACGATTCAAGTAGAAACACTAACGGGAAGGAAGTAGGGTGTCCTGCACCGATCCTGATGGTTCAGGGTTATACTTTGGCTCTGCTTGTCCACTTAGAACACGATGTCATTTCTAATAAATATCTAGACGGATCATGATGGAAAGTACTGTGAACAGCTATTAGAGCATCAGGTCTTACAGCACATGAAGGCTTTGCGGAGCCCTGCATGAGCATGCCAGCTCCACAGAACCCTCAAATATCAGGGGTACTCATCAGGAGAGAGAGATAAAGCTGCAAACTCTGGGCCACTGGGTGAAGCAACACCAATTACAACTCTATATACATATCAATAACGAGGTTTGTGATGCAGTCGACAAGTGGTACAGGTGCTGAAAGGACTTTTCCATCTTTCCAAATACTTTCTGAATTAAAAATGACCTCCTACTGGCCGTAAATTAGCTTCTTAATAAATAAAATAACATCTACAAACCACGATTAAAAGTTAATTAAGAGCTTATTCAGCTTATGTAGGGGGGTCCATTTGTCACCTGCTGTGACATTAAAAATGGTTCAGAAGAGGTGCGGCATTCTAATGTTTTTTTAATAACCTTAAATATTTGTGTTCTGTAACTTTAGATGTGAGAAATAGAGATGTGCCAAATAACAGCCATAAATGTGAGAACCATGATATAAACGCCTTTAAACTAGGGCGTTCTGATTTGTTTCTTCGGTAAGCGTCGATATTTGAAGCACAGACACTGATTTTTATATTTCTGACCCACTGTGATCGAGGCACAAATCACCAAGCACATAGAACAGGGTATGAGGGTTCGTCTCGAACCCATAAACCTTTTGTTCTACCTTTTTGGAGCGTCATGAGTCCGAAGCGTGCAGATCTGAGGTACATAATCGCTTCTGTGTTTTCGAGCTCATGAACCCCTTCAGTAAGATGAGCCAGGCCTCTCCGGTGATATTTAGTGAGTGAGTCAGTAGATGCCTCTGGTATAGAGTGTGAGCAAAGCTACAGTTCAGGCTAATGCCCCCCACCCTCCCACCCCCTCTTTAGGTTCTGATTACAGTCCTGTAAACTCGGCTGATAAGATCCTTCTGCTCACTTTACATTAATGTAGCATCATAAAGGAGGCCATTAGCACCAAAATCCCCCTCAGTATGCACCGTGTGATGGGCTTCAAGCTTCTTGATCTGGCACACAGTACGGCACGGTGCGAGTGCGCACACCGTAAAGAATCCATTGGAGAACATGACAGGCATCGCCGAGTCCTAAATGCAAGGTCCCACAAAGAGGAACTAGTTTTGGTCCAAAGTGTAAGAAGGGTCTGATATTCAGGAACCCGTAAAGACCTGACGGCCACTGTGGGGTGAAATTTCACCGTCGTAAACAGCGCGTGTCTGCTTCTGAATGAAAACCCTTTAACAGAGTCCAGCTCAGCTGGCGTGTCCCCCCACCCCAACCTGAACAGAGATTGGTCCAAATACTGTCTGACTTCTTTTTTTTGTCAGCAGAAGAGCTCCTCTTCAAGTTCCAGCTGGACCTGAGGAACCATCTGCTCTGTGGAGTTCACCTCGTGGTCGCTGGCATCGTGCTCGACGCCACCCCTGAAGCACGGGTGAAAGAGCACGTCGGCGGCGCTCAGCCTCTCGCCGGGTTCCCGGCGCAGGAGGCTTCGTACGAGGCAGCGTGCCGGGGCTGAGAGCCCCTCGGGCAGTCCGTAGGCCCCCCGCCGGATCTTGGAGAAGAGCGCGGCAGGGTCCGAGTCGTGGAAGGGGTAACGACCTGTCAGCATTGTGTACAGCATGACGCCCATGCTCCAGGCGTCCGCCCGCTTTCCCGAATAGCTGCCTGTGCCGCTGAGGATCTCTGGGCTGACGTAGGCTGGACAGCCGAGTGTATCGGACACAGAGTCGTCCTCATTGGACAGAATGCGGCAGTCCTCCAGACCCTCCAGCTTTAAATGAGACCTGCACAAATCACCGACAAATCACATTTTTGGTTAGTATATAAAAAAGCTTAATGTCGTTTTCTTATTAATCAAAAGCAAAAGTTTAAGGAAGGCCCCGATTCTAACTCTCCACAAAGCATCATCTATAAAGCCTTGGTTTCAGGTGGTGTGTGCCGTGTGATTATTATGAAAGAGCATGTGGTTCAGTTGTGATGGTCAGGTGTCCAAGTACATCGTGATGAGAGCAAAATCTTAGCAATCGTGCAGCTATAAAAACAACAGATCACAGATGCACAAATGACAAAACTGAGGCTGCAGAACTTTTGGGAAATTTGGGGGCCAATTTAGTTAAGTTTTTTACTGCAAGCACAAACTTTATGCGATAAATAAAAAAGACCTGTAGATTCACGTAATGGTTGCAAGAAATGAATCAGCAGCACATAGATCACGTACACTATGTGGTCAAATGTACGTAAGCACTTAGAAACGCTTGTTATAATAGTAGCTATTAAATGTACCATGTGATAAAGATTTGTTCTGCTTGACAAATACAATGGCTTTTGGAATCCATCACAAGTCATGTGGAAGGTCATGTACTGATATAGGTTCTGTGGAACAGGAAAAGACATTCCCTAAATTGTTTGGGGCACTTAATGGCACAGCAAAAAAAGAATTCTGATGATGTCATAGTATACCACTCTATGAGATGGCAGTAAAAATGTGCAGGACTGGCTTTGAGCTGTGCCCAGTGATAGATTGCCCCCCTGTCCTGGGTGTATCTGCCCAGCGCCCAAAACGTTCTCCCCTGGATGGGCATCGAGGACCCCCCCGTGACCCTAATAGAGGATAAAGCGGAAGATGATGGATGGACGATATGCATGTTCAGCCGGGAAGGATTGGGAGGGTCGTAGTTGTGGGGTGATAAAGTAGAGATCCGGGATTTGTAGGAAAATTAGACTCAGTTTATTAAAAAAGGGACAATGTTAAGAATTGCATGTAGAAGGCATACCTTCAGCATCCTTAGTGAACAAGACAGAATGGATAAGATGCAAATTACAGCTAATAAACTCTGTGTTAACAGTTAAATCATTAAAATATATATATCATCTCACACAGACGAACCCAAAAAAAATGCACCTCTAAAGTTCAGCATTTTACATTTTCAGTGTCATATTAAGGTTTTTATTATTTTTTTTGTAGTTCTGTTTTTCCATGGATGACGCACCGGCTGGATACCGATCTCCGTAGGTGGAGGCGCTTTTAAAACGATGAGCAGCACAATGGAGCGGACTGGAACACGCAGTTCCATCGGCAGATCGAGCAGCAGAACAAAATGCACAGCAGACTGTAATTACTGCCTCGTACACCTTCCTTCTGTCTGTCTGTTCTCACACTCCCACCACTTAACAATGTTCAGTCCTATTTCGAGAGGCAGCATTGGATGATTTGTGTCTTCGCGCAAATGTGTGCGCCGGCCAGCCTGTGAAAGCCGAGCCTCCGTTCACTGAATTAAGTTTCATCACTGACTGTCAGACCTGCTGTCTGAGGGGCTTGCAGATGACACAACGGCATAGCGCCTAAGAGCTGGAGAGAGTGAGTCATAGCCCTGTGTGTGTGTGTGTGTGTGTGTGTGTGTGTGTGCGCGAGGGAACTGACTGTACAGAACTAGCACTCATCTGTCCTCGGTGTGCTCGCTGCAGCTGAAGCCGTGTTCTACTCAATGGCCCAGGCTTTAATCACCTGAAAACGTCGTGACGTGTGAACAGACCCCGAGCCCTGGTGCTGCCTGCTCCCTGCCGTCACCCATCGCCATCTTTTATCGCTTCATCTTGCTGAAATATTTCAGGAATGCACATCAGATCTGTGCAGATGGCACGCAAAAGCCACGGCCCGATCAAAACCAGGGCCGATGTACTACTTTTTTTTTTTTTAATGATGTGCAGAAAATGCCCCGGACATGCCATCACCTGGGTTTAACTCGTCTGATGAGTGTCGCAATATCAAAACTGCTTGTTGCCTTGAGGGAAAGAATGGAGATGGTGCAGGAGTTCCTGAGTGGCAGGTTTCCACCCTCCCTCGTGCACAATGACCTATGAATCATCCTCAGCTCCGAGCCGGGTTACTCTGGGTAACCCATGAGCTGCCTGCCCTGTTCTCCATCACACACAATGCCCCAGAAATGACAATAGCCTAGCGAGAGAATCTATTTAGCTGGAGCGGATAGCTAGAGATGGATTAATATTTATACATCACTGCACATTCTATTAGATCACGAGACTATTAGAGCTCACTGCAAAAACAAGATAGAAATAAAATGGTGCCGAAGCACTAAGAGCTGATTGACTTTCCCAGCATGCCGTGAAGCATCTTCCAGTCATTGTTTGTGATCTCTATTTCAAAAAGGAAGTTTCCCCCTATTTATTTAAACAGTATGTTTATACGGTACATACTGTAGTTAACCCCGTGATCAAATCTAATCAACATTCCAATTCATCCTTCATTTGTAAAATAGGGTCAAGTTCAATGCCCTAAAGATCCTTCGCAGTGAACTTGTCTACGTCGTGACAGTATAGTAAATAAGCCCTTTCCAAACTGCTGCCCCAGGCGTGGAACCTCAGCTATGCGGGGTATTTTTAATGTCATCATTCAGGCAGGCTGTGACAAAACCGGGGTCGAAATCCGCTTTCCCATCGTGGCGGCCAGAAAGGTTCTTCCATTCCAGAAACTTTTACAGAAACTTCACCATTTTGCAGAAGTGTTTAAATCACTGTTCGCTCACGTAATGGATTCTACTTCTTCTTTTCAATCCAGTTTTCCCCTCGATATATTCTAATTACATCATCACATCGGCCTCGCTGAGACGACCGAGCGGGACGGGTGGATTTCCCATAAAGTGCAACTTTATGAAAAAAACAAAAACTGACCACCAACCATGTGACCCTTTCACAACAAGGTTAGTCATCACACCTGACAGATTTAATGCCATAAAAATATTAATTACTAATATCGTAAAGAGGATGATCATTATTATGACTGAATCACAGTTCCAATTTATTGTGCGCTTCCTCTTTTGTGGAAAATTGAGTGAACCCAATATAGGTTTTATCTTCTGAGAGACTGCACAGAAACACCTGTGGTGCGTCAAACAGGCACGGAAGTGAGAAGTGAAGGGAAGCAGAAGTGACACTTATCTAAATAATAGGAGACATCTGTCCTAGAGCCTTCCCTTTACTTTATACACACACACACACACACACACACACACAATAATATGGCCAGTGTCCTCACCTTTTCTCATCGGTGAAAACAAACTTGCGCAGCTTCAAGTCTCCCAGGACGATTCCATTCTTGTGACAGTGGGCCACGGCTGAGGCGATCTGATAGAAGAGCTTTAAAGCCTGCTCCTCGGGGAGACGCTTGCAGCTCTTAACCAGCGTGTGCATATCACCAAAGTCTTTCTCCTGAAACACGTAGGCTTTGCGCTCCCCAATGATGATGTCCTTTATCTGGGCAACGTTCCTGTGCTTTGGAAGTACGCCGTAGGCACGGATCTTCTCCTGGTACTGGCACATGTCAAACACCTGCAGAAAGAATCTGCTTCATTCTCCAGAAAATGCAGTGGGAGTCTCAACATAACAGAAACTGTATCACTAAAATCTCTGAGCACAAGAAACACCAGATGTGGTATTTGTACCCCTTGTTTGCTTGTTGAAGTGCTCCTCCACCCACCTCCATGGAATGAAATCATACAGCACAATGATCCCAAATGTCTGCATCACTCCGATCAAATCAGGTTTTAATATCTAAGGGCATTCAATGCAATGGTCATCAATGTGGCTACTGGTTTTTCATTCATTGGAGTGGAAACTGGAGCTGATTCCACTCATTAAATCAATTAATGATCATCTAACGGTCCCTTTTCTACAATAAAAGTCTGCAGCCATCTCGGTCTTGGCAAAAATAATACCGGCGGTCCTTTTGTTTTGTATAAACTGATAATACCAGTTTTTTGTTTGTGTGCCCTGACCAGCATTGTTTATTTAAAATGTTAATACAAAAGTATCACGATTGCGATCACTACACAAGTTTGAGATGTTTTAATAAAACATTTTTTTTGGGCGATAAACGGCACTATTGGTTTGCGTAGGCATGTTTAAGAGGCGGAGATTATTTTTCCACATTACTGGGCAACTCCCAACTTCAACCACATACAACATGCTGAATATAGTATTAAACCGATTACCAAACAGTTGATGACTAAGAGATTTCTGGAAGAAAGCCACGTAAAGCCTGAAAACTACTTTCTCTTTTGCTTGACATACAACATTATATAATTTACAAAAAAATGCTCCAAATGTTTCTCATCAAATTGCTTTTTAACTGATAAACCGTGTGGGTTAAAAGAAATTAAGAATGAGCTCAAAACTCTCACACTAAACACTGACAAATGATGAAAGTGCTGTGTTTGATTGGTGTAATTATCTTGACGTATGGCTATTAATTCTATAACCAAATTAACCAATGAGCAGCAAGAGTGCACTTTTACTTAAAGGATAAGATTGTTTTGGAATTTATGATTTCTTTTAGGTCATTTAGGTTAATGATTTGAATTACAAATTACTTCCCTATTGTGGCAGTGCCCACATCCCATAATTACTGTTAAACAATAGAGGTTTTATTAAATCAGTCACTTATTTTGAATTAAATGTGAATTGTGATCAGTAGTGAAATGCAGACTAAAGACTGCAAGAAACCTGCTAAACGCTCATAAAATTTAGAGTCTTTTAAATTATAGTTACAGTACACTGTTTCATTAGAAGATTGCAAGCGGTGTCCATATTGTCAATACAGTCTGTTTTAAACAAAGCTTAAAAGTGCAATACTGATGCATTTGGTAAATTTAGCCACAGACTGTCGGTTTGCCTACACACTTTGAAAACGCTCCCAAAGCTGCAAGATGCAAATAAGCGATGGAATCAATTAGTGTGTGTTACTGTCTGCTGAAAGGATCCAGGCCATGAACAAGTCTGCTTATTCAGATGACTCACTGCAGCTAAATATATGATTTAAACACTGTAATTTGTTTACACTGAGCAGCACTATTAAATGTATTTACCAAAATGCTCTGCACGCTCTCTAGGTGATGCATGTTAATATACACACACACACACACACACACACACACACACACACACACACACACACATATATATATATATATATATATATATATATATATATATATATATATATATATATATATATAAACACACACACACACACACATATATATATATATGTGTGTGTGTGTGTGTGTGTGTGTGTGTGTGTGTGTTTATATATATATATATATATATATATATATATATATATATATATATATATATATATATATATATATATATATATACACATACACATACAACTGTGTTGTTGATGAGCGTTGACATAGTGCTTAAACGGACATGTGGGAGGTAAAAATCGGTTACTTCACGTATTATTAAGCTAGGCCAGTTTGTAAGGATACAGGTAATAACTGATGTACCCAGACTGCAAAAATACGACTGTTCGGTAGTTTCCGACCTTTTATTTGTACAGTAAGGCTGAGGAAGGGGCTAAAGTGCAGCCCCCTTTTTGTTGCACCTGTGATCGCTGTCCCTGAATAACTGCGCATAATGCAAAACACTAACAACAGATGCGAACAAAAGCATTATTATTAACAGTGCGTTCACTGAAGTCATTAAAGGTGATGCCACGATCACTCACCTTGCACATCAGCTCCTCGCCGGTCTCCGTGTCCCAGGCTCCGTGCGCACTGGTGGGATCCACCGAAGGCAGCAGGAGGTACTGGCCGATTCGAGCCGGACCCAGCGGCGCACATACCGGGTCCACGCTGCCGGCGCGAGGGGGGACCGGAGCGGCTGACAGCAGCAGCGGGGCATCCGGCGCGGACTCGCTCAGTCTCGGGGTTTTGGCCGCAGGTTCGTCGGTGTCCAGGCGCTTGTGGCCGCGCCGCAGTGTGCGAGGGCAGGACGCCGTGCCGCTCTGGCGCACAAGCATTTTAAAGAAATAGAATAAATAAGAGAGACGGAATAAAAGGTTCTCCTAGACTCGTGGAGCGCGCTGCGCGGAGTCGCTCATAGTCCTGCGGCGCGGGGCAGTTTGTTCTTCAGTCAAGCGGACGTTCTGTAAAGTGTCCGGCTGTTCTCCGTGGCCATGGTTCTCCAGGTTAATTGTTCCGAGAGAGTCCCGTGACGTCCCCACGCACACGCTCCACAGACTCGCTCCGTAAAGCCCGAACGCACAGAGTGCCAGAGGACGCGGGAGCGCGCTGCGCTTTGAAGTGGGAGAGACGCGCCGCCAGAACTCCGCCCGCTGCGCGCGCCCGCGCCGAGCAATCAGCGCGCGCCACACGTGAGCGTCAGCTCGAACCGGCGATTCATCCCATTACGAAAAGCACGCTGCCTGCTGTCACCCACAAATACCTTACAAAAATTGAATCAGATCCAAAAACTAAACAACATTTTGCTTTTTTTTTTGGGGGGGGGGGGGGGGGTTAAAAAGTACGTAAATGCACTCCTGAGATATGTGCCACTATTTGCTCGACCCTACTCGTTGCTGCAGTGTGCAGGGGATGGGGGTAGGGGGGTGGCGGAGGAAACGGGGTCACTGAAAGGAAAGACAAAGAAAAAGATTTTCATAGGTAAAAACATCATTCATTCATTCATTCATTCCTTCATTCCTTCATTTATTCATCCATTATCTTCCGCGTTATCCTGTTATAGGGTCGCGGGGGGGAGGGGGGGAGAGTTCCCCCATGCCCATCCAGGGGAGAACGTCTTGGGCGCTGGGCAGATACACCATGGACAGGGCATCAATCTATCGCTGGGCACGTACTCACTCACGCAGACACACTCTCCATGGGGCAATTTGGAGAATTCAACTGACCTCATGTTTTTGGACTGTGGGAGGAAACCGGAGAACCCGGAGGAAACCCACGCGGAAACGTGGAGAACATGGAAACTCCACCCGGATTGGGATTCGAACCGGGAATCCCTAGCGCTGAGAGGTGAACGTGCTAACCACTAAGCCACCGTGCCGCCAGGTTAAAACATTTCACATAAAATCAACTATCACATACAGCAATGTTTAAAAAAAACTAAATAAATTTACCTTCTTATAATCTGCAAAATGGCTCCATGTACAAATGTATCAACACATGTCCATTCAGATAATCAAAAGGCGAAAGTTCGTGACACATTAAGATACTTCACCTGTTTGTTCAATTCTCACCAACTTCCTGACCGATAGTTTGCTGTTGACACTGACCGTGTGTGTATATATAATATCTATTTATCTATATCGGTAACAGATGAGGTCATTGAGCACGCAGTGAGACCAGTTTATCCAGTGATGCAGAAGTTTGTCCCACATAAAAAAGCAACAGTGTTCTGCACAGCCACCTGCCATCTATAAAGAATTAGAATGCCGAATGTTGGTTTTGCAGAATCTTATACTATTTTAAACAATTTTTTTTCATAGGAAATTAGTTTCCTATGAAACTAATTTATTTAACTTTATTAATTATATAAACAATGACACAATTAAGTAATAGAAGTTGAGGAGGAGGTTGTTATGGCGAATAACATACAGCTGTGATTTGGATGCAGCCACAAGCTAAATGCTGATATTCTGTTGCTTTAAGGTAATTTTATTTCGGTCATTGTAGATTTAAAAAATAAATAAATAAATGAAAAAACAATATATATATATATATATATATATATATATATATATATATATATATATATATATATATATATATATGTCCTGTTATGTAAAAGCTCAGAATTCAAATAGGTTAACCCCCCATCACTAAAGGTGTCCCAATGCTTTTTGTTTACCTCCAACACAAAAACAAAAATGTTTGTACACACTCTTATCTTTCAGGACTTGGGTGAGTTCCAGTAAATGGTAATGTTTCTAAAACAGCATACAGGGATTTTTGGCACAGCAATCTGGAAAGGACAATTCCTGTTCCATGACTGAACCCAAAATTACACCCATAAAGAAACGACTGCAGTGACGTTCACAGTCTGGGACTCAGCTTCACCGAACTAAAATCCACTGTAACATCTACCTTGTGGAATGTTAAACAAGCTTGAAAAAAAAAAAACATGTTATGATCAGAAATCTACATACTTTCAGCTGTGATGCAGCTGCTCAGAAGGACAGTCCTTTGAGCGTTATGCAGGCTAAAGTTTTTAGGGAGCTTTTAAAGAGCATTGTAATGATTTTTTTTTTTTTCGTGCTTTGTGTTTGGTGCCTAAGGCCATTGTTGTTTCTTGTCGCCACCATGGAGGAACTGATTAAAGCAAAAGTATAACGTAATTGCAAGTTTTAATCTCACTTATACCTGACATTGTGCAATTCGGGGAACTTGGGAAAAAAAACTGCATTCATGCATATTTTTATATTCCTTTCTGTGGAAGGATGTGGCAATAGGGCAATGATTAACCTGCTTGATTACGAAAGCCTCTTTTTCCCTTTATTCATCAGCAACAGGAGCTCATACAGTCATCAGGGTGTTTGGAGATATAACTCTGAGCTCCTACTTTGCTTTCCAAGTATTCCCCAGTTAAACTCTCTATCTCCCCTTTATTGTAACTGTACGTTAAAAAGATCACGACATGCTTCGACCTAAGTGGTCAAAGTTCTCTTTAAAGCTTTTGCTAAACACATGAATAGAGTGTATGGTCCATAGTGAATGGTATTTCACAACCAAATCCAATCTCCACATCAGTCTGCCTCAGTTGTTCTTATCAGATCGACTCATTAAGCACAGGTTGGTGTAAGGGTTAAACAATGTCTGTAAACTGTTTATCAAAAACATTGACCGTCATAAATATTCATATTTCTGCAAATTAAAAACGCCCCCACATCCTTCTGTTATACCATTAGAACAGGACATCTGGCTACGGCTAATTGCTACATTAGCCTGCTTTTATTACAGGTGGGATTTTAGTTAATATAAAATTAACAATTTCAAGGAACCCAAATAAACAGAAAAACACAATGTAAACACCTGGCAACAACACTCATGGTGACTATTCCAATGCATGTGAAATTAAATTAAATTAAATTAAATTAATTAGGTTTAGGGCTTCACAGAAGACACAACAAATTTACAGATCAAATACAATCTGAAAAATGAAGCCTACATTTTTTTAAATTAAATAATTGTATTTAGAATTATGTCATAATGTTGGCAAAACATTCAGACAATAAATTTAGATCAACTGCTCAGTCCTTCCATCAATTTTCTTCTGCTTAATCCTAAACCATGGTAACAGAGGGGGGGGGGGGTGTTTCCCCTCCCTATCCAGGGGAGAACCTTTCAGGAGCTGGGCAGATACATCCAGGACAGGGCGCCAATGTATCACTGTGCACACACTCACACACAAACACTGTATAGGGACAATTTAAAAAAGGCAATTTGGGGCAGCCAACGGAAAGAACATGCAAACTCCACCCAGATGGGAATTCGAACCTGGATCCCCAACGCTGGGAGGTGAACTGTGTTAAGTGACAATAATATTTAAGAATCAAATATTTAAATATCTCACTATATTTTTTATGTGGCAGCGTTTTAGCATCCTCAGTACCCCTAATTTATACTTTACAGACAAAAGAACACATCCTTTTATAAATACCTCCACCAGATCCCACACTTCTCAAAAGCATTAAAAGATTTTTGGCGTATGTCTGTTGGAAATATTTGCCTTCTCAAAAGAAAGTCATTTCTGGGGTCAGACTGGGATGCTGCCTGAATGAGAGGTCCTGGCTTACAATCTCTATCTTTTCGTTCTCCACCTCTCTTTCACACCAAATTCCATGTTTTTATGGACCTTGCTTATGCTTACTGCACTGTGCACAGTCATGCTGAATTAGAGGGGGGGCCTTCCCCAAACTGTTTTAAATGAAGTTGTGTCCAGAATGCATTACTAGATGAATACATGGATTAATTTAGTGATTAGGATTTTTGTCCCCATACTTTTGTCCATAGAGTGTACCTGTCTTTGGACTGTGGGAGGACTGTGGAAGAGTGCATGACAAAATCCCAGACAAGCATAAAGGGAGAACTTACAAAATTCTAAGGCCAAAGACTCACAGGCCAACCGATGTAAACTTAAAGTTAGCATTATTATTTTGAACTTTGTATATATTCTGTAAATGTATACATGTTTTAATGTTTTAAGGTCATAAGACACGAACAGGCCAAAGTCCAGGGAACGCACGAGAACCACAAGCAACATGGTAGAACATGAGACATTTCAGGGGCTGAATCAAACTCCTCAGAATGTCTCATAGACGCTATTGTTCTCATTCCACGAACTCCCGATATGGAAATGTTAAACAGAACCGCCATCTGTTGTGATTGTCACAAAAGATGGTTGCTTTTAGGGCTGGGCTCTGGGGAGCGCTGCACACGGCGTGCCTGCTTATTATAGCATAACATCTATCAGGACCTAATTTGTTTGGGCTGATGGGACCGCCGTGGCCTCGCCTGGATTGTCTGCATGAAAGCGAACTGAAAGGCCTCCACCTGATGGCAGGGGGAGCACAGGTGGAAGCAATAGCAGCATGAATGTGAGGAATGCATTTCCAGCAGCTGGGAGCTATTTTTCCATGTTTCGGAGCAAGTTGTGGAGCGCAACCAAAAAAAAAAAGGGAGGGTGACAGCGATCTATAATTGTACCACAGTGCACAACTGTCACCGCCAGCCGTCTCCGATCACTTCGAGAACCACAACAGCTGGTGTGGAAGTGAGGCGACAAGTTCAGACCGAGTGGGATTATTAGCGTGAAAGCTTAACGTATTTTTAGCAAGCCTGCTTTCTTTTCTTATAGATGAGTCATGTCTCGATATATATATGCATTAGTCATGCAGAAATGCAGCCACAAAACAGGTTTTCCTTTCTTTCTTCTTCCTCCTTCTTTGTAAAACCCAAGGGCAGTTTCAGCTTCCTCTTTGTTTTGACACACAGACACATGGAAAACTCTTCTACGCCACGTTTGTTGGTTGTTGTTTGCATTTTCAGCCGTGTGCCATTGTTTCCCCTCGTCCCAGGCTGCACTCGGTTGACTCATGCGCCGCCTGCAGTAACCAGGGCGCACCGATCGTGCCGCTCGAACCCGGGCAGGTGTAAGTGATTCTCTGCCGGCTAAATTCAAGCTGTGACTAATGCTGAAAGAAGCGCACTTGCAGATCCAGCCCCGACAAAGCTGAGGCATAACAAAAGCGGGACTGCATTCTATCACGAGCAACGCTCATAGAGACAATCAAAATATGGGGAAGTCGTCAAAGTGTGGAACATTCCGGAAAGGGTCACGTGTGACGATAAACACAGCTTTACTGGTATGGGAACGTCCCAGCAATGTGAAGCAATGAGGTGACCTTGAATTTTCAAGGTTGTTGGTGTAGTATTATGGATGCCATCCATCTTGACATATATACTGCCTACAGGTATGTAGATGCACTTGGGGCAGATCAGGGTTAGAAGGGCAGTATTTGACCTGTTTCCTATTAAAGGCTTTGTACATACGCAAGTCTCCACTTGCAAGTTTAGTATACGTGCCAAATCTGGGCAGTCGTACGCTTGGGGTTAAAGAACCAGCCTTGTGATCTGAAGAACCCCGGTTTGATTCCCGGATGCACCAAGGAACCCCAATTGCTCCCTGGGCGTCGTGTACAGGGCTGCCCACAGCTACGGGCATGTGTGCTCACTTCACTCACTGTGTGTGTGTTTCACTGCATGGGTGGATTAAATGTGGAGGACACATTCCTCAGTATGAGCATTGTGGGCAAAAATAGATGACTATCACTAAATTTAGTGTAGTTCTTACATCATTCAACACAACCAAAATACAAACCAGAGGCCAAAAAACAAACCTAAAAATTTCCCCTAGTCCCTCCTAAGGTAGCTGTGTTTTTAAATACTTGTAAATTAAAAACAAATAAGAATAGGTGTGGTAATTAACATTACAACCTTTCTGCGCAGGCAACACACTTGCAACTGACTTGCAGCACATGTATGAAAAACCCTTACAGCTCATTTACAAACCAGAGGCTCCGACACAGTGAGCCTTTCTTTTTGCAAGATTGAAGACGGGGAATGACATTTAAATTCATGTCAAACGTCTTTATTTGTGCAGTCAGTCGAGTTCCTCCTCGGTGTCCCCGCCGCTCTTTACGTCTCCTAAACTGCTTCTACAAAAGCGAAAATATGTAACTGCAACTGCACTGGAACATTTTTATTGTTTGCTGAATTGTGTTGATTGCTTTTCACTTAACATCACCAAATAAATGAAACTAATACATTTTGCTGATCAGTACATTTAACTGCTGCCTTTGACAGTTTTTCTTATGCAACACCAAACTATTTTGACATAAGCTGGCACTTTTGGTTTAAAGTAACTTAAAGCCATCCCTCTATTATCTTCCACTTAATTCTCTTCTGGGTTCCAGGGATGAGATGATTACAGATTGTGATGGTGGGATTAAAGTCCAATAAATTATCACGATTACACGATTATTAAAATTGTTCTGCAATAAACCAAAAAGTGCCACAAATCACAGGAACAATGTGCGGTTTCTTATGTTTGTTGTTTATTTAATGTAGACACAAAATTACAATTTCATATTGGAAAAAAGATAATGCTGGATTATTGCTGAATATTAACACAAAATAATAAATTATAGTGTCAAAATCAAAATAAACAAAATAGATCCCTTAAATTACTTACCGTAACTTTATTTTTTTACCAGTTGATCTAAAGTTCTGGTGTAATATGTATTTTTCATGATGAAGTTATACAATTGACCGACTAAGGTCGGGGAGGCTGGGTTCTCCATGCTTATCCAGGGGAGGGCTTTTCGGGCCCTGGGCAGATACACCCAGGACAAATTAGAGAAGCCAATTTACTTTGAATACTTTGAATTCATGTATTTGGACTGTGGAAGGAAATCGTAGAACTCAAAGGAAACCCACACAGACACGGAGAGAAAATGGAACAGTCCATATCACACCGTCTCTGAGCTTGCTTAAATTTTTCTTTCGTGGTCCTTAATACAAATCAACATGCTTTGTTTTCACCTTCACTACCAAGTTATTTTGTTAAATCTCTGCGGCTTAAAGGATAAGCTTCACTCAGGGTGGCAGTGGCCTTCGTTCACGAAAGTTAAAACAACAGTAGTGTCGTGTTTCACGCTAGTCAGCCAAAGTTGCTATTAAAACTGCCTATTTGTAGAATTGTTCTTATTTTTTGAAGCCTGTCTAAACCAGACGAGCTGGAGAAGTTTGTTTCACAAGAGAATCACAGTGTCATCATGAAGAGTCAAGCGAGCCATGAGTCAGAGCTTCTGTTGGCTAAACGAAATGCAGGCTGATGTGGCGGCTTCCTCAGGCAACAGGCATACAGTCATTTACCAAGGCGTCTCTCTGCTGCTCATCATGTGACACCACCAGAGGTGATGGAAATGTGGAACTGATCTTAGATGGTCATGGTTTGCCTTAATGAGAGGTCAAGCTGACGTGATCACGAAGCCCACTTCCTTCTGGTAAGTGTATTGTAGCTTTGTATTTGACACACGGGAAAGACAAGGAAATTCTGTTATCACATCGGTCTACTAATTTCACTACAACCATTCTCATGGGAAGCAGATTTGCATTCGTTCGAGTGTTTTTACTGAGTATTCTTATTCATGCCATGAGTCAAGGAGCGGGACAGATAGAGCTCACAAAACTAAAATCCACAGAGAAATTTTGAAACCATATCAGAAATGGATCTTTACCAGGTGAACACTGGAAAAAATGAATTTGAATTTACTGGCTTTTACCAACACAAGTTCCTTGATGAGATTATCCCTAAAGTCAGACATTACTGTTCTTATTAGCACTACTGGTTCTGTTCTGCATCCATGTGTAATGTAGAAACCAAATCAAGATGATCTTTGATTGGGACCTTGGGACCCTATAATAAGGATGACTTTTCCAAAATATATAGTCTACAGTATTAAGCTCCACCTCACTACAATTGAGAAATGCTATGAGGAGCTGTGAGTGTGTGTCAACACCATTGTCTACATCAATAAAAAAAAAGCTTTGTCTTGCCAGTGACCTAGTAACAGATCCAAAAAGATTTTAACTCTGCTTATTTGTAAAATAACTTTCACAGTTTCTACAAATAAGGGGCGGCACGGTGGCTTAGTGGTCAGCAAGTTCGCCTCTCAGTGCTAGGGATTCCCGGTTCAAATCCCCATCTGGGTGGAGTTTCCATGTTCCGCGTGGCTTTCCTCCGGGTTCTCCGGTTTCCTCCCACAGTCCAAAAACATGGATCAAGTGAATTAAGTTCTCCAAATTGCCCCATATAGTGTGTGTATGTATGCGTGTCTGTGTGAGTGTGTGCCCAGCGATAGATTGGCGCCCTGTTTTGGGTGTATTTGCCCAGCACCCAAAAACGTGGATATCCCCTGGATAGGCATGGGGAACCCCCCCCCGCGACCCTAATATAGGACAAAGCAGAAGATAATGAATGAATGAATGAGTTTCTACAAATACTGAAATTTACAAACATCTGAGTTTGAACCAAGACAGTGGAAAGACAATGAGATTCAGAAAGATTGACTTTCCTATAATTTGCTTGATTTCATTAATATAAATTGAGGTCATTACAGGTCGACTCCACCTTAAAGAGTTTAGTATCACAGTAGATTCAGATCTACAAGCACATTAGCAAAGTTGCCCTCATTCTGGTTTAATATCACAAATAAAAGGAACGTATTACAACCAACTTTTACCCACAACAAAGGCTGAGACAGCACTTAAAATATGAAAGGGGAAGGCGGCTTAGCATTTCAAGAGGAAATGAATGGTCGTGTTATCCAGCTGGATTTCAGATGGCACTCAGTATCACAGAACCAGACCCACATGATAATCTCCGAGAAAGAACACAGAAACGGCCCAATCTATCTCTAGTATAGATTTGTGTTGAACGCAGAATGGCTGTGGTTAGCTCGGAGCGGTAGGTGCTGTGTTAGTGCGTAGGCGGGGGTAATTAAGAGAAGAGGAAACATGCATTAGTAATGCTAATGGTGTTTATTAATAGGCTGCGGCGCGATCTGTCATGTCCACCATCACAGCCCTTGGCATGTTGATGTACTCACTGCCGAACAATTAGGAACACTTTGCTGCACTCAGCTTCGTGATGTAGTCAAGTTGGACATCAAAGCGAACCGAAAGAGTTTGCAGGTGAACCTTTACAAGCGATCCATCTAACAACAATTTAATAATATACAGCAGGTAAGTTTAAGATACACTTGTTAATCCCACTATTATTCATCCATTTACTATAGGATTATTGTCTCCAGTTGTGTGTATACACAGATGTATGTATATGTATATATATTTATTCATTCATTATCTCCCGCTTTATCCTCTATTAGGGTCGCGGTCGGGTTCCCCATGCTCATCCAGGGGAGAACGTTTCGAGCAGATAGACCCAGGACAGGGCGCCAATCCATCACTGGGCACACACTCACTCACACAGACACACTCTATATGGGGCAATTTTGGAGAATTCAATTGACTTGATCCATGTTTTTGGACTGTGGGAGGAAACCGGAGAACCCGGAGGAAACCCACGCGGAACATGGAAACTCCACCCAGATGGGGATTTGAACCGGGAATCCCTAGCACTGAGAGGCGAACTTGCTGACCACTAAGCCACCGTGCCGCCCTTATGTATGTATATATATATATATATATATATATATATATATATATATATATATATATATATATATATATATATATATATATATATATATATATATGTGTGTGTGTGTGTGTGTGTGTGTGTGCAACATACATCTGACAACAAAAACTGCATGATGGGTAGAATTTAACTGCAGAATAACCCCCCTTTATAACTATAGATACTGGATGACCTTAATTACTGCTCAGCATTGATCATCTTGTGACCGGAATGTTTTTACTTAGCATGTTTCTTCCCGCAAAAACCTGAATATAGTGAATTTAAAGTTTACACCAGCAACAAACTAGTACTACCCAGTTTTAACCAACATCTGACCAGTTATACCTGATTGGAACCAATAATAGACCAGTACTACCCAGTTTTAACCAACATCTGACCAGTTATACCTGATTGGAACCAATAATAGACCAGTACTACCCAGTTTTAACCAACATCTGACCAGTTATACCTGATTGGAACCAATAACATGTATTTATTTACAGGTAAAACCAGCAACAGAGCATCACTGTTCCAGTTCAATCAAATAATACACCAAAACATTCCAGTGCAAACCAGCAAAGGCATGGACCTGCTTTATTATCTCAGGTGACGGTGATGTCTTGTTGGACCATAAACACAAAATGCCTGAGATAGCAGTCAGGCTTGTTTTGCTGACACGCGAAACAAATGTATTATGTAAATACACGGTGTGATTGCAACATGCCCGTACGGCAGGCCAAATTTCCCACAATGGAAGAATAATGAGGCCGAGTCAGACAAGGCCTTATGTAAGCGGAACAGAGTGTAGACCGACCTGCCCCTAAATGGACACCAAGGTCCTATAGATGCCTCATGACTATAAAAAAAAACCCACTCACGAGCCCATAGTCATTAGTCGTGGGACAGCAGCGATAAAACATTTTGTTAAGCACTTAGAACTCGCTAAGAATTATTTCATGGATTCCTCTTCTGTGCACCATAGCAGGACTCGTTACTAAAACAACTGCGTGTCGTTCAGTGGGCTCTCCAGGGTTTACAAGTTGATTCAGTAGACGTTGCCGGAGGTTTCTATTCACACTCATTCTGCTCCTACCTCAGACATAAGACTTTAATACGAACCAGATGCCACTGGAACAAAGTCAAGGAAGGAAAATTATCCTCTCAGTTTTCAGGAGTAAATATTTTCTCCGCTTGGAAGGTAACTGGAAACAGCCGGAGCTGGCCGAAGAGAAGAGACATTCTCCCGCTGCTTTCTCACACTAACTTGGCAAGAAATGTGCACCGGCTTCTGCAATACTCATCATGAAAGAATGAAGCAAGAACAAAGGACCACCATGTTCGGTTTGAGACCTGCCCCGATATGAATAGCCTCATGGGTTGGTTTCTGGTGCTGGAAAGAACAGCTTTATAGGATTTAGTTATTACCCCGTTGCACCGAGAGATCTTCCAGATTTCCTAGTAGGGTTGTGGATGGGGCCTGACCGTTTTGATGCACTGTAAAGGCCTCGTTTGATCCACCATGTTCATCTGAAAGGTGTCTGATGGTCCTGAGGTCGGGGTTCTGTGCAGATCAGTCAAGTTCTTTCACACCACCTCACCCAACCATGTCTTTGATTTGTGCACTGGGCTTTATATTTACTTAAACCGGGCCTTCCCCAAAGTGTTTCCACAGTTAAAAGCACAGTTCAAACCCCGATATGTGTGGAGCTTCCATGTTACCCTCATGTCCTGTGTAAGTGTTATCCCAGTGTCTGAACCTCCCTTTGCAACCCTTGTCCCTTTTATAGGATTAAGCAAAAGATGAGATGAGATGAGAAATTAATGATGACAATTTGTATAACACATTTCAACTCACTAGCACACATTATATATATACACATACACGCATATATATATATATATATAAAATGTAGACACCATCTTTTGAATCTGTTTTCCAGATTCTGCTCATCCTCACTCTGAGAGAACCATGACACCTGAAGCAAACAGCAGCTGCTATGCGCCAACATCCTGCCCCAGACCAACCATGAATACAGACAGGAAACGGAGTGGAACTACCAGAGCTCTCTCCATCAACCTCATCTACATATTCACCTGTCTCTCATCAAGTACGAGTGCGAGTGCCACCAGATGTCCCTTCACTTATTTCCTGTATAAACATTTACTTTGAGGAGATTCCATTAACTGCACTTCAGATCAGAGACGTTAAATCATTCAAAATAAGGAAGGGCTTCATCAATACACTACATGTCCAAAAACATATTTAATAAAGGATGAATACGTTTTTATGACGTGAATGATTCATGCCGCCCTTCCTTCTTCTCTTCATGTTGTTTACATTATGAGGAGGTGTGAATTCGAATCGCCCTCCACAACTCCACAGGTTGTCCCCTTTTAGATTATTGTAGTTCGAGGTGCCAAAGTCTTACGCTGCACTGTCATAAATTTCTTCTGCTATTAAATCAGAATGTCATAACATTTTCAATGACTGGCTGCTTTTGTGTTTAAAAAAGGAAAGACTTTTTGTAATCATGTGATATAAGAGGGAAGGCGGGAAGTGAAAGGAGGAATAGATGAGATTTAGGAAAATACGTACGGTGTTAGTTATAGATGTCATTATAAGAAAAATCACATCTATAAATGAAAAATAAGTCGCAAAACATGTCAGATATTATAATTAGGAGTTGCTTGTGTAGAAAAGGGTCTACCCCAAGATGATGCCACAGAGTTGAATGCACACTGTGGTACTAAAATCTGATGAGTGTCTACATAATTAGTAAGTGTGATCACATTATATTTACATCTCTGTCAACTTGCTGGAAAACATGCACGACTAGAAGACCTGAACTGCAGAAAACAATTTACAGAGGTCATTTTTTCAGAGGATTAAGTTAAGGGTTTTCCCCCAAACTGTTTTTATAACCTCATAATCATAAGTTATGCAAAATCATCTTTCATTGAACCTGAATTCACAATTAACATAAAGGATAAACAGATCACAATTCAGCGGTGCATATGCCTAACGCAAAAAAATTTCATTAGGTGAAAGAAAAGCAGCGTTCGGTTGCTATGGAATCCCGTTGAGAACTTCAGCACTCTGTCTAATCACAGTAATTGAGTCACATCCAACCGCACAAAGAACAAAAACATAAAAATCACACCCTGCTGTGAAAAAAAGAAAAGATAATTGAGGCATGTGAGGAAAAACTTCATCCCAAATCATTAACGCTGAACACTTTACATTCTATCAACTACTTCAGTATTGACTGTAAATGTTTGTGGTGACTTCATGTCATTTGGCCTCAATAAGCACAAAGTATGAAGTCGATACAGATTAATCTGGTGTATAAGCAAAACAGAAAAACCTTCCACATCCTGTCCCAGAGCCGGGGGGGGGGGGGGTCTCAGAGCGCATACTCACATCTGTGAAAAGGCCTTTGTGTTGCTCTAAAACTTTACAGTAACAAGCTGGGATCGAAAATGACAGAGTGACTCACAAAGCAAATCAGCTTCACTGGAACTTGAAATCTGTTTTACAGTGATTTCATTTACAAAGTGGATGTTTGCGTTTATTTCTGGCCGAAATAGCCAGACTGCAAAACAATAGGCTTTGAATGCCTCTCTCGATCAGATCATTCAGATTTGCAAGAAGTACGATGCAATGGGATCTGAGCTGCTCTTTGTTCCCCACATCGAGGAACTGTTGGCTCTAAAGATGGAACTGGAACTGTATTCACTGATTCCCCTCTATGCCAAAAAAAGTCCTGACTCACGAATAAAATATTCAATTCAAACAGAAATGGAAACTTTAGATAAAGTAATAAAGTGCTCTGGGCGGCACGGTGGCTTAGTGGTTGGCATGTTCACCTCTCAGCACTAGGGATTCCCGGTTTGAATCCCCATCTGAATAGAGTTTCCATGTTCTCCCCGTGTCTGCGTGGGTTTCCTCCGGGTTCTCCGGTTTCCTCCCAGAGTCCAAAAACATGGATTGAGTTCTCCAAATTGCCCCATATAGAGTGTGTCTGTGTGAGTGAGTGTGTGTTTAGTGATAGATTGGCGCCCTGTCCTGGGTGTATCTGCCCAACGCCAGAAACGTTCTCACCTGGATGAGCAAGGGATATTCCCCCCACTATGACCCTGATATAGGATAAAGCGGAAGATAATGGATGGATGTAATAAAGTGCTATAAGGCGACACTGTGGTGTCGCCTTATAGCTGCGTCCGCCTCTCAGCGCTGTGGCTCTGGGTTCGAATACCCATCTGGGTGGAGTTTCCATGTTTGTCATGTGGGTTTCCAACCACAGTCCAAAAACCCAGAATCAAGGTAAATGAAATGCTCTTAATTGCCCCATATAGTGTGTGTGTTTGTGTGTGTATTGTGCTTGTATACGGTACCCAGGAAGAAAATGGTGCCCAAAGCCACAAAGATTGGGACGTCATGCCAAGATAGGGTCCAGCTGAAAAATCAATGGCTTCGTCTTAAAGCTGTAAACAGAATTGTCTGAAACGTCTGAGTGCTCTGTAAATAATGAGTCCTTGTGCAACATTAAGTTATTCCATACAGTTAAATGCTGACTAACCGGATAGAACTGGTTTGTGCAGCTAGGTTGATAATTTTGTGACATTAATGCACAGTCGTAATACTTCACTCTGAAATGTTACATAAGGCATTTAAAGCACGTATCCACTCATACAACCTCTATAACCTCTACAGACCTCGCAACAGCGGTTATTAAAAAACGACCTGTTTAACTTCAGAACATGAACCTGACGATGCCACTTTCCACCTGCTTTTATTTGTGGAAACATTCCGCCTTTGTCAGATAACCGCATACTGCGTGGACTCAGTCCGCCCCCATTTACCAGGTTATGAGTTAGCTGCTGAATGGAATCGGTGGACAGTCGGTAAACAAGGGATTCCCAGTAGTTTCATCATCCGACGTTCTCGCTTATCATAAGCAAATGGGTCACATCCCCTGGCCTCTGATAACAGCAAGCGGGACCGATGGCTATGTGTGTGTTTGTCCCCAGATGTATTGACAAGGATGTAGCGATGCCCAGTTTGGCACTGAAGCCTAATGTTTGTTCTCAGTAATGAGCCGCCGGTGGAAAGGGCCGGCGTTTGAGTTTGGCTCAGTCGGCAGCTGTTTCCTTTGTCCTTCTCGTCTCAGGACCATCCCCCATTATTGTGTCAGTGCAGGTGATGATGACTTGCAATTACACTCTTCCTCTGGGCTGCTGTGCACATATGGTGGGGTCTGAAGGGTCCCTGAGTTTGACCTCGTGCGGTGGCAACATTGATGGATAAACTGTACCAAATGAGTCCGTATCAGATGTCAGTCACTCAGGTGGCAACAACTGCAGTCGGCTCTTAAGTAAGGACAGGGCGCCGATCTATCACTAGGTACACACTCACACAAACACACAGTATATAGGGCAACTTAGAACATTAAATTCACCTTGAATCCATGTTTTTGTGCTGTGGGAGGAAACGGACACAGGAAGAACATGCACAACCCAGCTAGATTGGGATTTGAACCTGGATCCATAGTGCTAAGAGGTGGATGTGCTAACCACTACAATAGCACTAACTAATATGGTTAACCTGCCATTTCTTTTTTGTAAGTTACCATTAAAAAAAAATTATTTTGTGAATTTAATATTATTATATGTGCTATTATTATACGCTCTGTCCGAAATTCCCAGAGAAGTGGCATCTTGCGAAAATTTATAAATCATGACTGAACGGAAACCTACAATCTTTATATTTTGTCAAAATCCTGGTCAGGTTATTAATGTGAGTAAATCCACAATATAAACAATATCGCGGTGACAGTTGTACGTGCCAGCAAGTGTTTACAAAATGCAGTAACTGCAGAAACAAGTCATTAACATATGAATCGTACAATTGTTAATTAAAAAAACTATAATCCAACCGAAGAACAAATATGACGTGGAAATCACTGAGCTTGAAATGTTTCTCAGTGTTTTTGTAAAAACGTTTGTGAAAACGTTTTACGTTTTTGTACAGTGACTCTGATGATTTAGATGGTCTCTCGTGATCATCAATTTTGGCTCTATTGGTCGTTTTATAAAAATAAACAGAAAGACAGAGGAGTTTCATTACATATAACAATTGTAGTTTGTTTTCTATTAAGTCCTAAAAGTAATTTATAAAAAAATGTAATTTTTATTTAGAGAGAGCAACATTAAAGCACAATCCTTAGCCGAATGTGGAATATCAAACTTCACCAACCGACAAACGTAAACAAACAAGTGCTTGATCATGTTACTCAGTACCCTTGATCTAGCTCTCACTGTCAGAAAGGTTAGTGACCCCCTGTCTAAACTGTGCTCCGTGCGTCTGCATATATATATATATATAT
>JAFMOD010001082.1:295426-357108 GCA_019802435.1 Corydoras maculifer
TAAATGTTGCTGCCGGGTTCATTACAGGTTACCATTGTTTATTTCTCTTTTTTAATTCAAGGGTTTCTTTTTTAAGTCGAGGGTCATCAGAAATTTTGGAAAACTAATGTAGATTAAAAAAAAAAATCTTAAAAATGAACGATGGAAACACAACTTCATTATTGTTAAACACTATAATAATCTGCTCATCGTCAAGTGTGAACGCAGAGGACAGAGTTCCTGTTTGCGTTTTATTTTGTACCTTTAAACGATGAATAGAACCACAGGAATGTGTGTCATTTGATAAAAATGTAGCTTGATAATGCTGTAAGGGTAGAGGAATGTTATTGACCCATCATAACCTGTTTTGATGAGGTATTTGGACACAGCACTCATTATTAAATTCAGTTATCACGTTTGGTCGCATTCTCACAGGTGCATAAAACCAAATGGCTATAAAGCGGGATTCAGACCGTCGTATGCATCCAACATGTGACCGGTGAGATTGGGGGATGGCTATTTAATTCCAGCATGACTTTTGCCCAGTCTTCCATCAGAGAATCTGTAAGGTTCCACCCTGATGTTGGACAAGAGAGCGGTTTGATTTAGTTTATTCTAAGGGTGTTTAATGGGGTTAAACATTAAGGCCTGTGTGTGGGTCAGTCAGGTGCTTACACATCAAACGATTGGGTGAGGTAGGTATGAAAGAACTTGACTAGCCCATATAGAACCCTTGACCTCAGCCCAATTTATCACAAGCCTGAACTTGCACATTTTCTAGACCAATAGAGTGAGCGCTGTTGTAGCTGCAAAACAGAGACTGACTCAAAACAAGATATTATATACGTTTTCGTAGGTTTCCCAATACTCTTGTTCATATAATGCATGATGCAGCAAACAGGTAAAACCCCATCTCTCAGCATGTGAGTAAAACACAAGAATTCTCAGCTGCACCGAGCCGAAAAATGGTTACGCAAAATAATGAAGAGGAAATGAGCTGTGAGCACGATCAGGCTCATCATTAAGAAGTTTCAGAATCATGAATTACCGAAGTACAGAAGTAGCATCTGACCACGATGAGAACAATGAGACCATGATGAGAACAAATGTAAATGACTTAATGTTTTGGTAAATCCAACAAAGAGATGGAGAACATTTTAAAGAGCACTCACCTGTAATGTTCCTGATCTACTCATGGAGGTGCCGGTGCGATTCAGGGAAGTTTTAGAATTAGCACCAACTACCTCTAAACGAGACTGGTAGTCCGGGGGGTGCAGTGTGCTCCTGAACACCTGCACAATGGACAAAAATGCTTAATATGGAAATGATCATGAAGAAATATGCTCCAAAAAAAGATGCTTATAAGATGCTTATAAGACATTCTGAATGGCGACGCACATGATCATTAATATCAGTTATTAATAGCTGCCTCATCAGCTCATCAGCAATAAGGTGACATTTATGGAAATTTGTTGCAAGTCACATCAATTCAAGTAATGTTTGGTTCATTCTGATTCGAACAGCAGGAGCTACCCAGCTGAAGGTGTTGCAATCTGTCATGATAGAAAAAAAAATCCTTCCTGTCTGGAATATAAACCGTATTCTGTATTAAATTCATAAATGATGCAATGTCCTGTAGTTGTGTACAAGACAGTTTATCTGGCACTGCATCTTATCCAGCAAAATCAAACCAGTTATACAGGCAAAAAGGTGGAGTTATTGGCCAAATCCTGAAAAAAAAACATGCTTTCTGTCTGATTACATTTCAATCGTGTTACATCCACTATCTAATGTAGGGAAGTTTACATAAAAGGGATTTCTGTCGATAGATTATTTTACTGAATTTGTGCTTAGTTAGGTGTGATGAGTTGCTGAAAGTCATATTCACCGTGTTTTTAATTAATAATTGGCGCGTCCTCTATAGCAAGCAAACCTATAAATCACACTATAAACAATTTTTCAAATGTACCTTTACACCACATTTTGTTTTACTTCCTCCAGTGTTTTAAATTGAATACGGACAGTGACAGTATTTATATGTGCAGAAGTGTTTAGGGACGTGTTTAGGTGGAGGGTCAATAAAACATGAGGTGGACGTTTGTGGAGGTTAATGCATGACTGAGTTCAAACCTCCAGATGCTCCTCCTCATCCAAGTTCTTGATGTGCTGAAATGCCGAGGTGTAAACTTCTAATGCTTTTGCGTGGAAGGCCATTTCCACCAACACAAACTCTCTTAAGATCCTCTACAGAACGGGAAACAGGAAGCAGGGTTAACAGGAATTTATGCAAAACAGGTTGACATAAAAATACATTTCCCCCAAATCCTAGTGCCTGAACCAGAGCAGCGTCCCAAAACCATAAAGTCCAAACTGAGTTCACCAACTTTTTAATGAGCTCTAATAAAAAACCTAATAGTCGATAAGTTCTTATCTCAAGAAACCAGAAATGTGAATGGAAACAGAGTAAATCCCATAACTGTCGTGTAGAACGACACACATTCTCATCACAGCTCATCATAACATCCTGCACTGCAGGAGATTACAGGGTTTAAGCCACTGCACCTACTAATGAGCTGCAATCCATCCCATAATAAAGTTTTGAATTACTGTATTGTCTTTTAGAAAAACAGCAAGGGACGCAGTGAGACTTCACACAGCATTTAATCCATTAATAAACTTTAAACCTGGGTTTCGTGTTTTAAACCCATAGTTCAAACAGGGATGAAAAATAATCCGAATCAGTTATGTACTGAGATTAAACGCAAAATCCTGGTCCTGGTGGTTTAATAAAAACATTTGTTTGAGTAAATCTCAGGTGTATGTAGCTCTGGGGCAGGTCTGTAGGTTACGGATGTTTTTATAAGAGTATATTAACATGAAAATAAACTTTCATTACAGAACTGTAGCTTTATCTCAATGACTGTAAAGACAAAGACGTTTCTTCTTTCAGTATGAGATGCGGCGGATCATCAGACCAGGTTAGTCGATCACTGATGAAGTGCTGTTTGCTATATACAGTTATAGAAAAGTCCCTTTCCAAAATATTTATAAATCTGATGGTTTTAACTTCTCCATAACGTCATAGTCAGTCTGGCTTTATAAAGAGCTTTGGTAAAATGACGTGGACAAACCCAGAGAGCACCTTCTTAAATTAAAGGATAAGCTTTAGTGTGAATTCAGAATAAATCAGAGAAGCTTTCTAAAAGCATCTCAGTGGAAACGGAATCCTTCATTTGGAGGATAAAACACAGGCAGATTTTTTATTTAAGAACTCTGCGGTTTTGGAACATTTGAAAATGAAGTGAACGTTTCGGCAGAAATGCAGACAAACTAACAGTGCCATCTCTGATACCTTGATGTCTCCAAATTTCTGCCTCTCAAACATGTCTATTGTCTCCTCCAGTTGGCGGGTCGTACGCGTGGCGTCCATCGACGCCCTCTGCAGCTCGCTCTCAGCCTGTCATGAATCACGACACAAGCGAGAGTCACGATGCGGAGCTCAGAATGTTCTGTCTGCACATGCAGTCTGTTTGTGATGATGGGAAATCAGCCCATTGAGAAGTGTTGGAGTGTAAACGGAGGTGTTGGACAGGAACGATGCATTGATTTATGCAGAGATCAGCGCGGAACGCTCACCTGTGACTGGAAGTGTGGTTAAGGAGGAACATTGGAACACCTGCAGCTGCACACACATTATTTCATCTTATTAAATCCTAATAATTAATGAATAACATCAGTAATAAAAGGCTGCACCTCTCTTTACAAACCTTACAAACAAACCAGAAACTAAATCCCACAGAAAATCTGGTGATGGACCTGACAAGGAAACCTTTTGTAGGAAACTGCTGAAGTACACTGAACTCCATCATACACTAACTGCCCCCCCCCTCATCAGAATGTACTGTATTCAATTTTTTAAATTTAATTAGAGAAACAATTTCATTTTTTCTCTTCAGAATAAAAAAAAACATCTAAAGACACTAAATAATTGGCTGTATGGTAAAGGAAATAAGGTACTTCAAAAAGAGTATGAAGACTTTCTATAGACAAAGTAATCAGACTCATGTCTCATCAAAATCATTCATTTAAATACAGAGCCAAC
The DNA here is from genome assembly GCA_019802435.1 of Corydoras maculifer. NCBI lineage: Eukaryota > Metazoa > Chordata > Actinopteri > Siluriformes > Callichthyidae > Corydoras > Corydoras maculifer. The sequence continues at coordinate 299,508 of JAFMOD010001082.1, forward strand.
GTGAGCCAGGTGGGCGAGCATGTCATGCCATGCCGCTCTGTGCAGAGCCAGAGGAAGAGTCAGAATGTGGTGGTTACGTCGGCTCTTGGCACATACACAATGAAGATAAATCAGAAAAGAAGAATGGGATCAAGTGATGCAGATAATCAGCGATAAATTATAAGTACTGCACGGAACATTTTACTGCCCAAAAACGTCATTAACAGAGCTGCAGAGATTCCACAACACATTTCCCGTTCCGGTTCGTTCTCACACTGCATACAATGAGCCTCTTTAAAAGCAATAATGCAACCTCACGTAGCTTGTATCTATTTAACTCATAAAACACATTGTTTTGTTTATGTTCTGGTGTTTGCACAGGAACCCTAAGAATCCCGGCTCATTGCAGCGCAGGTCTAAACCCGCGTCCATTGTGTCGATGTGAAAAGGAGGATTAATGATGAAAAGAAGAGGAAGGAAGGATACAATGATCTGTCTGTCTGATGGGTTCCTTTGTCTTGTTCTCTCCAGCTGGTGCATCTGCTTTGCTTCTCGGCTCCTGGCGCTCTGGGCGAGTTTCAGGTCTTCCTGTGAATTTGGGGAAAGTTTGAGGAACAAATAATGCTAAATCTCACATTCATGCTGAGACTGACATTACTGCAGATTGCATCAGTGCCTCTTTCCAATACATGCGATTTGCCTTTGTGCAAAAAAAAACAAAAAAAACTGAAAAAACCCATCAATGAAACCCATTAAACCTCAGAATGTTTATGGAGATCACAGCAGATACAGGGTTAACCTTTTAGTGGATGATAATTTAGACTTTCCACTTTTAGGTGACTGCTTGCTGATTAACTTTAAATATAGAAAGTAACTTCTGGAAGAGCTAGAGCGGCGTAATGTATACAAATTCATTATCTTCCACTTATAACTCTACTAGGGTTGCGCGAAGGTGGTGGTGCGTGGGGAGCTGCAATGCCAGGTGCTGGACAGATACACCCAGGACAGTGTGCCAATCTATCACGGGGCACACTCACTTACACAGACACACTCTATAGCATTCAGTGTACCTTGAACCCATGTTTTTGGACAGTGGGAGGAAACCCACGCGGACATATGCATGACATTCAACCTCCACCCATACTGGGATTCGAAAATTGATCCCCAGTGCTGAGAGGAAAATGTGCAGACCACTAAGCCACCGTGCATACAAATGTAAATATAACTTTACATAACTGCCTATCCTTAATTGGTTAACTGGAGGAATTAAACTACACTGTATTTGTAAATGTATTAAGACACACCCCTTAATATTTGAATACATGCATTTAATGCAGGCGCATTACTACGGGTTTATAAAACCAAGCACATGGTCATGCATTAAAAACAGTTATATGTTACCAAATTCATGTGAAGAGTTCGGGGAAGGTCCTTTATGTCTCAGTATGACTGGGCCAAGCACAAGTGTTTACTTGTGATATTTGAAGGTTTATGGTTTTGGGTGTTAACTGAGTTAATAATAAACTCATCAGGATTTATCCCCCTTCATGACCTGCTCTCTGCACATTATAATGTTCACAATGTTTTTTAGTCTGTTTTCATTTGGAAATAGTTGTGAGAAAGGAAATGTGATGTGCTGCTGCCCCCTTGTGTTGAAAATCAGAACATACGAGTAATTACAAGTATTTGGTGGTACTTTCATATAGAGTAAAACATACCCTTCTCTGCTTCAGTATGGTACCATAGGCCTTGAAAGGATCCACCACTTTAGCATCAAGTCTTTCTACCTGTAAGGAAAAGGAACAATAATGTGAGTCCTATGATTATTAAAAATTAAAGACAAAAAAAGCTAAAATAGGTTTACACAAGTATTTAAGTGACAGGTGGAGGAAATGATAAATCATACAAAATATATAATTACTAATAATACACTTTTTGTCAGCATGGAGGAGGTCAGTATGTGTTGCAACATAACGGCCCCATTTTATAATTAGAAAACATTTTTAAAAATTAAAATAAAAAAAGCCATCTGTAGTGAATGAACCTGTGCATGGCGATAGTTCTGAATTTTGGCAAGGTCATCAGCAAAGTTCTTCAGCCCGTTCTTCAGGTTGGGAGTCTCTATGTCGGCGTAGATGCCGATCTCCTTGACGAGCTGGTCTCCCTTGTCCCTCAGCTGGGCTGTTTTACGGACATATCCCGCAAACAGCTGGCACATCCCTCCGAAGTGCTTGTCCACATTGCTGATGTTGTTTTGAATCTGCTTGGTCTGAGTGTCCCTTCAAACAAAGCAAGGAAAAAAGAAGCATGGGGGGGGGGGGGTTGTAACAGTATTTAACAGTCTGATGTTCAGGTGAGGGCAGCAGGGTGGGGTGGTGGTCATGTCAGCCTCTCAGCGCTGGTGACCCAGGTGTGAATCCCAAGCTGGGTGAAGCTTGCATGTTCGCCCCATGTCTGTGTGGGTTTTCTCCCACAGTCTAAAAATATTGATTAAAGGTGAATTGGATGCTCTAAATTGCCTGTATCTAAAGTGGTTGTGTTTGTGTGTGTCTGTGTGAGTGATTGTGTGTCCAGCAATGGGTTGGCACCCTGTCCTGCATATATCTGCCCAGCATCCAAAACGTTCTCCCATGGATGGGCACAACACAACAAGGTGCAACAGGACTTAAGGTCCTGTGATGTTATTCAGGTGTGGCTCCTTCCGAATTAATGGCGACAGAAAAACTGTTAACACCTAACCACAGTGATTGAGTTTGTTCCCAAATGTGAGAACTGTAACTATAATTAGAAATATACTATACTAAAAAATGAATAAATTTGCCGCCAAGACTGTACATGGTTATTTATTAATATGCAAAGCAGTACAGTTGACAGAAGCAATAACCCCACATTTACACATTATTTTATTAATTAAACATTTAAAGCATTATTAACGGAATGATTAACATATTTTAACTGGTAAATGACACCAGAGTAAAGCTACTTGTGGTTAGAGAAATGCAAGTGTTATTAATACTCTTTACTCAATTATTTAATATTAAAAACTTTCACATATTAAGTCTTTTATTTTTTAAGTTGAGATCGGTGAAGTTTTAATACGTTTTAAATGGCAAATATGAGTTCATGACTGCGGCACGTTAGCTTAGTGGTTGGTATGTTCTCCTCTCAGAGCTAGAGAGTCCCGGTCCGCGTGGGTTTCCTCCTGGTTCTCCGGTTTCCTCCCACAGTTAAAAAACATGGATCAAGGTCAATTGAATTCTCCAAATTGCCCCATATAGAGTGTGTTTGTGTGTGTGCCCGGCGATAGATTGGTGCCCTGTCCTGGGTGTATCTGCCCAGCGCCCGAAACGTTCTCCCCTGGATGGGCATGGAGAACCCCCGCAACCCAAATAGAGGGTAAAGCGGAAGATAATGGATGGACTAATGGATGGACTGATGGATGGACTGATGGACTTCATGGCTTTAAAACCCGGGAATTCACAGATCCCTGTGTGACGACACGAGCAAACGACGTCCAAAGTGCCCTAGATTGCGGATTGGAACATACCCAAAGCAAACGTTTCCTAACACACCCACAAACACAGCAAACAGCAGTTTACCAACGTATTCCAACAGCGCGTCGACCGCTATGCAAAATACTTACTACATATTTAATAACCGACAATAAACTACGACGTTTTATACACATAAAACCGTAAGAATGTGTTGGTGAACTGCGTATCTAGTTAGCATTTACACAAAGCCCGTGCGGATAAACGTACCTTGTTCTGGCGTCGGGGGTGCGACTCAACATCATTAAATAAAGCGCGGGAAGCTGTTTGATGTTTCTGTTATATATTAATGAGTGATACAGTTGTCGGTCTGTAATCCAACTTAAGTTAAATAGCTCGTAGTGATGAATGAAACTGTGCCGAGATTTACACAAAGTCTTTCATGAAGCGAATGGTTGCGTCGTTACAAGCAAGTGACGTCACGGATGACGTGGGAGGCTCAACATAATAGGGTTTTTTCTTGCCACTGTCGCGTCGGATTTTAGGTTTAACGGCTTACAAATGCTACACACCTACTTTGTAACAACGTACTATTGTAAAAAAAAAAAAAGAGCTATGTAAATAAATTATATGAACTTGAACTTGAAGCCTCCCTGGTTCAGGAAAGTGTTCCGGTATTGAGCAAGACTCTTAACCCTCAGTCCAGGGGGCGCTGTATCAACCCTTTGTTTTAACCTCGACCGAGTTGGGGTACTTGCAAGTCCCTTTGGATAAATGAGTCTTGCTAAAATGTAAAAATGAATAAAGCACAATCTTCTAAAAACACCACAACAATTTTTTAATTAAAATGAATAAATGCCCTATTAGATTTATGCAAACATAAACTGAAGTCATAATAATAAGTTTAATTAAGATAATATAAGGGCGGCACGGTGGCTTAGTGGTTAGCACGTTCGCCTCTCAGCGCTAGGGATTCCCGGTTCGAATCCCCATCTGGGTGGAGTTTCCATGTTCTCCCCGTGTCTGCGTGGGTTTCCTCCGGGTTCTCCGGTTTCCTCCCACAGTCCAAAAACATGGATCAAGTCAATTGAATTCTCAAAAATTGCCCCATATAGAGTGTGTCTGTGTGAGTGAGTGTGTGCCCAGCGATGGATTGGCGCCCTGTCCTGGGTCTATCTGCCCAGCGCCTGAGACGTTGTCCCCCGGATGGGCATGGGGAACCCCACCGCGACCCTAATAGAGGATGAAGCGGGAGATAATGAATGAATGAATGAATAAGATAATATAATAAGTTTAATAAGATAAAATAATGTGTGTGCAGCTCATACATCTGGTCAGTTAGCAGACACATTTATCCAAAACAACTTACAAGGTGAGCACAGGGTTAATCACAAAATCCCTGGAGCAATAAGGTTTAAGGTCCTACATTTGAACCCCCAACCTTCAAAATGGTAGCCCAATGCCCTAACCACTGAGCTACCTAGACCTATATTACCATCATGCACAAATCAAAAGCATATTATATGAAATAATAAATGCATGGCTGGAAAGATGAACGAACCACAAAATAATATTAATATATTTTTTATTTCTATACTTCGCAGTGATTACTGGGACACGCATGGCAGTCAAGAGGCCGCAACAAACAGTTGACGTGACAATAATAGGTTTGGCCAGCAGGGGGGGTTGTGCACAAATGAAGCACCGCGTTATAAAGCGTTTCTCGAAGCAATGTGATGGGAAGCTGTAAGGTTTCATCACCAGTGTAATGACGGGATCGTCCTGCCACCTCCGTATAATTTCGCAAAACTATTATAATTTTTATATTATTGCGTCATTCGTTTGACTTTAACGACCCAATCGTTCGATACGCGCTTCTTAAAAGACACAGTATAACCGTCACTACTGCCAACTACTACTAACTACTAAAGTTGCTCTACAAACCAGCAACTGTATCACTCATTAATAATATATAACACAAACATCAAACAGGTTCCCGCGATTTATTTAATAATGATGCTGCGTCGCACCCCCGACGCCAGAGCAAGGTACCTTTATATTTCTATAATATTCGGTCATTTATTTTTTTTATTTAAAGAGACTTACAAAGTACTGGGTTGGCAGCAGCATCACTGAAGCAATGTTCTAACAACTAAACAGTTCTAAGAGAAGTTCTGTTTGTGTGTTATTAGCTTTAATGTAAGTGAATCCTATAAAATTGAGAGAACGTTCTAAACATTCTGTACATTTTCAAGCAAATTTTAAGATTTCAAGAAAAATAAAACTAAACTATTTACTGCTCAGGTAGGCAGTTGCAACATGACACTAAGAAAAGAACACCTTAAACACTTTGGGTCTTTAATTACCCTTTAAGGACATTAAGAATTTTTGTCGGTGTTTTCAAAGTTCCAAAGTTTTTAAAGTGTTTTTTTTCTAAGTCTCAAGGAAAGCTTTGAATAAAGCAATACACCCCCTCGTTTTAATGTATCCAATTAGGGTTGTGTTCTTTTTGTGTGTGATTTGTGTTTATTGAAAGCTTATTTTATTGAATTCATGTTCATATCATGTTCTTATGGCAGTCCCTATCCGCCACTAAAAAAATCACCACCTTTCGCTTTGTTATTTTAGATGTCATCCTTCAACTTAAAATCATTTCACATTTTACGGCACTATTTTTATGTTTATCACCCTTAAAGCTTTGAAAAAAAAAAAGCTTCATGTGATGAAAAAAATTAAATTCAGCTTTTACAAAGGAGTTAATGCCTGAAAATGATAGGTCCTTTGTAAATAAATTCGTATTTAATTAAAATATGTGTAAAAGTGTTATCCATGATTTATTTTAAATAGAGCAGGAAAATGTAATGGGACTGATTTCAGGTTTGGTAATGACGTCATTAAAACGAGTGCAATGCACCATTATTAATAGTTGTATATCTCTAACCACAAGCAGCTTTATTGCCATGTCATTTACCTGCTGACCACATGCTGACCCCCACCCCACCCTGCCACCTTGACCTTCACACCACCTGAGTGTTAGATACTGTTACAACCCCCATCATGCTTCTTTTTTTCTTGCTTTGGTTGAAGGGACACTCAGACCAAGCAGATTGAGAACATGATCAATCATGTGGACAAGCACTTTGGAGGGATGTGCCAGCTTTTTGCGGGATATGTCCGTAAAACCGGCCGACTACGAGACAAGGGAGACCAGCTCGTCAAGGAGATCAGCATCTACGCCGACACAGAGACTCCCAACCTGAAGAACGGACTGAAGAACTTTGCTGATGACCTTGCCAAAATTCAGGACTATCGCAATGCACAGGTTAATTCACTACAGATGGCTTTTTTTCATGGTTTCCTTATTTTATCATAAGTTCATGTCAAAACGGTGCATGTTTATGGTCAGGTTTTAATGTTGGAAGCGAAGACTCTGTTAAAACAAACATTTAAATCAATCCATCACTGAAATAACTATTAAAATGTACTTTGTGCAATGGGGTCGTTGCAACACACACTGACCTCCTCCATGCTGACAAAAAAGTGTATTATTAATGATTATAGTTTTTCTATGATGTAGCATTTCCTCCACCTGTCACCAAAATACTTTTGATCACAGAAGTGTAAACCTATTTTAGCGTTTCTTTTCTCTATAATGTGTAACAACCATAGGACTTACATTATTGTTCCTTTTCCTTACAGGTAGAAAGACTTGATGCCAAAGTGGTGAATCCTTTGAAGGCCTATGGTAACATACTGAAGCAGAGCAGGGTATGTTTTACTCTATATGAAAGTACCACCAAATAATTACTCGTATGTTCTGATTTTAACCACAAGAGGGCAGTACCAGATCACAAATCTAACCAGCTTAAAACCTTTCAATTCCCATGCGCTGCACAACTGTTGCCAAAACATTGTAAACATGCCCCATATACCCCATATACTGTGTGTTTGTGTGTGTCTGTGTGAGTGAGTGTGCCAGTGTTAGATGTCCTGGGTGCCCGAAATGTACTCTCCTGGATGGGAACACCCCTCACCCCTCTGCATGACCTAAAGGATTAAGCGGAAGATAATGAATTTGTATACATTACGCCGCTCCAGCTCTTCCAGAAGTTACTTTCTATATTTAAAGTTAATCAGCGAGCAGTCACCTAAAAGTGGAAAGTCTAAATTATCATCCACTAAAAGCTTAATCCTGTATCTGCTGTGATCTCCATAAATATTCTGAGGTTTGATGGGTCTCATTGATGGGTTTCTTCTGTATTTTGTTGCACAAAGGCACGTCGCTGGTCTTGAGTAGACGTGCATTGATGCAATTTGCAGAAATGTCAATCTCAGTATGAATGTGAGATTTAGCTTTATTTGTTTCCCCAAATTCACAGGAATACCTGAAACACACCCGGTGCACCATGAGCCAAGAGGAAAAGCAGATGCACCAGTTGGAGAGAACAAGACAGAGGAACCCATCAAACAGACAGATCATTGTATCCTTAATACATACAGAATCATTAATCCTCCTTTTCACGTCGACACAATGGAACCGGGTTTATTAGTAAAATATCAAAAAAGCTGTTGAATTTATGAGTGATTATCTGCATCATTTGATCTCATTCAGCCTTTTATTACTGATGTTATTCATTAATTATTAGGAAAAATCATGAACTTTTATCGAAGGTTAGCACAGGGTTAATCACAACATTCATTGCAATGAGGGTTAAGGGCCTTGCTCAAGGTCCCACACTGGTAACTTCAGTGGACCTGCGATTTGAACCCCCAACCTTCAGATTGATAGCCCAACACCCTAACCCCTGAGCAACCTTTCCTGCAAGTGTTCCAATGTTCCTCCTTAACCGCACTTCCAGTCACAGGTGAGCGTTCCACGCTGATCTCTGCATAAATCAGGCCGTTCACATCGTTCCTGCCCAACACCTCCGTTTACACTCCAACACTTCTCAATGGGCTGATTTCCCATCATCACAAATAGACTGCATGTACAGACAGAACATTCTGAGCTCCGCATCGTGACTCTTGTTTGTGTCATGATTCATGACAGGCTGAGAGCGAGCTGCAGCGAGTGACGATGGATGCGGCGCGTACGACCCGCCAACTGGAGGAGACAATAGACATGTTTGAGAGGCAGAAATTTGGAGACATCAAGGTATCAGAGATGGCACTGTTAGTTTGTCTGCATTTCTGCCGAAACGCTCACTTTATTTTCAAATTTTCCAAAACCGCAGAGTTCTTAAAGAAAAGATCTGCCTGTGTTTTATCCTCCAAATGAAGGATTCTGTTTCCACTGAGATGCTTTTAGAAAGCTTCTCTGATTTAATCTGAATTCACACTAAAGCTTATCCTTTAATTTAAGAAGGTGCTCTCTGGGTTTGTCCACGTCATTTTACCAAAGCTCTTTATAAAGCCAGACTGACTATGACGTTATGGAGAAGTTAAAACCATCAGATTTATAAATATTTTGGAAAGGGACTTTTCTATAACTGTATATAGCAAACAGCACTTCATCAGTGATCGACTAACCTGGTCTGATGATCCGCCGCATCTCATACTGAAAGAAGAAACGTCTTTGTCTTTACAGTCATTGAGATAAAGCTACAGTTCTGTAATGAAAGTTTATTTTCATGTTAATAGACTCTTATAAAAACATCCGTAACCTACAGACCTGCCCCAGAGCTACATACACCTGCGATTTACTCTAAAACAAATGTTTTTATTAAACCACCAGGACCAGGATTTTGAGTTTAATCTCAGTACATAACTGATTCGGATTATTTTTCATCCCTGGTTGAACTATGGGTTTAAAACACGAAACCCAGGTTTAAAGTTTATTAATGGATTAAATGCTGTGTGAAGTCTTACTGCGTCCCTTGCTGTATTTCTAGGAGACAATACAGTAATTTAAAACTTTATTATGGGATGGATTGCAGCTCATTAGAAGGTGCAGTGGCTTAAACCCTGTAATCTCCTGCAGTGCAGGATGTTATGATGAGCTGTGATGAGAATGTGTGTCGTTCTACACGATAGTTATGGGATTTACTCTGTTTCCATTCACATTTCTGGTTTCTTGAGATAAGAGCTTATCGACTATTAGGTTTTTTATTAGAGCTCATTAAAAAGTTGGTGAACTCAGTTTGGACTTTATGGTTTTGGGACGCTGCTCTGGTTCAGGCACTAGGATTTTGGGGAAATGTATTTTTATGTCAACCTGTTTTGCATAAATTCCTGTTAACCCTGCTTCCTGTTTCCCGTTCTGTAGAGAATCTTAAGAGAGTTTGTGTTGGTGGAAATGGCCTTCCACGCAAAAGCATTAGAAGTTTACACCTCGGCATTTCAGCACATCAAGAACTTGGATGAGGAGGAGCATCTGGAGGTTTGAACTCAGTCATGCATTAACCTCCACAAACGTCCGCCTCATGTTTTATTGACCCTCCACCTGAACACGTCCCTAAACACTTCTACACATTTGAATACCGTCACTGTCCGTATTCAATTTAAAACACTGGAGGAAGTAAAACAAAATGTGGTCTACAGGTACATTTAAAAAATTGTTTATAATGTGATTTATAGGTTTGCTTGCTATAGAGGACGCGCCAATTAATTAATAATTAAAAACACGGTGAATATGACTTGCAGCAACTCATCACACTTAACTAAGCACAAATTCAATAAAATAATCTGATTGAAATATAATCTGACAGAAATCCCTTTTATGTGAACTTCTCTACATTTAGTGCACTAGATAGTGGATGTATCATGATTGAAATGTAATCAGACAGAAAGCATTTTTTTTTCAGGATTTGGGCAATAACTCCACCTTTTTGCCTGTATAACTGGTTTGATTTTGCTGGATAAGATGCAGTGCCAGATAAACTGTCTTGTACACAACTACAGGACATTGCATCATTTATGAATTTAATACAGAATACGGTTTATATTCCAGACAGGAAGGATTTTTTTTCTATCATGACAGATTGCAACACCTTCAGCTGGGTAGCTCCTGCTGTTCGAGTCAGAATGAACCAAACATTACTTGAATTGATGTGACTTGCAACAAATTTCCATAAATGTCACCTTATTGCTGATGAGCTGATTAGGCAGCTATTAATAACTGATATTAATGATCATGTGCGTCGCCATTCAGATCTTATAATATATCTTATTATAGAGCATCTTTCTTTATGATCATTTCCATATTAAGCCTTTTTCTCCGTTGGCAGGTGTTCAGGAACACACTGCACCCCCCCGACTACCAGTCTCGTTTAGAGGTAGTTAATGCTAATTTCAAAACCACCCTGAATCAGACCAGCACCTCCATGAGTAGACCAGGAACATTAAAGGTGAGTGCTCTTAAAATGTTCTCCATCTCTTTGTTGGATTTACTGACAAGCAAGCCTATACAAGACCAACAATGTATGCATTGTTGATATACACAGACAGAGTGAAAATATGGAGTAAAAAATTTCTAAAATAAATGATTTTGAATAAACAGTACGTGATAGGAAACTTTTGTGCGATGTGGTTTTCGTTACTAGTGGCTCAAAATACATGAGGTAACCCAAAAATGTTCAGTGTAACCTGTAATAATCCCAGCAGCTACATTCATATTTCATTTTTTTAACAGTCAAAGACCCAGAAGGGGCATGAAAGACAAGATGAGGAGGACGATGAGGAGGACATTGAGGAGGAGGAGAAGACTGATGAAGATCTGGTGTCTACAGACGATGAGTAACCTGAACTAACCGGGGACATTGTGAAATCTTGCAGAAAAGTGATTTCTACTCAGCCAAGCAGTAATCACAATGTTGAAAAATTCAAAAATTAAAGGGTTCGGTTCAGTGGTACATATAATTTTGGATAATTTTAGAAACCAATTTCCGCCACTAAGAAAAAAAAATCTCCAAATAAGAATTCAGATTTTTTTTATCTGAGAATTCAATAAATAAATCAATAGTTAATAAAACCATTGACTTATCCAATATTTAAAGATGTTACTAATAAAATGACCGGCTCTTTTTACGAACAGTTTTTTTTTCTGTGTAAATTTATTGGTCGACAATGAACTAATATGTCCAGCAGATGTCACTAAAGCGCCATTTATCGATTTTTTCAAAACACTGGGTAAAACTCACTAAGAATACAAATCTCTTTTGCAGGAGTGTCCTGTGGGAGTGGAAGCTATGATCCATTCATTTATTCAGGATATCTTCCACTTTATCCTCTACTAGAGTCTGCAGGAGGGTTCCCCATGCCCATCCAGGGCAGAACGTTGCTGGGCAGATACACACAGGATAGGGCGCCAATCTATTGCTGGGCACACACTCACATAGACACACACACACACACAAATACACACTATATGGGGCAATTTGAAGCATTGTGTTTTCAGACTGTTGGAGGAAACCGGAGAACCAGGAAGAAACCCACATGGACACGGGGAGAACATGGAAACTCCCACCCAGATCGGGATTTGAACCTGAATCCCCAACACTGAGGAGAACATGCTAAACCACTAAACCACTGTACCGCCAGCTATTCAATGGATTCAATGAGACTTTATTGTCATTTGCATCATATTTGGTACATGGAATGAAAACTAAATTCTGTTTCATGGACCCAGTTTTAATTTCTATTAAAGGTAGAATTTAAACTTTATATTTAAATACTAGATTTGAAATAAAATATAGCAGCATAAGTATAAAATATAATTCTGAAGTATAGAGTATATATATATATATATATATATATATATATATATATATATATATATATATACCCCCCCCCCCCCCCCCCCCCCCCCCCCCCCCCCCCCCCCCCCCCCCCCCCCCCCCCCCCCCCCCCCCCCCCCCCCCCCCCCCCCCCCCCCCCCCCCCCCGGAGCTTGACACTTTGGTGGGGTGTTGGTAGTGAACTAATCTGTAGGTTGAGTAATCTGTACTTAACATTTGAAGTGGTGCAGTGATGTGTGTTTTTATAACAATGGACCATCGTGTCATCTCACTCGACACAGCAGCGTTGACTGGCTCGTTGATTCTGTAGATAGTGTAACATCATTTGTGTATTTACAGTTCTGAAGTTGCTACAGTATAATACAGAATACTAACATTAAAAATGATTAAAAAATATGTTCATGATGCTTCTCTTTGGTTGAGTTGAATTTTACTTAGTACAGGTGAAGTAACACTATGAACTACCTCTGAGACCTTCATTGTTGTGATCACATTGTGAAGATGTGTTGCCGTCATTGGCATTAATGGGAATTCATTGTGATGCTCTCCATTTCAAATGCATGAATGTCACCAGCTGCTGTGCCTGTCTCCACTGAGAATGTCCAAAAACCTTCATTACCAAGCTTAATCATCCGTGGAATTGAAACAGGGGAGATTCCACTGCAGCAGATTGTTTACAACTGAGATTGCATCTTGCTTTATAGAATCCCATTTAAAGAAAAAAGAGGGGTAAAAAACACTAATGCTTTACAATCTAATCCTTATCTACTGCATCTGAAACTCGTGAGCGATTAACACAATCATCTCTAGATGTTTCTACAGACTCTACAGACTGGATCTAAACAAGGACACGAACCAGAGCTGTAAACATGAGGACAAAAATTCAATCTGCTTGCTTTTTAAAGAGTTGCTGTGTTCAGCAGTAAATGCAACCTTAGAATCAATGTTATACATTTTTATGAAGACATGGCATTAATTTAAGGAGTGTTTTGTAATAAGAATACAGATGGGGGAGCTGGCCCCTTACAAATGCGCATCACTGTACTTTTTTTTATTTTTTAAATTCTTATTATTAATGAGAATAAAAACAACCAGAAGCAAATCTTTGTACTTTGTATCCAGGAAAGAACGTCTCGGGCGCTGGGCAGACTCACCCAGGACACACACACACTTATAAAAATATACATGCATACATATGCACGCACACACACACACACGCACGCACACACACACACACACACACACATATATACAGTATATATATGTGAACCTTACTGGAGGTGTAATTTATAGGAGTGTAATGCGCTGAATGGCCACTGGGTGGTAATGTCCCTCTTGCTGGCTCTCATCCTCAGACTGCACTCTTGATTGTTGGTTGGGTTCGGTGCTAGTTTGATCCATAACGGATTTGTAATGCACATTAAATTAAGTCATTTTTTTTTAACCAAAATGTTCCATAGAATGTTTACGATGTCTTGATATTTCACTCTTCCTACAGCTGAGTGATTGCATTGTTCTTCTAGAGAAGACATTTTTTGGTGATGCTGCGTCTTCGTGGAGTCTGACTATCTTAAAGAACAGATGGTGTTATTACAAAAACACCAATTAGCGGGAAGCACGCCGCATCCACGCGGCTCTTCCGAGCTTTGTGCTGGTGGCCGTCTGCGCATCGCTGACAGGTTCTGTCTCACACACAACAGATCGGGAGTGACATATGTCAGCGGGTCCGATGAGAGGGCCTGCAGGCACCCATTCTACCACCAAAAAAGAAATGAGTAAGAAAAAAAACAGTCCCGGCATTCACAAGTTTCCTCAAGTGATCTGCGATTTGGCAGCGCCGTGCTCGAGGTCCAGGTTGAATCCCAGACTGGAGTCACTTAAGCCAGGAAATTTATATAATTGAGCAGAACACAGCACAGCAAAAAAGAAGGAATAATCTGATGGCATGGCTTAGTGGTCCGCACGTTTTCTCTGTGCTGTGAATCCAGGTTCGAATCCCAATCTGGGTGGAGTTTCCATGTCCTCCCCGTGTCCGTGTGGGTTTCCTCCAGACCTCCGCTTCCCTCCCACAGTTCAAAAACATGGATTCAAGGTAAATTAACTGCTCTAAATTGTCCCATATAGTGTGTGTGTGTGTGTGTGTGTGTGTGACTGAGTGTGTACCCAGTGATATATTGGCACACCCTGTCCTGGGTGTATCTGCCCAGCGCCAGAAACGTTCTCCGGATGGGCATGAGGAACCCCCCATGACACCAATATAGGATTAAGCAGATGATAATGAATAAATGTGTTTAAAGTTACTTTGATTTGTGCAATAAAAGAAAAACCTTCAGGGCGGTGCAGTCTTGCTGATCCTATAATCATAGTCACATCACAGACAGTAGATGACTTGTTGTTTGTGTTAGTCATCCTCACATCCTTCATCAGTGTTTGTAGGATGCTGCCTACACGATGCTTTTGGCTGCATATTTCTGGCTTGTGATTTTTTTTTGGTCCATCAATATCACTGCAGTGATGAGAATCATCCCCACCCCCATATAATACCTGCTCTCTGATGGTTCCGACTGTTAGAGAAAAAAAAGTCAAGAGGATTAACAAAGTACAGTATGTAAAGAAACAGACACTACAGTCTGTAATAACAGAACTACGATATGCATGTGGCGGAACGGTGGCTTAGTGTTTAGCACGTTCGCCTCTCAGCACTAGGGATTCCCGGTTCAAATCAAATCCATGTTCACCCCGTGTCCGCGTGGGTTTCCTCCGGGTTCTCCGGTTTCCTCCCACAGTCCAAAAACATGGATCAAGGTCAATTAAATTCTCCAAATTGACCCATATAGAGTGTGTCTGTGTGTGTGAGTGTGTGCCCAGTGATAGATTGGCGCCCTGTCCTGGGTGTATCTGCCCAGCGCCCGAAACGTTCTCCCCTGGATGGGCATGGGATTCCCCCCCGTGACCCTAATATAGGATAAAGCGGAAGATGATGGATGGACGATATGCATGTTCAGTGCATTTACATTACATTTACATTTAGTCATTTAGTGGAGCTGATAAAATGAACAGTAAGCGTAGAAACATGAGTTCTACATAATAAAGCAATCGAACTAAATTTATATACTATAAACACAATACATTTGATGTGAACTGTGTGTTTATTTGCAATAAATAGCTTTTTTATTGTATCTCCTATGTTTGGTCCTCTTGCACTCCACTGAAGTGTTACGATACATAAATTATTTACAGTATTATTTATTATTAATAGCAATCTTAACTACTCTTCCATATCCTTGGTGTCATATCGGTGTATTTACCCTTAATGCATCTCAGAGTGGATATGTTGCCAGACAGCTATTACCCAGGCACAACTACATCTGAGTACATCTTTAATGCACATTAACCTCCCAGCATCTCTCTCCTCCCCCGGGGCCCCGTCCTGGACCTCATCCAGCGCTACAATTCCCACTGTCGCAGCACAGATGACTTCAGACTACACAAACATGTCTGTTTTAACCCTTCCATTCTGTCTAGGCCCAAAAGGCCCATTTTGAGTTTAACAGTGACTATTGGAATGTAACATGATATACGATGTCTCGCTGCTTTATGAGTACGAATTCCGGGGTCATGTGGGTCCAGGGAGCCAAACAGAGACTGCTGTGTTACATGGTCACTCCTGATTTCAGATTCAGACTCGTTCGAGATAACGTTGTGGAAAGACATGAGTTTAGATTAAAAAAAAATGACAAATGAAACTTGGAATGTTTATATTGGCTGGGCTTAGATGGGAATTGTAGTTTTACAATTACATTCTGTAGTCCATGTCTTTCAGTACTTTGTTAGTCTCCTTTGCTCTGTTGTATGATTATCAAAACCCCTATGGGAAGAGCACAGATCAGGTTTAATAAGGCTGTTGGATGATGCTCAGCATTGCAGTGACGCTGACGAGGTGGTGGAGCCTTAATGTGCATTGTGTTGAATGCTTATAACGATCAGTGTGGGATAACAAGGGAAAAAGTGTGAGAGGGAGAAAATAATGTTAAAAAATACGTAGGGCAAAAGAAGATGATGATGATGATGATGATAATGATATTGATGATGCTCTCTCCACTCTGTGTACAGTGACATTAAGTGGATACATTGTGGGAACGAGTAAAGCTCGGTGAGAATGATGAGGAAACAGATTTTGGAGTTAAATATAAAGGTGTATTTTTTTTTCTGAGCTCTATCTGCACACACAAAAAAAGTGTCCTCTTTGTCATTAATATGCAAAGAAGCGAAAAGGCTAAGAGCGCAGTGGCGGATCCCCGAAGTGCATTCATTAGAAACTGTTAGCATAATTGATTCCCAGCGCTGCCGTAAAACTGTTCACTTTGCGAGTCGCTTCAGTCCAGTGGGAATCCACAGAGAGGTCACTAATAAAACAGAATAAATCAGCTGTTAGCCCTTTGGCAGGGGATTGCCTTGGCACGGGCACATGTGTTGAAATGGATCCAGCCACGACAACCTTGAATCTCCTGTCTGAGTTCAACAGTCTTTTTTGATTTTCATTTTAATTATTGAGAACCATTGGGGAGGAGCCGCCCGAGGAAAATCAATACACCTGACTACTGCACGTCGCAACCATAACAGCGCCTCGGCTGTTATCAAACGACTTTCCACAACATTTTTGTATGTTGTAGTTGGAGATTTTGTATTCAACGGTAAATTTAAGCACCACAACACCAAAAGCTGTCAGTACTGCAGGGACTTTGACAAGAGCAGAGTCCTGCTGAAATAAGAAGGGCCCTGCCCCAAATGTGTGTCAAGGGTTTTAGTGTCGCATTAATATAAACTCCCAACAGCACAGGCTTATATTATGGATTTGGTGTGCCATGAGAAGCTGAGTGCACACAAGTGACCTCATACAGGTATCTCTAAGGCTGAATTATTTACTATTATATATATATATATCCATCCATCCATTTTCTCCCGCTTTATCCCCTAGTAGGGTCGCGGTGGGGTTCCCCATGCCCATCCAGGGGTGAACGTTTCGCACGCTGGGCATATCCACCCAGGACAGGGAGCCAATCCATCGCTATATATATATATATATATATATATATATATATAATTTGCTGCTTTAAATTGCCCCTATCTAAACTGTATGTGTGTGGGTGTGTGAATAAGTGTGTCCAGTGATGGATTGGAGCCCTGTCCTGGGCGTATCTGCCCATCCATTACCACCCCCCCATGACCCGTGTCCGTAATATAGGATTAATTAGAAGATAATGAGATGGTGTCTTTATTTTGTACTTATGCATTTGAATGGATTTCAAAAGCCTGGCAACCCTGTTCTTCATATTTAGTGAGTTTACAAAGAGTTTATTCAGGAAAAACAGTATGTTTTTGAGGTTAGTTCCTGCAGTAGCCACACATATTTTTCTTTCTACGGCACACTGTTATGATTGAAGTCAGGAATCGATGCAGCATGTGTAATTTTTGCTCAGTTTTCAGTCGCAGAATAGAATAGCTACTGGGTCCAATGAAAATTAATCACCATCAAGGACACTGACATGACTGGGTCTAGAATATTTTTTTTTTTAAATCGACCCCATATTTTCCATTAAGGCCTTTGATGTTCACCTGTTTATTACAAGAAACGGTCACAGAGTGGCTGAAACACTCTAAAAATCTATACCTAACCACTCGATGCTCATTAAGTACCTATTACATTTAAGAACACCCATTTAAAGGGGTGCTTAACATGCCTGCTAGCTTTCTTAATGGTGGGCAGTGGTTAAGGTTTAGAGCTGGTGATTGTGAGTGTGAGTGTACGTCCCTGCAGAGCCGCTGTGCATGGATTATGTTCTATTCCAGTTATGAGGTGCTTTGGATAAAAGCATCTGCTGAATGAACTTATGGGGCTGCAGTTGTGATTAGTGGTTAAAGCACTGGGCCATCGATCAAAAAGCTTGGGTTTGAGTCCCGGCACTGCTGAGCTGATACTGAGTGAAGCTCGTAATCTTCGCATGCTTGTATTATATCACGTCTCTTAATACTCGTTAATGTTATTTCTTTTATGTTTTCTTTATGGCTTCTTTATATAAATTGTCTTACAACTGTCTGAATATGAGTGAAACAAAAATGTTCACATTTATTCATTCATTATCTCCCGCTTTATCCTATATATTAGGATCGTGGTGGGGTTCCCCATGCCCATCCAGGGGAGACATTTCGGGCGCTGGGCAGATACACCCAAGACAGGGTGCCAATCTATCACTGGGCACACACTCACTCACACAGACACACTCTATATGGGGCAATTTGGAGAACTCAATTGACTTGATCCATGTTTTTGGATTGTGGGGGGAAACCGGAGAACCCGGAGGAAACCCACGCAGACACGGGGAGAACATGGAAACTCCACCCAGATTAGGAATCGAACCGGGAATCCCTAGTGCTGAGAGGCGAACGTGCTAACCACTAAGCCACCATGCCGTCCAAAATGTTTACATGTTGGGATTATTTGTAGATATAGATTATAGATTAGAGTCTTTCATTTCCCATTTTTTTCCAGGAGTTTGAATCAGGACGCCCAACTGAACAACATTCGGTATCGAGCCTGAAGGAAACAAGTAAGAAAGTAATGTAAATGAAGTTGTAAATACATGCACGAGTGTGTTTCTTTTTATGCCCCCTCTGATGAGTGTTGGTTGTGGCTGTGGTGCTTGTGTTGGGTGAGGGGGTTGCACAAAAGCCCATCCTTTATTTTCTAATTAATCCTCCTGTTTCAGCACCTCGGTGTGGGCCGGAGAGGGAAATTTCATGATGTATTGCTGCTTCGCAAAATAAAAACGGATCCATCAACCTCCACCAGCCATAACCCAGATGGCCAGAAAATTGGCTTTGCGTAGAGACGTGGATTCAGGCATGCATATTAATAGAAGACAGATGTAAACGCATATTAATGCCCTTTCGCTTTTAGCACTGCCTGAAATTAAAATGCAGCCACTTAGGAGAGGGCTGAAGTCGCACCCGCCGATGAGGCCACTCACTCGTAATGAGACGACGTGCCGGCTGTCTGGGCTAGAACGCTCGGCGGGGAGATGCACGCACAGTGCCGACCCAGATTCAGGGAAAAGCCGACGTCCGTTCTGTTTACAAACCAAAGCCGCAGACAAAAGAAAGCAGAGCGATCGGTCTGCGGCCGTCCCGAGCTGATTTGCTTTCTTGCACGTCCATGGCGCATCCCTCAGGTTCGCAGTCTGCCTCAGATAATTAACCAACTTGTGATGTGTGAAATTGCTTTGAGGCGTCGTGGTTCGCTCAGGCGAACATCTCAAAAACACAGGCATGCCGGGAGGAAAAGATGATGTCATTACAGGCGGATGTCCTGCGTACATACAGATGTGCTTTCTCTCCATATGCCTTTATTTTAATCAGTGCTGGACAAAAGGCAGGGAACCAGGTCAGTAGACATGCAGACAGACACATATTTACACCTAGAGGTCGGAGGAAACCAGAGCATCCAGAGGAGGAGCACTTAAATCAAGGAGGAATCTGCTCGACTTATTTGGCATGTTCTCCTCTCAGCGCTAGGAATTCCCGGTTTGAATCTTCATCTGGGTGGAGTTTCCATGTTCTCCCCATGTCTGTGTGGGTTTCCTCCAGGTTCTCCGGTTTCCTTCCACAGTCCAAAAACATGGATCAAGGTCAATTGAATTTTCCTGTGTGAATTCTGTGTGAGTGAGTGCGGGCCCAGCGATAGATTGGTGCCCTGTCCTGGGTGTATTTGCCCGGCGCCTGAGACGTTCTCCCAGGATGGGCATGGGGAACCCCCCTGTTACCCTAATAGAGAAAGAGGATCTGCAAACTTCCCAGGAAAAGGACCAGAATCATTTAAAGTGGCATGGTGCATTGGCCGGCACTCTTAACTTATAGCATGGTCCTGGGTTTGTTTCCTAGGGGTGCACTAAAATGGCTCTAGCATGTTCTCTATATTTCTTTATGGAGACATGGAGTTTGCATGTTCTCTACACTTAAAAAAGGTTAATTAACGAACCTTGGTGTCATTATACAGTCTAAAACACTCTGGTATGTCAGTTAAAGATACCAAATTGCCCCACTGGATTGTGTGATGGACTGATGACCCTTTTTGAGTGTTTCCACTCTTTCACCTTATGAGCTTTGAGGGAGGCACCAGCAACTCCTCAGAGCCTCATCTAAAAAAAGCTTAAAGGGAAGAAAGCAGTAAAGGCAGTTCTGTGATCTCTGAGTGTTTGCAGTGGGACTCAGGAGGACACTGGAACCAGTTAACTGGACTGCCGTGGGCACATTAGAGAGCAACTGCAGGATCCTGCTGCCTCACTGGTCTAAAAGAATCGGTCGGTTTACGTCGTAAGGAGCCAGAATCAGGCAGCTGGTGCGCTTTTTTTTTGGACGGCAGAGTGGAGGGAATAGGAGAAATGTTTTTGAACAAACCCACAAGATGGCACTGGGGTTCCCTTTAGTGTTTTAGTGTTTTCAGCTGCTGCAGAAGGCATTGTGTATCTGTGATGGCTTTAATGGGAAGCATATGTTTCCCTTTCAGTTAATGGCTCTGGATTATTATAGTCATAAGTTATCATAAGGACGAGTTTGAATTTGTTTGAATTTGACTAATTTGACAAATTAATTCATGGAATAAAAAGTATGTAGACAGCACACCTATACAGTGGAACTTCTGACATCCGATCAATTTGGCCCCGTGGTCTTGTTTAATTTGGGACAGCGTCCACGCTTCTGTAATGGGCATTTTAAAAAGGGTTCAAGATTAATGGAGGCCATTAGTATAACACTATATTAAAATTGATAAACCTTTTTATAGACACACAGAATAGGACCTTCCCCAAACTGTTTTCTTCGATGCTGTAACATTAACATTACTCTATGAGTGGAATAAAAAGAATGAATTTATAACGTATAAAATCCTCATTTATTGGAACGGCTCTCTTAAAGCCCTTATTGCGGCACGCGTGTTGAAACCACTGAAGCGTCGCACAACTCCGCCCCTTACCATCGTGCCAGCGATGAACCGGAGGGACTTAATAAAGATGGGTGCTAAATCAAACCCCATAAATGTCAGAGGGCTCCATCAGAACGGGCGGCGGAGGCAATGGGACTAAATTATCATACTAATTCAATTCGCACCCTCAGATGAACCAGAAGGCCCAATAAAGGTCAATTAAGCAACTAGCCTCCCATTTCCTTAGCAGTTTTATGACCACATCTACATTACAGCTCGGCGGCAATAATGAAGGCTTCCAGAAAGGATCCATTGAAAGTCTTCTCTCAAGCATCTGTGAATTAATGATGCGTGCCGCCTCCTATTATTAGAGCTCATTTAAATATCTTCCAGAGTCATGTGCGCGGGGAAACTGTACGTCCTGGTTTCTCTATTACCTGAAGATAGATATTTTAAAAACGTAAATATGTTGGGTACATTATTTTTGGAAATCTTAAAAAAAATGCTTATGTTAAATGCCCTCTGTTTGAATTCAGGATGCTGGGGTCATGGTGTTGAGGGCATTTTACATTGCAGGGAGGCTCTTGTCTGTTCCACCCACCACAGTGCTGTAACATTTCCATCATCCCACCCACCCGCCACCTCTTTTTCACCATCCCAGCGACACTCCAGTCACTTTAAACAACCAGCAGAGGCTGCACCTGCAACAGCAGTGATGAATCCCCGATCCAGCCTCCCACCCATCTGCTCCGACCGAATGCAGCTCCGAGTACAAAATGCCCGGTTAGCCTCCTGTATGACTGCTACGTTTCATTCACAGAGCTCCTCGATGCTGATGCGTATGGGCATGGTTATGTAATCGCTGGTGACCCACTGACATCTCACCCCCACCAAATGCCTTCAAGTCTACTTTCTTTCTGGCCAAGTAGTGGGCATGCGGAGTGGAGTCAGTCAGTCACCCCACCTGGCACAGGCTTAAGCAATGGCTGGCTTGTAAAGGCAATCTGTCTCGGGCTCCCCTAACGACCATCTGTCATTCCCCAGAATCAATAGAAATGACAAATGAGGAGTGGAAGCTCGGTGACAGTCAGGGTGTCTTATCCACGATGGTGCTCTCTGTGCCAGGTATGGGAACAACAATAAAGATGATCGACTGAAGGTAAGATAATATAAGGTAAGATAAGATAAACCTTTTTTGGTCCAATTCACGGCAGAAGCGACATGATGCAAACGCAAGAAGCTGACTGGAAGCCACTCATTTTCGGTGGCACTGTCTGATCTGTCAATGCTTCACCTTGATCTTGCCGTTATGAGAGGATTTCTGTTTGCAGGCACTGAAGTCGGGAGATTAGGGTCTGCTGAAGACTTAGAGTTTCCAAACCCATTTGTAATCATTGTGCAATGCTGAGGAATAACCGGCTTTTGTCTCTGGGTTTAAATCAATCAGATCTGGAAGCCATACACGGGCGTGGTAGCTCAGTGGTTTGGGTATCAATCTAAAGGCTATGGGTTCAATGTGGATCCTTGAGCAAGATCCTTAACCCTCATTGCTCCAGGGATGCTGTAAGACCAATGACGTAATGAATACACAGTGTTGCTGTGTGCTACGAAGCTTAATGGTTTTCTACAGAACATTAATTTAAAAACTGGTGAGAACCAATCAACACATCAACAGTGTGAGGACATTTTAAATGAGGACCTTCAACACTGACGAATTGTGGGCCCCTTCAGAAAAAAGCCTTGGCAACATTGGAAGTAAGACAGAACCATAGTAGCTTTTTGGTGTAATACGTCCATCCATCCATTATCTTCTGCTTTATTCTGTACAAGGGTCTTGGGTGGGTGTTCCCCATGCCCATCCAGGGGAGAATGTTTCGGGCGCTGGGCAGATACACCCAGGACAGGGCACCAATCTATCACTGGGCTCACACTCACTCACACAAACACACTCTACATGGCCAATTTGGAGAATTCAGTTAACCTTCATCCATGTTTTTGGACTGTGGGAGGAACCCGGAGAACTCCCAGAGAAAACTCTGAGAGAAGAACATGCCAACCACTAAGACATACTAATTGAACATACTAATTGTAATTCATACTAATTGTAATCCAGCATTTCAGTTCCACTTCATTGGGTTAAAGAACCTGGCCATCACTCTGCGCCTATAATCAATGGCTTCGTACTTTCAGTTGTGGCATTGGCTCCTCTTGTGCCCTCACTGTGAAGGACTTAACACAAACACACACCTGTCTGCGGTGCTGCCACCTCCACCGCGCAACAGCCACCAGCGCAAGGCGCCTCGGCCGCCGCGCCACAACACGCGCGGTGGGATTGTGATTGCTTGAAAACAGCACCTGCTCCTCCATTTGAAAACTATTTAGGGAGGCATCAAACTCTATCAGAGCAGGTCTGATTGCGGCCAGCTCTTCACAGTCCTCCAATCACTCAGGGAGTCAATTAGCCCCCCGACTGAAGGCCTCCTCAGCTGTGCGCTCGCTGTGCGAGAGGGAATCCATTCAGTGCCGCCGAGCAACACCTGAGGCCCCCGTGGCCTCTTCCCCCCCGTTTCCTCGTCATCCTCCCCAGCCTTTTGCCGAATGCCTAATGGCGGAGCTCCAAGGGCAAACAGTGCTCGGTGGCTTTTCGATTCACCCCCATTGTTCAGCTTTTTACTCCAGTCCACCATGACGCTCTCTTCACCAAAGCCATTCAGCCCGAAATACACCAGTCTGGGGAAGGCGGATGCTTAAGAACCGCTTATATCATCGTTAATGTGGCCATGGGTTTGTTTCCCCTCCGGTTCTGTTTGTACACATGTGCTCTCTAATCTGAGCAACAGTGAGTGTATGTGTGCCCGCATTCCACAATTTTGCTGTTGCTTTAGGAGAACCTTTTTTGCGCGTGCAATCGGTTATTTATTCAAGCCTCTCTTGAAATAATCGAGTTGACACATCTGTCAGACGGCAGCGGCAGGAATGTTAAAAGGTCACGGCGAGAGATACCAGCTGCTCCAGGAGAACCTTTCCTGCCTTCAAATAGCACAGTCATTACGCCCCAGCAGATGGGGTCCAGAGGCTTTTCATTTCGTCCGCCAGGTACGACGGGCGCCGCACCAGAGTCTATTCGGCGCACCCCAGAGCCAACGCCGCTCTCCCTGCATGTACGGCTGTGTCGGAAGTCCTGCTGCACGACATATAATATGTATGCAAACATATCACTCAAGGACAAATGAGTCGGCGGTTCTGATGCTGAGGTTCTGAATCGAAATACGTTCGAGATTCGTGGTAAACTATGGCAATAAATACACTTCAGGACGTATTTATACGAGATCATGGAGTGTGTCTGTACCTATTAGTGGACAATTTGGCAACGCAGTCTTTAATTTCTTCAGACCAATTGCTGTTAGTCGTTCCTCGTTCGCGTCTGAAGCTGGGAGGTGGTTGAGCCTTTTCGGTTGCAGCACCAAAGGTTTGGTGGAATTATGGAAATCTTTTTAGCTTGGCCTTTTAATTTAATGCTTATGTTTTGTCTTTGTTCATAGTTTTTGGTTCCTATGTTTTGTGTTTTATTTGTATCATCTACAATGTACATCAATTTTGGTCGTTGTAGTCGTGTTAAATGTGCTATATAAAAAATCTTACTTACAATCAGAAGCTTCCAATCTCTGTTCCAAAGACTGATCCACAGGCTGATTGGAGGCCATGTTTCTGTGCAGAGTTCCCCACAAAAGCCTGACTTAATGTTTTTTGCTTCTGGAATTTGTTTTATTGTTTCATAATAGCTGCATTTCAGGAGCAATGAGGGTTAAAGACCTCGCACAAGGCCTCAGATTGGCAACATTTGGTGGACCTCAAACCAAGGTTTGAACCTCCAACCTTCTGACTGACAGCTTATCACATAAATAAAATAAATAAATTGGGTCATTTAGCAGACGCTTTTATCCAAAGCAACTTACAAGTTTAGCACAGGGTTAATCACAACATCCCTGGAGCAATGAGGGTTAAGGGTCTTGCTCAAGGACCCACACTGGTAACTTCATTGGACCTGGGATTTGAACCCACAACCGTCAGATTGATAGCCCAACACCCTAACCACTGAGCTAACCCGCCCAGTCCCACATCACATGACCCACTATTGCAAGATGACATACAGAGTTAAGTTTAAATAAATTACTAATAGGTTTGAATGAGCATGCAGAGTAATTCCTGTAGGTGACGATTTAAAGGTAGTATGATTATATTTACAAAACCAATGTTTTATATCGGCGGCACTGTGGCTTAGTGGTTAGCACGTGTGCTCTCAGCACTAGGGATTCCCGGTTCGAATACCCATCTGGGTGGAGTTTCCATGTTCTCCCCGTGTTTGCGTGGGTTTCCTCTGGGTTCTCCGGTTTCCTCCCACAGTCCAAAAACATGGATCAAGTCAATTGAGTTCTCCAAATTGCCCCATATAGACTGTATATGTGTGAGTGTGTGCCTAGTGATAGATTAGCGCCCTGTCCTGGGTGTATCTGCCCAGCGCCCGAAACGTTCTCCCCTGGATGGGCATGGGGAACCCCACCGCAACCCTAATAGAGGATAAAGCGGAAGATAATGAATGAATGAATGTTTTGTATCCATTAGATTTAAACTAAAGAGCCTGCTGGGTTGCCCTCTCCAGACTTAAGATAATTAGGATGGTCTTATGTCCTTACATGAATTTTATTATTTATCATTATCTGGCATTCGTATACTGTAAATGTAAATACTTTTATGACTGGCTGTTGGAGCCTATCCCAGTGTTCAAGTTCAAGTTCAAGAAATTTATTTATAGAGCCCTTTTTACAATAGTGCATTTTCAAAAAGCAGCTTAACAGTGTTGTAAGCCTTTAAATGGTGATTATATTTACACAGTATTGTCCGCATTTGTTCTTGGTATATGCTAGTATACTACACCCAATAGGACGGCACGGTGGCATAATGGTTAGTGGGGTTCTTTCTTTTCTTCCAATGTCCAAAAACATGGATTAAAGGTGAATAGTCATCTTTAAATTGCCCCTCTCTGAATTGCCTCTATATAAATGTGTTTGAGTGAGTGAGTGAGTGCCCGACAATGAATTTGGCACTCTGTACTAGGTGCATCTACCCAGTGCACTAAACGTTGTCCCCTGGATAGACATGGAGAACACCCCCACGACCCCATTAAAAGATTAAGCGTTCATGGAATATAAAAGAGAACCTGTAAATGAACCAAATCAAGATAGCATTAATAAATGATCAAAACCCTGACCTATCTGACGGCCGATTGGCATTTCAGTCACAAAAGCCTCAAAAGAAGAGGGAATCTGAGGGAATATAAAAGACGTGTACCAAACACCTCAGGCTGTGCCTCAGGAAGAGCTTTTGAAGATCACGTGAACGTATTAAAAGTCCTACGGAGAGTAAACAGTCGCTGAGCGCTCGCATGGCCTCTGAGTGAAACAGAAGCATATGGTATTGTGATCGGACTAAAGCCTGACAAATTAATTCAGCAAACATTGGTTTTTCGTGACTCAGACCTGTGAAGGCAACTAATGGGGAACTGAGCCAAGACCCTGGGCCTGGCATGCGGTTCCGCAAATGATTTGTGATGCTCTTTAAGCCGAATTATCATCAGAACCCTGTTAATGCCTCACCTAATAAACTAACAGAGCTAAGATATAACATCATTCTGCTATAAGCTGCTTTATGACCTTCATTTTTTTTTTCATACCCCAATACACAATACTTTAAGATCTTATAAAAAAATATGCACACTTCACGTCAACCAATAAAAAAAGCATCTTAACATTTAATTAGACTCATTTAAACAAAATAAGACGCTGAGAACAGTATCAGTGAGTCTCCATGGCCGGTGGCTGTTTTACCTCGCCTTTGTTCGCTGGACACTCACTCACTCACACAGACACACTCTATATAAAGCAATTTGGAGAATTCAATTGACCTTGATCCATGTTTTTGGACTGTGGGAGGAAACTGGAGAACCTGGAGGAAACCTACGCGGATACAGGAAGAACATGGAAACTCAAACTCGAACGGGAATCCCTAGCGCTGAGAGGAGAACATGCTAAACCACTAAGCCACCGTGCCACCCCAATCTAAACATAAAACTTATAAATACTAATATAACTAAGAATTATTATCAGTTCTTCTTAATGAACCATGTCTGTTTTGGATTGTTATGATGTCACAATGGGTGGCACCGTCACACAAACAGCACTCGGCTCCGGAATTCACTTTAAATATTCCATAGGAGCGCACCTAAAGCTCCACTCCAACACATCTCGCAGGCACCTCACGCCCCTGCTGCACCTCTGCACCTCAGCGTTACCACATTGTTTATGCTAATGATCACATCCGCATGTTAAATGAGGTCTCGGATAAGGCTGACCGGAGATAAAAGCTTCCTTCATCTTGTGCGGTTGTGAAACATTACAAGTCAGTAGCATCACGGATGCTGCGGCTGCTCTGAATATTTTCAAATAAGCATCAACCGCCATGAATAATTCAGTATCATTTGCCCTCCTTCCAGTAAGCAGTGTCACCGCGGCTATTTTGTTCAACTTTTTATTGAAATAATATTTTAAAATATTTATTTTTGCTCATTTTGAAGACACTTCATTAATAAAAGTAAAAGGACAAATCTGTCCATCCATCCTACATTAGGGTCGCAGGGGGGGGGGGTGTTCCCCATGCCCATGTAGGGGAGAACGTTTCGTGCGCTGGGCAGATACACTCATGACAGGGCGCCAATCTATCGCCGGGCTCACACAGACACACTCTATATGGGGCAATTTGGAGAACTCAATCGACTTGATCTTGAACCCGGAGGAAACCCATGCGGACACGGGAACGACATGGAAACTCCACCCAGATGGGGATTCGAACCGGAAATCCCTAGCGCTGAGATTAGAACATGTTAAACCACTAAGCCACTGTGCCGCCCCATTCTTTTAGTCATTTATTATATTCATTGGTACACTGACTGTGAGCCTGTCCTGTTAGTAACAGTAGACTCACCTGTCTTTCAACAAGAACATAGTCTCTTACAAAATTAGTATTCTGCACTAATGTCCCGCTGAAGGTTCTACGTACATTTATTGCATACACACAGATGTACACACAGAGGTGTGTCAGCTGTTCTAACCCCACCGAGACGGAACATAAAGCCACCGGTCTGCTTTATGAGCTTCGACGTGCCACATGCCAGCCTGCTGATTTATAGAGCTTTACATATTAACCCCCGATAGGAAGCACTCGCCATAATAAACGTGACGGACAAGCAGCTGCGATGGAGAGAAAAAGAAAGGCCTGCCTACAGCATTAATGAGATGAACCTAAAGACTAAAACATGTCTCCTGATTCAATTAACAGTCAGGGATTAACACTCGTCAGGTAGTGGACAGTTCAGGTCAGGGCTGTTAGAGGAGGATGCTGTTAAATGATTAAGACAAATGACTTTAAACCAGAAGATTATGATTAAATAACCTTAACTCTGGATTATTTCTTTTGTTTGTCGTTCTGGAAAAACTATACGCTACTTGATACATTTTTTAAAAAGTCTTATTAATGTTGTTTTTTATGAAGTACAGGTCTTCTATTCCCCTTAACAAACTACAGAGCTCCTCAGATTCAGACCAGCAACCTAAGAGGAATGTCTATAGGGTTTTAAAGTCTGTTTCTACGAGCCAATGACGATGTGAAAATGATCGTTTGAAGAGTCGATAGCCAAGACAATATATCGTATATATACAATATATAGTAGACAATATATCGATTTCGAAAGTTATTTTAAAAAAAAACTATAAATCTATAAATGGTTTTGAAACACACACTGTCTGAAGTGCATTTTAAACGTGAGTATGTTTGTAAATCTACACTTTTTACTATTTGTAGTTCTAAACAGAAGCCTGAAACCAGCAGGTTTTATGGTGTTTATAATTTTTAAAAAAAAATTTTTTATCTGTATCGTTATCGTCAGTATTGTCAAGAGTGCTTTAACTATGTCAACTGGAATAATGTTTGGCATCTTCTTCCGAATAACACTCATGTTTCATTGTTTAATTGTCTAGTTTTTGCCATTAATTTGGTTAGACATGTGGCTATAATTAATGTTTAATGTGTTTCAATTAAAGCTTACTGTCCACGTTATTTTTTTTTTAGTTCAGGTGCTTTAAATGTTTACTCATTCTATTTAATAAATTATCATTATTATTATTATTATTATTATTATTATTATTATTATTATTACAGTTTTTACTATTATTATTATTATTATTATTACATTACAGTTTTTACTAGTATTATTATTATTATATTACAGTTTTTATTATTATTATTATTATTATTATTATTATTATTATTATTATTATTATTATTATTATTATTATTATTATTATTATTATACAGTTTACACAGCTGAAGTAGCAGCAGCTCCTGGTGATACTTCAGTCAGTATCTGGGTTGTCTCCAGATGAATAAATGCACCATGGCAGATTAACTTGCCTTCAGTCACGGCAGTGAACATTACTGTTTTAAGTTTAAGCTTGTCACTTTCTCAGACCCCCAGCGTCCTCCTCCTCTCACAGCTGCAGTCCTGTCCATCCCTCTCCTCTCTTTCAGGCAGATGGGATCTGACAGGCCGTGTAACTTTTTGTTATTAGCTTTTAAGCCTTTCCTTAAGGTTTTACAGCTGTGTTACTGAGGGGTATCGGTACTACGTGCATGCGCCATGGTCCTGATCCGCTCCGACTTCTATTTCACACATACGTACAGCTCGGAGCTGATTGGTTCTGACTTGGTTTCTGTACACATTCCTCACTGGCAGCTCGGACAGGATGCTGACTGCTCACCGGGTTCGCACGGTCGGACAACCTCCCATCGAACAGTGCTGTGTGCAGCAGAATGCGCTGAAGGCCAATGGGGAATTTACATCAAGTTAATGATCTTAATACAACATTAATGTTTAAATATTTTTTATTTTGGATCATTGGACAGTGATCTACACTGTCAGCCAGTCGAATAAACCATGCAGCAAATTCACTAAACACATCATCAACATGTAATTTAAGATAAATGGTGAACATACTCTAAATAACAATATAGGACCTTGTGTGGAAATGTATGTGCCCTGAGTTTGGTTGGTCACATAACCATGATCTATTCCTCATCTGCACTCACAATCGGTTTACTCACGATTACGTTTACTGTCTTGTTTTCACAATAATTGTTTGTATAGTTAATAATAAGAAGATGTTTTGGAGCACACCGGCAGCTGGTGCCGGTACCACCTGCGACGGCAGTGGCACAGAACAACACACCGCACCGAGAGCAGCGGGAGACGAAATAGCTCGAGGGAGACTAAGTCAGAACGCAGGGATGAATGGAATGAAAAAGGGATGATGGAAAGTGATATGCAGTAGCTCAGGGGTGGAGTGAATGTGGCTATGTTTCGCAGCAGGGCTGTTCAGGGTAAGAGGTTCACCATATGTACTCTGCCAGACTTTGAGCTAGGGTGGGAGAGGTGACGGTGAGAAGGGGACAGGAGGCAGATGAGTACAGACATACAGTACGGCAAAACTTTCCAGAACACGGGCAAAAATCAAAGTCTTACTGTGAAAGTAAGGAAACAGCTTCCAGTGCCCTTCCAGCAAAAATACACTGGAAGGGCACTGGAAGCAATTGGGGTTAGGTGCCTTGCCCAAGGTCACTTCAGCCATAGGGAATCGAACCGGGGACCCTCATTTCACAACTTGAACCCAGGACCTCTCTCACCTGAAGCGCACAACACGCCTTGTTAAATATTTACATGTCGACAAGGATGGGATGTCCACATACTTTAGGCGTTCCGTGCAGACCAATTCAATAATACCAATTCAAAACCTGGGAATATTAAAAGCTAATTGTTTAAATTACACAAGATCAAAGGGCTTTCGAAGTTAAAGTGAGAGTACTGAACTTCGAACCCGCATCCGTCCGAACGAATCAGCGACACCACCGTGACTGACGGTTGCTGTGACACGCGTCAAACTGAACGCCAGCTTTCCACCTTTCCGCACGCCAGTTCGGTCTAGAGCCTTCTAATTAAAGGCAGGGATCTTCAATTATGTCATGTTTCATTTACATATGCTAATTAGCATCATATTAATTATCTTTAAATTGGGTAATTAGTCAGTCCCAATTAAGGCATTGTTCATTACTCTAAATGCACAGGATTGGTGTTTGAAGCTTTTTCCCCCTGTTCCTCTGCCCACTCTACACCCTCAGTGTGTATGTGTATGTGTATGTGTGTGTGTGTGTGTGTGTGTGTGTGTGTGTGTGTGTGTGTGTGTGTGTGTGCAAGCTTGCCTGGGCTTCCTGCCACATTCCTATCAGGCTTCACCGGCATGGTGCATTTAATAATTTAGCCGTCCCACCTCATATAAGGGATGCACCCACGGCTTTCAGGATTACCAAGCATACGGTTTGGTAATGAAGCTGCCGCTTGTAAAATAGTAATGAGCGCGCGAGCGAGGGAGCGCTGCATTATGCAGGCCTGTTTGGATTTGCTGTGTGTGCAAATCTGCTTGAAATGCAACACGGAATCCAGGCGAGGCCATCCGACCTCGAGGTGGAACTACGTGAGCTTCAGCGCACCAAATTTTGCATGTTGTCCGTTTTAGGTGCGTGGGCTGAGCCTCAGCTGTTGGCTTTCAGGGCTGTATGGTAATTCCACTCCTCTGCATGGTGATGAGCCAACGTGGTGCCGGGTCTTTAAACGTAAACCGCGATGTGACCGAAGGTATTCACACAGCACACTGTGTGTGAAACTGAGGTACATTTACATTGAGTCATTTAGCAGACACTTCTATCCAAAGCGACTTACAAATGAGAACATTACAAGTCAGAAGTTATGCAGAAAACCAACTACACTTTAAAATCATCAACCTGATTGTTATGTGATGCTGCGCTCCCCCCCCCCTTTTTTTATTTTATAAACATTTAATAACACTGCACTCATTCTGACAGTGCAGAGTGCTTTCCTTAACATTTTGGAGTATGTGGGTCAGGCGTAAGTAAGAACAATAAGTGGAGTTTCCACGCAATCGATGTTCCTATTGAAGAAAAGGTTATGTTAGAAGTCATTGTGGCCCAGTTTTAGTTTCCTTCATTTGCCCTTGACAAATAAATATATACTAAATTGTTTACCTGCTCAGTTTGTTGCCAAGCTCCTTTTGAAAAAAAAAGAACCAGAAATAGATGTACTCAATTAACACCAAATTGACTACAAATAGCTGTATTTACATATGTAGAAAGCAGGCATTTGCTAGAGAGTTTGTGGAAAATAAAAAAAAACGTGCACTAACCTTATTTAGACTGGGACGACTGTACTGGATTCAGCTCCTCATTCAGAACGATGCACTGTGGAAACAAATCAAAATTCAATATCTTATGAACACACTGAGCGCAATCAGTCATTCGGTTTGATTCAGACATTATCTACCAACTCGGGTCATTTTATTACTTACTCCATACTTATGCACACAACATTTTTATTAACACAAACTTCTTGAGGGCTCATATAAATTAGCCAATTAGAAATCCCCTGTAAGAAGCTCATAGATTTTAACTAAAATGTCACTTGAAAGAGGTTCATTCACATATCTAAGTCCTCTGTAATAGGCTCATAGGTTTTATTCTAATAAGTGTTCTTATCAGGGGCTTATATGTGTTATAAAAAGAAAGAAATGTTTATTAAAAAAAACGTCCTCATAAAACGCTTTTATATATACTTGATACGTACTATTCATTATCTTAATCTTAGCTTACGTACCTATTAATTAGGGGTGTGACAGTACACAATATTAATGGACCTCAGTACGAAGTTGGTATAGTGGTGTGTGTGTGGGGGGGATTTTATTTTTTTAAACCTCGTGTCAGGGTTGGGAGTGCTAGGCCACTCCCCACTGTTTTCTAGTTTCGGTTTTGGCCTTTCAGGGTTTCCGTAGGTAGGGCCCATCCCCTAGAGCTGGGATTGGGTCCTACATAATCACATGTGGCCTGCTGACTACACTTAAAGTGCGCATGCGCCCTGGGTCAGCAGGCCAGCATTACATGCGTTATGCGCTTATGTTACGTGGTGGTTTTTGCTATGTCTTTGTTCGTTTTCGGTTTTAGTTTTGTTTGTTTGGGTTAGGGTTTGCTCCCGGCACGTTCCGCCGTGCGTTCAGCGGCGTTCCCGCTGATTTGGAGAATAAAGTCCTCTTTGTTGCTTACCTGGTCACCTGGCTCGCTTCTTAGCACCACACAGCACCGCACAGCGCCGCCGTTGGACGGACTGCGCCACCCGTTGTAACGCCTCGAAAAAAAAATTATTTTCTTCCTTCTTGGGGGCTCATATAAATTCGCCAATTTAGAAATCCCCTGGAAGAAGTTCATAGATTTTAACTAAAAAGTCCCTTGAAAGACGTTCATGCACCTATTTTAAGTCCTCCATTATGGGCTCATAGGTTTTATTCTAAGCAATGTCCTCTTACCAGGGGCTTATATGCATTATTCATTTATTTGTCCCCCAAAGAAAGGTTTACGGAAAAAAAAAAAAATCCTTATAAAGAGGCTCATTTTAAATTTTACAATGAAATTCACAACCTCAGCTTCTGGACCTTATGGTTCGGTGCGAAGATTTTTTTGTTTTTATTCTGGGGGCTCGGTAGCTCAGTGGTTAGGGTGTTGGGTTATCAATCTGAATGTTGGGGGTTCAAATTTAAAGCAGGGTTGAACACCGCTGCATATGAATCAGAATCCTCTATTAATCCCCACGGGTAAATACATATGCGCTCTATATAATAATAATACTCTATATGTTGCAACATGGGGGGCACGGTGGCTTAGTGGTTAGCACGTTCGCCTCTCAGCGCTAGGGATTCCCGGTTCGAATCCCCATCTGGGTGGAGTTTCCATGTTCTCCCCGTGTCTGCGTGGGTTTCCTCTGGGTTCTCCGGTTTCCTCCCACAGTCCAAAAACATGGATCAAGTTAATTGAATTCTCAAAATTGCCCCATATAGAGTGTGTCTGTGTGAGTGAGTGAGTGTCCAGCGATGTATTGGCGCCCTGTCCTGGGTCTATCTGCCCAGCGCCTGAGACTTTCTCCCCTGGAATGGCATGGGGAACCCCACCGCGACCCTAATAGAGGATAAAAGCCGGAGATAATGAATGAATGTTGCAACATTTCCCTAGGTTTAGGAGTATGTGGGAAGGTTGTATAAAGAAACTTAAACAGATAAATAATAAAAATAAGTTATATGCCGCTCTATTGCGGGGAGTCTGGAACGTAAATTAGAACGTCAGGTATTACTCCTGTCCAATTTCCAATCTCATTAAAAAAATAGAAGGTTTAATTAATTTAGAATTCTAAATTAACGGAGATGAAGTTTAAGTCGGTCACGTATTTTCAATCAGCTCTGGTTAGCGGTACGTAAACAAACAAACATACCTTACAACCGCAGCACCACGTGTTCACAGACAACCGAAATCCTCTAAAAATGCTTAATGTAAATATGACAGCGTGTGTGATCTTTTCCACGCGTGGGCCAAACTCCTCTAAACTGAGCTGTATTAGCACGGCATGCGTAGCGGCGAGTACAGCTAAGGTGCAACCAGCAACTCGGCCGGGAGTGCAACACACCTCCCAAATTTTTGGTTACGTTTTTTACTTATTTTTTATTTTTTTGCTTTATTGAAACCACATGCAAATCAAAACATCATACAACACAACAATATAAATGTAAGGCTTTTATAATACTTTTTTAAAAGAATCTAGTAAAAGTTATAAAGTAACACCAGCACCTCAGAACATAGACGCGCTGCTTCATTACGGCTTCATACAAGAAGCTCTGACACTGAACCTCACTTAATATTCATATATTTGTAAATACATTTGAATACTGCATTAAATTTTAATGTGGAGTTTTTGCACCTGAAAAACATTGCCAATGTACACACCATTCCATACCACTTATTCAGAGCCGAAATGTTACTTTTGCATGTTTTCTCACTCATGATTATCAGTATGCTGGATGATTTATTGTAAATAGTCAGATGGTAAAGCAAAAATCTTCCTTGGAAGACAGAGTTATAAATGTTATAAAGCTTCAGCAGATAAGGCAGAACTGTGAGCTTTCTTAAATAAAGTAAAGTAAAACTCATGATAGCTGAATAGTTCAGGGAACAGCTATCATGTTTTACTGACATCTTTACGTACTTCGGGATCAGGCTTTATCCCAGTTTAATATAATGTTTCTAATCAGACCAAATGAACTCTGAACCACTTCTCCACCTGTCCAAGCAATATTGTTCTCAGCGAAGGTGAGCCTCACCTTTTGATCCTTTCTCTGGTTTGAGAGGTTAGAACAGAGTGTGCCCATCCATCTATATCTTCCGCTTTATCCTCTATTAGGGTGGCGGGGGGCTTCCCCAAGCCCATCCAGGGGAGAACATTTCGGGCGCTGGGCAGATACACCCAGGACAGGACGTTATTCCATCGCTGGGCACACACTCACTCACACATACACACTCTATATGGGGCAATTTTGAGAACTCAATTGACTTGCTCCATGTTTTTGGACTGTAGGAGGAAACCGGAGGAAACCCACGCGGACACGGGGAGAACATGGAAATTCCACCCAGATTGGGATTTGAAACGGGAATCCCTAGCACTGAGAGGAGAACATGCTAACCACTAAGCCACGGTGCCCAGCAGAGTGTGCTTTAAGTCCAAATACTCTGGACACTCTGTGGTGAGACGGATCCTTACTCTTTTCAGTGCTGAACTGGTGAGCGATTCCAGCTGCAGTGTTGAACCAATTATCTATATATATTCTCCGCATTAGGACGGCACGGTGGCTTAGTGTTTGGCACGTTCTCCTCTCAGTGGTGGATTTCCACCGGGTTCTTCAGTTTACTCCCACAGTCCAAAAACATGGATCAAGGTCATTTGAATTCTCCAAATTGCCCCATATAGAGAGTGTATATGTGTGAGTGAGTGTGTGTCCAGTGATAGATTGGCATCCTGTCCTGGGTGTATCTGCCCAGCCCACGAAATGTTCTCCCCTGGATGGGCATGGGGAACCCCCCCCCCACCTGCGACCCTAGTGGAGGATAAAGCGGAAGATAATGGATGGATGGATGGATGGATGGATATGAGACAACAGATATGGGTTATGCAGCAGTTGTACAGATCGGAGCAGCCTGATGATGAGAGGACTGTGTGGAGGATGGAATGCAGCAGACCGACTGGAGCTGACAGAAAGGCCTCAGTACCTCAGGTTCGAACGGGGAGGATGATGTCAGAGTCATGAAGCAAGTTTTGTTTTTCTAATATTTTTCACCTTTTTCGGGCTGCACCTGGTTACCAGGGTCATGAGACTCTGTACACAGCAGGGGATTGGTTTCTGTGAATCCATCAAAACAGGTTTGTACTCCTGAGGGGAGAACGAAAAAAAAAAAAAAAGACTGGTACACACAGAGAACACAGCCATCCACAAACATCAGAGGATTAAACGGGGGAGTGAGCGCTGCAACACCAGCACCTCAGAACATGGACGCGCTGCTTCATTACGCCGTTGTACAAGAAGCTCTGACACTAACCCTCATTTAATATTCATATATTTGTGAATACATTTGAATACTGCATTAAATTTTAATGTGGAATTTTTGCACCCGAACAACATTGCCACCGTACACACCATTCCATACCACGTATTCAGAGCCGAAATGTTGCTTTTGCATGTTCTCTCATGCTGTTTGTCAGTATGCTGGATGATTTATTGTAAATAGTTACACAGTAAAGGCGGCACGGTGGCTTAGTGGTTAGCACGTTCGCCTCTCAGCGCTGGGGATTCCCGGTTCGAATCCCCATCTGGGTGGAGTTTCCATGTTCTCCCCGTGTCTGCGTGGGTTTCCTCCGGGTTCTCCGGTTTCCTCCCACCGTCCAAAAACATGGATCAAGTTAATTGAATTCTCAAAATTGCCCCATATAGAGTGTGTCTGTGTGAGTGAGTGTGTGCCCAGCGATGGATTGGCGCCCTGTCCTGGGTCTAACTGCCCAGCGCCCGAGACGTTCTCCCCTGGATGGGCATGGGGAACCCCACCGCGACCCTAATAGAGGATAAGCGGGAGATAATGAATGAATGAATGAATGAGTTACACAGTAAAGCAAAAAAACTTCCTTGGAAGACAGAGTTATAAATGTTATAAAGCTTCAGCAGATAAGGCAGAACTGTGAGCTTTCTAAGGGAAGAGGACGTAAAGGCTTCTGAGATTTCATTTATTTTTATTTACCATTTATAGCAGATCCTCAGGCCCCATAGACGAAGGTGGGACGCTCGAACACTGTCTGCCTTTCTGTTTGGAAGGAAATATAAATCAGACGGGAGCCATGAGTTACGAGGCAGCTCCATGTTTTTAGACTCACCCTTCTTCAGACTGGAACCACATGGCTTGGCACCGAGGTTCCTTAACACTGCGGTCATTGTCAGAACCTGGGCTGGAGAAGCTGTAATCAAAGCCCTTTTATTTCCCTCCCTTGGTGGACTAAAGGACCCGGTTCAGCGTGACCTGCATGGCCGTCTGCGCCTTGCGCGGATGGACTTCCCAGCTGTGCCGGGTCCGGAATGATGCCGCACTTTAGAGTGCATGCACTCCACGCATGGGGCTGCGAAATCGAGTCAAATGCAGGGAAGCCAAGAAAGCTGAGAAGGTGAGGCGGAGGGAGTAAAGGTGGCTAATTGCTTTTGACCAGCGTGACGTCTCCTCGTCTGTAAAGATGATTAAAGAGAGCCAGAACCTGGCCGGCTGTTCTTGAGCTGCAGTATTGATTGTGGTTAGACATTCTGTAAAAATGAGACTGAGAGCATGGAGCCATGCCAACAGCCGATTCAGCAGCAGCAGCAGCAGCAGGCCTGTGGGTGCAGCAGGGGGCGCTGTGGCCCACCGTTTACAGACCTTACACACCTTGTACTGTTGTGTGAATTGATGACCAAAGATCAAATAAATTCACTCAAAACGCTCATGGTTGATCAAAATTAAGCTTCATCTTCTTTCTGGCTGCAGATGAAGGTGTGAGCCTCTGGTCTCATTCTTTCTTTACTTCCTTTATATAATTGTGGATCTTTTTTTCATTCATTCATTATCTTCCACTTTATCCTATATTAGGGTCGTGGGGTTCCCCATACCCATCCAGAGGAGAAAGTTTCGGGCGCTGGGCAGATACACCTAGGACAGGGCACACACTCACACACATAGACACACGCTATATGGGGCAACTTGGAGAATTCAATTGACCTTAATCCATGTTTTTGGACTGTGTGTGGAAACCCACACAGACACTCCACTCAGAGAACATGGAAACACCACCCAGATTGGGATTCGAACCGGGAATCCCCAGCGCTGAGAGGAGAACATGCCAACCACTAAGCCACCATGCCACCCTAGGGATCATAATATCCATCCATCCATTGTCTTCTGCTTTATCCTCTACTAGAGTCATGAGTGGGGGGGGGGGATTCCCCATGCCCATCCAGGGGAGAACGTATCAGGCGCTGGGCATATACACCCAGGACAGGACGCCAATCTATCATTGAGCACACACTCACTCACACAGACAAACTCTATATGGGGCAATTTGGAGAATTTAAGTTCAAGTTCAAGTTATTTATTTATATAGCGCTTTTTACAACAGTACATTGTCACAAAGCAGCTTTACAGAATGAAAAGCCTTTAAACCCCCAAAGAGCAAGCCGAAGCGACAGTGGCAAGAAAAAAACTCCCTTTTATGTTGTTATTCAAGGAAGAAACCTTGGGAGGACCAAGACTTTAATTGACCTTGATCCATGTTTTTGGACTGTGGGAGGAAACCCACACGGACACCCCACCCAGAGAACATGGAAACTCCATCCAGATTGGGATTCTAGCCGGGAATCCCCAGCGCTGAGATGCCAACCTCTAAGCCGCCCTACTGTATTTATTAATATATTGATAATAAAGGCACATTATTACTTTTGGGGAATCTACTTATCTATGAAGTCATTCTGATTCCCGTGGCTCTGTCATGAAAGCAGCCAGGCTGTAATCTGGGTCAGTGTGCATGATTAAGAAACTAATGACTCACTCTGCACTTGCAAGCTGCTGCGTTCTGTCTCCCTTTCAGAACGTTGTTTATACCTCGCAGTCTTCGTCCTTTCACTGTCAGACCTCTGTGAGGTATTGATGGAGGTCCGTGTGCGTTCTGGACATCTTTTGTGTACGGGTGGAGCCCACAGACCCCAGCGCCTTGTCCGAGGAAGCGCCTTGTTTTGCACGGCATCTCACAAGTCGCACTTCATAGGGACTCCATAATAACACCCCTCTGTGAGGTGACAGCCTGATTGGATTTCTGAAGGAGGCACACGCATGCATTTGCATACTAATTGACAAATGTGTTTTTTCTTTTTTTAAGTTCCCTTTGCCTCCCTTGCCCCCCCCCTGTTCTTGTGCTGTCATTAAATTATGGAACCCTTCCCATCTTTGCAG
Source organism: Corydoras maculifer (assembly GCA_019802435.1). Taxonomy (NCBI): domain Eukaryota; kingdom Metazoa; phylum Chordata; class Actinopteri; order Siluriformes; family Callichthyidae; genus Corydoras; species Corydoras maculifer. Next base: position 339,253 of record JAFMOD010001082.1, read on the forward strand.
GACTCACAAACCCTTGAGTTGCTCAAGATAATTACATATTGGTGAGCTTTTTTTCATGGTTCGGGTGAAGTGGCATCACCGGCTGATATGAAGAGTAAATTAAGCAGTGGCAAGCGGAACGCCAAATGAACCGAACAAGGACATGATTATATTTTTAACTTCGACTTGCTTGCTCTCGCCATGACATTCACACAAAACTATAACTTTTAACCCCAAACATCCCACCGACAGCGGCTTGTCCTGAGAATCACATTACAAAACTGCTGAGAATAACACGGCGATGCCACTTTCATAACTTTAATGATGCTTTCTATTAATAGCATGTCTGCTCAGTTTGGTTTCATATTTCATTTTTTTCATCTTCTGATGTTCTACGAAAAGCGGCACGGTGGCTTAGTGGTTTAGCATGTTCTCCTCTCAGCACTAGGGAGTCCCGGTTTGAATCCCAATTTGGGTGGAGTTTCCATGTCCTCCCCGTGTCTGCGTGGGTTTCCTCCAGGTTCTCCGGTTTCCTCCCACAATCTCAAAACATGGATCAAGGTGAATTGAATTCTCCAAATTGCCCCATATAAAGTGTGTCTGTGTGGGAGTGTGTGCCCAGCGATAGATTGGCACCCTGTCCTGCCCAGTGCCCGGAATGTTCTCCCCTGGATGGGCATGAAGAATAGAGAATATCACGCCCAACCACAATGGATGGATGTACTTTACTGAGTATTACTGTCACATAATACTTTTAGTTTTTACTACTAACGTTTACTTTTTTTGACTACATTCATTTATAGTTCATTATTATTTCATGCAGGTAAGAAATTTCAAATCGGAATCCTATTGGGTTGTTAAACAGGAAAGGCGGGATGTGGGGAGCGGAGTGAACGCGTGATTGGATGAGTGACAGGAAAAAGGACCAATCATTATTCGAGCACGCCGGCTCCCGGTGAATGATAATGTTTTGATTGTTATAGAGACGAGCGCTCACGGCGTTTAAGAATTCAGTAAATTTAAAGAGCAGATCGCAGTAAGTGAGCGATGACGACATTTCATTTATTATACATTTTATTTTGCGCAGTTTGTGAGTCGAAACGTGCTGCCAAAGTGAACTTTATGCTTTTATCCGGATAGACGCTTAAATAAAACATCAACTCTTTTTCTGCGCCCCCTTCTGCCAATGAATGCTCAAATTTATGCATTTTTTTATTAATTGTCTGACTTCTGATTTAATTTTTAATGGTTTCTTTTGCTGTAAAGCATTAAACTTAATTATAAACTGAGTGTAATCTATACATGAGTTCTGTTCTGTATTGTTCAATATTCATAATCAGTACACTGACTATGTTATTATTCACTCATGGCTTTGCTTTATTGTTTTGAACATTAAAACTTTTAGTTAATTTGTCTGATATTCACATAGTTTTGTATTTAATTCTTGTAAAATGTACAATATTACACTAAAGCAGTTTACTGCATGTTTTATGTGATATTGCTTGAGTGACTTTAATTTGCATAAAACGTTTTTTAAAATGTCATTAGAAGTGATTTTTAAATATACTTTTACGTTTTTACTTTAAGTATACATAGGTGCATGCACTTTTATACTTCTACTTGAGTAAAAAAATAATCATACTTCTACTTTTACTTAAGTAATTACTTTACAATATACTTCAGGACTTCATTACTTTTGCCACCTCTGACCGAATTGGATGTATGGGCAGCACACAGCAGGACATTTCTTTTAGGGTTTGAGGCCCAATTCGGTTCGTTTCTGTGTAGATTTAGTATGTTCTTGCCGTATATCATGGAGTTTTTTTTGCTTGGGAGCTCTGTTTTTTTTCTTTTTACCATATATATGAATATGGACTTGTCTGACCTGTGATGGACTGACGCCTTGTGCTTTTTTGGCTCCGCCCACCACCTTGATCCGAATAAACCTATGAGAAAATCACGTTTGATGTCCTAAGAAAATGTAATCAATCTGAGTGGCAAGATGCTGAAATGAAAACAGCGAATGCAGATGCCCTTGCTGTGCAGCTGCCACCTTTATTGCCTCCGAACTGTAACTCAAGCGTTGCTCCAGATGCTGCAGCCTGCACTTTAGCCATTTCCCTTTCTTTTCCTTTACTCCTACACTCTTGCAGCTTTGCCACCATTTTAATTATATGCTTTAAAGGCAGCTCATGGGCTCAACTGGAGGCAGCTGATTGGAAAGAGAGCACGCAGAATTGTTTGCTCAAGTGCCAGCATTATATACAAATGACCCACTGCGTTGAGTGCCAGAGAATAGCGGGACTGGGAGCGTGCCAAAGCCTTTCATAGCGTTCGTTTATGAAATAGCGTGGCTTGAGTCAGGTGTGCGGCCCTGTGAGAGATTTACTCCTTTTAACTCGTGTGCATGGATAAAAAAAAACAGCCCCGTGACTAATGATTTGATTTAGGGCTTTAATTAGTTTAATACATGACACCCTGGCTTTGGCAGTAATCATCTCCAGAACCGGGGCTTGATGATTTGAATATTCCTCAGATCGCGAAACAGGTGCGCTGCATCAGAAACGAGCCGAAACGCTCTGCTTCTGAGGAAAATAATGTTCAAAGGGCCGCGAAAATGTTCATGAGTTGGGATGTTAATCCTAAAGCCTGCTGAATACGACGCCGTTGTTCTATTGGCTCTTTCACAAGGTGAGATTATATGTACCACGTGCATGTTAAACCGTCTCCTGAGAGGAGAGAGGTCCACTTCCAAATGTGCTGAACTATGACAAGGACTCCCATCTTTGTTCTACACTGAAGGTTACTTGCATTGCATTGTGGGCAATGCAATGGTACGAATCTCGGTGCCTTATCTCAAACATCCTTAATAGGGTTGAGCTCTGGGCTCTGTGTGCACTTGTTAAGTTCGTCCCGTCCTGAACTTTACTTTGTCCACTGTACTTACTCCCTCAGTCATGCTGGAGGAGGGCCTTCCCCAAACTGTTCCCACAGATGGAATGCATACTGCAAATTTGTGCTTAGTGGATCTCTAGGTGCTGGATTTCATACAAGCGTTGCTACTGAATTAAAACAGTATTTTAGTGATTACAAGGTCTCAAGGTGGGCTGCACGGTGGCTTAGTGTTTAGCACGTTCGCCTCTCAGCGCTAGGGATTCCCGGTTTGAATCCCCATCTTGGGTGGAGTTTCCATGTTCTCCCCGTGTCCGTGTGGGTTTCCTCCGGGTTCTCCGGTTTTCTCCCACAGTCCAAAAACATGGATCAAGGTCAATTGAGTTCTCCAAATTGCACCATATAGAGTTTGTCTGTGTGCCCAGCGATAGATTGGCGCCTTGTCCTGGGTGTATCTGCCCAGCGCCCAAAACATTCCCCCCTGAATGGGCATGGGGAACCCCCGCACGACCCTAATATCGGATAAAGCGGAAGATAATGGATGGATGGAGGTAGTAGGTAGGTAGGAGGGGATGGTAGCTCAGTGGTTAGGGTGTTGTGCTATCAATCTGAAGGTCGGGGGTTCAAATCCCAGGTCCACTGAAGTTACCAGTATGGTTCCCTAATCAAGACCTTTAACCTTCATTGCTCCAGGGATGTTGTGATTAACCCTGTGCTCACCTTGTAAGTCGCTTTGAATGAAAGTGTCTGCTAAATGACAGAATGTAATGTAATGTAATGTAAATGTCAAGGTCCCCATAACATTATCAACTAATGATTCTGATTTTCTGTTGTACTTGCCGTTCAATCCGCCTCTCTGAGGTAAACCATCAGTTTAATTTAGTGACAGGTCACTTAGTGTATGATGGACCTTCTTTGAAGTCGGCATAACGATCAGGAAAATCACTTGGTAATTATAAACCCCCCCAGTCATAGATGGTTATGACCCAGTGTGTCTCAGACCCAATATGAGTCTAATTCAAGGCGCTGATCAATCAAATTACACAATGCAACCCAAATGAACGTCGTCAAATTGTTTAAGAGGAAAAAAGCAGCTGTTACAGAACAGTTTGAGTGGCTGTTGCTCATTACCGAGGAACTTAATGCATCTGTTTTATTTGATATATTCGTCTGGTGTATATGATACCGACGCCGGGGCCGTGCTGATCCACGGCGGAAAATAATACGATTTAATAATTTATCCAAACGTGCCTCTCAGAGGGTGTTCACGAGGGGATTAAAGACTGTACTGGCGCTTTACATTCTCCTAATTTGCACTAAAACACTCTGTGGTACTGAACGCACGCCAAATGCCCTTTGCTCTTTCCCTCCTACTCCTCCACCAAACAAAAGGAAAATAAGTAGACAAGCTCCAAACAAAGGCGTCCCCCGGAGGGCGGCCGCGGCTGTCGAGTGGGGTGAGCGGTGGCATTGACAGCGATAGTCTTGCTCGCACCCTTTTTTTTTTTTTTTTTTGGAAAACCGCCCGATTCGGGAGGTTGATTCTAATGGAGGCGCTCTTTCCTCGTTTACCTGTCGCTCAAAGAGCATCCGGGTGCCGCCTGCACATGAATAATTGCCCGCTTGGGAATGACTTTGTGGCCACAGCGGGAGGTTTTTCTCGTTCCGCAGGTTGTATTTAATTATTAATTCTACGTTTGCCGTGTTTTTGTACAGGTTATAAAACATGACCAGTAACCTCTGCTCGGGGAAAAATGAGGCAGCTTTTGGCTTCTGACAGAACCCTTTGATGATGGAGATGGAGGAGAGAGACAGCTTTTTGTTTGTCTTTGACTTTAGAGACTTGTTTTCCAGTCTCGATCAGTATGCACCGACTGTACCCGCGTTTGAAAACACTACCGCACCGGCCACGAGAGATGAGAAGCACGGGGGGATTGGGTTGACTCTGAGGCCGTTGTTTAGAAGTTACCTATAGTAGAACCTATTAAGAATACTGCTGAATTTCTCTCCTTCAAGGCTCGCCCCCTGTCTCACAGCTGATCCACCTTAACAAGCGGCCAAATGCAGAAAGAGAATTCATTCTGCTCCGCGGCGCTGCACATGTATAATGTATAATGATTATAAAGCTTGCAGCGAGCATTCCACTCCATGTCCGTGTTATTGAGTGGGTTGGAGGTCAGTACTCCGTGATACCAGATGACACATGACCCAACCAGGACTGATGTTTGGGGCTCGCTTGCGCAATGTCATAAATTTTACATCTGCTGATAGATGATGGCCTGCGAGATGGATTACATTCTCTTCCAATAAAACAGCCTGAGGCCACTCTGCATTATTCATCCGAGACAGGGCCACCTGCCCTCGCAGACTCGCCGTGCGTTTACGGCTGGTGTGTTGCATTATAAGACCCCCACACACATTCCTTTAATAACTGTCATCTGGGGTCACCCTCTTTGACTAATTAACACCCCGACCAATTTACACAGATTAGGACTTGAAAGCTCGGCACTCGTACAGCATTTACTTTATAGACGGAAGAATTATAACACACCTCTTAAGACCTGGAGGGTTAAGGTGCTGTACATTAAATCAGTGAATTTAAAACACATTCTCACTTTGCAAACGTTCTATGCAAGTCTTTCTAAACCATTTTATATAATTTACATATATAAATATATCATATATACATGCACTACAAATAAATAAATGTGCTATGGAATTGTACAGGCTGCATGTATAACCTGTTCTCCACATTTTATTTAAACTGATGGAACCAAAATCAGAAGCTTTATTGTACTTTATTTATTTTTTGATGCAGATGTTGACACATAATACCGAATAAAATACTAAAAAAATGGAATAGAATACATAAACATAGAATAAACAATAAAAATATATACAGCATATATTATACAATAAAATGTATAAAAATATAAAATTAAATAAAAATACAATAAATATTAAATATATACAATACAAATATAAAGAGTGGCAAGGTGCAAATGTGCTCTGAATGATGGGGAGAGTTAAAGTAATTATTAATTAAGCAAATGGCCTGTGGAAAAAAGATGTGGAGGTGCCGAAATCCAAAAGTTTCACAAAATCCCTTTGTTCCAGACAATAGCACCATCACACACATCACGCTGTTATAACAGTTTTTGGATTATAATAGTTTAAACAGTAATATATTTATGTATATCCATGAGATGAACCAGCTATTATGGTGGGGGGGGGGGTGAGTATCATCAAACTTGGATAAATAAGAAGGGTCAGAAAGGACATTCGGTATAACAGGCGGTATGAATCAATCATGATCAATTACTGATCTGCTTCACAACCTGGATTATTTCCATCCTTGTGTCTTGTGTTGTTGCTTAAAAAAGCTAAATGTCTTTAAAGCATAAATACATGACAATTATTTAGCATTTTGAATCGGCACCACGATGAGTCAGACAATAAAATGATGGTTGGAGGGGGCAGATTGAGAGATTGTAGTGACTCTATCCATTATCTTCCACTTTATCCTCTATTAGGGTCGCCGGGGGGGGGGGGGGATCCCCATGCCCATCCAGAGGAGAATGTTTTGGGTGCCAATCTATTGCTGGACACACACTCACTCACACAGACACACTCTATATGGGGCAATTTGGAGAATTCAGTTGACTTCATCCATGTTTTTGGAATGTGAGAGGAAAGCAGAGATCCCGGAGGAAACCCACGCAAACACGGGGAGAACATGGACACTCCACCCAGATTGGGATTCGAACTGGGAATCCCCAGCGCTGAGAGGAGCACATGTCAACCACTAAGAAACCGTGCGGTCTGTGACTCTGAGTTGAAAAAGTTTCTTTGTTCTAAATATTAGGAAGTTCTTTTTTCTACCACAGTCTGTTTTTTTGGCGTTTACAAATCACACAGCCGTACAAATGGAACGAGCATAAAAAGACGTGCTGTGTCATTCGAGTGATTTGTGGGTTAAAGTGCACAGTGTGTGTCTGAATGTGGAACTACTGCGGTGCAAAGTGCAAAGTCTTGTCCTGTAAGTGATAAATTAAGAAAGAAGGAAATGTGAATAAGATGTCCCCATGCTCCACACGTATGTTTTTATTAGTGGTTTATAACTTTAACAACCATTAATTCGAAAATGAAAGAACTTAGTGCTGCTATTAAAATCATCCGGCGCCACCGGTCAGAGTCACACTGCCGCAGGGTTCTGGGTTTGTGCGCTGTTACAACTCTGCTCTTCTGAGCCGTTAAATTCTGAGCCGGCATCATGTCAGAATTGAACAGAGACATTCTGCTGGAGAGTCTTGGCATTCTAACCAACGCTACTGTAAAGCGCCTGGAACGGAGAAGAAGTAAAAGCATCGGTCAGATCCTGAACATCGACAATTATCTGTCTTCAGTTTTATGTAAGTCGACAGAAGTGGGAACTTTGACATCGTCTGTGGCCAGATTGTTGGGTTTTTTAAACCTGTTTGGCAAGCAGCAGCAGGAGGATCCCTCTGAGAGAGTTCTGTTTGTGGACCTGGAGGAATTCTTTGATCCAAAGTACGATTTTGATTTCCGAGACCGTAAAGAGCGCTCAAAATGTTTTCGTGGTGGCGAATCATACACGCGACCGTGGGGTTATTACCGCTTCGCCCTGAAGGTGCTGGATAAATACCCAGATGGGAATGACTGGCTCGGTTCAGATGGATGGAGGAAGCGCTCCGTTCCTGGCGAGTGGCCTGTTTCCTTCCACGGAACCGACATCAAAGGTGCAAATGGAATCACTACTTCAAATTACACCGTTGGTGAGAACAACGTCTACGGTCCAGGAATTTACTCAACGCCTGACATTAAAACCGCAGAATACTACTCCATGCAAAAGACGTTCCAATCCAAGACAAATGGTCAAATGTACACGGTTATCATGCAGAACCGGATCAATCCGGACAAACGAAAGGTCATACCTCAAAAAAAACATTACTGGCTGATCCCGGTTCCTGGGGGGAGCACACCAGAAAGGGAGAGAGAGATCGTGGAGAGTTCCATCCGGCCTTACGGAATTCTTATTAAAAAAATCTAACTCAGTACAGGTCCATAAGATTTATTGTTTGAACCTTATACGTAGCATAATATGTTTTATTAGTTATTCTAAAGATAAAACTCAAATGTTTGATTGCGCAAAGCTTTGGATCTTCATGCGATACACAACACCTAAAACCAAAATACTGATGGAACCATCTGTTGCTGACTGTTTTGCCACTAAACGTCCTACAGTGCATCACGCCTGTTTCTGCTTTTTTCTCCCAAATGTCGTTCGTTCCTCTATACATCAATTAACATAACAATCCTGAAGAATACCTGCAGCTATACAATGCCATATGAATCGAAATCGCCCGTGACCTCAGGCTGCAGTAACATATAACATATATAGTTCTGTAATCTAATCTTTGATCTTTAATCATTGATCTTCTTCTGTCTGGTCGTCAAGGCTTCTTATCTGTAACTACTGCAATTGCAGTGATTATTAAAGTATTCTGATTTTTCAAATGTCTTAAACCAGTCCTTCTCAAATAGTGGGGCGGTGCCTGGGGGGGTGCATAACAAGATTTCACAAAGCAAGTGATATTAAGTGTACTGAACAAACCCTCAAGAGACAACATGGAAATATATTTAACGGGGATGGCGGAGAGAAAGGAAGAGAGAGACGAAGATAATGAGACCAACAAAAGTCAACCGAAAGCTAAAACGAGGAAATATGACGAAGCGTCTGTAGCGCTTGGATTTACTGTAACTAAGGTGGGAGACGAAGAAAGACAGGTGTGTCTTCTGTGTCTTAAAATGTTGGCAGCGGACAGCATGAAGCCAAATAAATTAAGGCGTCGCTTAAAGACATTACACCCTGTTGGATCTTTTAATTTTTTAAAAAGGCAGAAAGAACGAGCCGATGCAAGATGGTCGTCTCAACTTATTTATTGAAAACAAAGAAAACTCTTCATGGACACTGTAAGTCAGTCACGCTGGCCTGTGGGTCTGCCTCTCTCAGCTTTCAGGTGCTATGAACGCCTCCGTGGTCTGAAGAAGAGAGCTCACCGAAGTGTTTACCTGTGATTATATCCTTTTCGTCTAGTTCCCGCCCCGAACTACCTAAGCCAACCTAGTTTTTAAATCAGCCAATCCAAGCCCATATAATCCGCACTTAACTACAGTAGCTGTATTTATTTGGAATCAGCTGGAAAGTTGATTGTGAGTAAGGTGTTTAAAATAAGATAAGATAATCCTTTATTGGTCCCTCAATGGGGGAAATTCACAAGTATAAGGTCTATACTAAAATTCTTCAACCAAATAACCAAAGAACCTGAAACCAAAAGTCTGATGGAGTCTGATCTGTCGCTGACTGTATTGCCCCCTGAACGTCCTACGTCACCTCCGTTTCTGCTTTTTTCTTCCAGATGTCGCTCGTTCCTCAATCTCGTACATCAATTAACACAACAATCCGGAAGAATGCCTGTACATATTCACTGCCATATAAATCGAAATCGCCCGTGACCTCAGGCTGCAGTAACATATATCATATAGTTCTGTAATCTAATCTTTGATCTTTAATCTTTGTTCTTCTTCTTTGGTCCTCTTTGTTGTTCTTCATCTGTCTGGTCGTCAAGGCTTTTTATCTGTTGCTGCTGCAATTTCGCTGATTAATAAAGTATTCTGATTCTGATTTTTCAAATGTCTTGAATACACAGTGGTTGTAAACATCTGTGATCTGGCAACAGATGAATATAATCACTTAGTCATTTAATCTAATTTAATCGTCTCTCTTGTTGTTCCCAAAACCGGCCACACCTCCGTGCCTAAATCAGAAGCACTGCCTCGAGAATCATCTACATTAGATAGTTTCTATTTGTGTTTTTACACTTTATTTGACTGACAAGACGAGTAAAGGACTTCGTTCCAAAATAACTAAAATACCACTTTCATTTAGAGTGGGAGGATGAATATTATTTTGCAATGTCAAACTCAAAATGCCATTGCTTGATTTGCCAAGTAGCCATTGCACTTACACTGTGTTTGGTTGTACTAAAACCAAGTTTTCGCCATGCTATTTCCTGCAATTTCTGTGAAAATGGCAATCTGAAGCCGTGTTTTCTATGCTGATTCGATAATACTAACATCTATCCATCTATCCATCCATTATCTTCCGCTTTATCCTCTATTAGGGTCACGGGGGAGTTCCCCATGCCCATCCAGGGGAGAGCGTCTCAGGCGCTGGGCAGATACACCCAGGACGGGGGGGGCAATCTATTACTGTGCACACACTCACACACTCTCTATATGGGGCAATTTGAAGAATTCAATCGACTTGATCCATGTTTTTGGATTGTAGGAGAGAACTGGAGAACCCGGAGGAAACCCACGCGGACATGGAAACTCCACCCAGATTGGGATTCGAACCGGAAATCCCTAGAGCGGAGAGGAGAACGTGCTAACCACTAAGCCAATGTGCCCCCCAATACTAACATGATGTGTGTAAACAGGTTTCAATTTAAAAGCCTAAAAAAATTATTAACCCTGGTAGATCTCGATGACTTGTCCAATGGAAAAGTGTGAGCACCCCTGCCCTAAGGTGTTTAAGGTCTATACTAAATCTTCTTCATCCAAATAACCGCAAACACATTGTGGAAAAACCTTCCAGATAATTGAAGGTAGTCTTAACTCCAGAGAAGCTCCTATATATATATATATATATATATATATATATATATATATATATATATATATATATATATATCCCCCCCCCCCCCCCCCCCCCCCCCCCCCCCCCCCCCCCCCCCCCCCCCCCCCCCCCCCCCCCCCCCCCCCCCCCCCCCCCCCCCCCCCCCCCCCCCCCCGTTAAGCCTACATGCTGCCTGAAGCTCCAATTAGCCGTGTGTGGCATGCAGCTTCTGGGGGCTTTAAAGCAAAGCTGCTTATTGAGGTGGTTGGAAAGTTGCACGCAGAGAGGACACTAGTTTGTAGGATCTGGTCAAAGTGAAGAAGTGCAGCCCGCTCAGTTTTAATAGCCGTTCTGCCGGCGCTGAAGGTAAAATGAAGGACCGCGGTGTGTCCCTGTGTGTGTTGGTGGAGCTTTAATGACCCTGCATGGTCTGAGTAACTTGTCAGGGACCAGCCTGGTGCATCGTGATATCAACAGTATTCAGAAAAGAAGACAGTGGAACTACAGAATGAAAGTGAAACCTAAAACCCACAGTGTTTTCTTTACTCTCATCATCCAGCAAACGAGGACCAGACACTATATTTACTTCTTGGTCACCATAATTATTGCATTTTGGATTTTCATGTGTGTCTAATTCTTATGCTTTAATTCTCTAACTTTAATGCTGCGGCACCCGACCACTATTGAGTTAAATGGTCAGCTGGTTGGTATAGCTAATATTTCCAGTATATTTGATGTCAGTACCACAAACAAATCATGTGTCACGCTCACTTCTGCTGCACGCTTACCATTGATCCTGATCATGTGCACATCATTTCCATTAATTTGCTGCTTCTCTATTTATAACCTGCTGGGGATTTTTAACTCACTTTGTGAGCCGGGGCATCTACACCTGGCTGCCTGCCAGCCTGTCCATGAGGTCTGTACTGTATGGGATACTGCTGTGTGTTTATACTGTGAGTACCCAATGGCCTGAGTATTCTGTTTTTTTTAACTGAGCTCATGTTATGTATATATTATGTATATATCATGTGTATATTATGTTCATATAATGTATCTGCATTTAAACACTTTCCCTCTCCATGTGCCAGTCACTGTTATTGATGCACTTTATGTAAATAATGTATATATTGCAGGGGCAGCACGGTGGCTTAGTGTTTTAGCATGTTCTCCTCTCAGTCCAAAAACATGGATCAAGGTCAATTGAGTTCTCCAAAGTGCCCAATATAGATTGTTTGTGTGAGTGAGTGTGTGCCCAGCGATAGATTGGCGCCCTGTCCTGGGTGTATCTGCCCAGCGGCCGAAACATTCTCCCCTGGATGGGCATGGGGAACCCCCCACGACCCTAATAGAGGAAAAAGTGGAAGATAATGGATGGATGGATGTATATATTGCACTTCTGGTTAGATGCTAACTACATTTCATTGGCCCTGTACTTTATTCAACAATAAAGTTGAATCTAATCTAATCTAAAGCTGGAGCACAGAAAATTTTTGCTCAAACTGAAACCTTTAAATCTTAAACTTTACCTTAGTTTAAAAACTAAGCTTAAGCAATGAATAGGCAGAGGTGTAGATATACTACCCAACTCTGTTCTTCAGTGCCGGTTTGTATCTCAGGGAAAGCTTGCCTTGCTAAAGTCTACCACGCCTAGATGCCATGTGTGCCCAGACGAACCTCGGGTTTTCAGACGTTTCCCTGAGTAATCTGTTTTTCACGTGCAGGTTTTGCGAAAGGGCATTAGCATGGAACAGCAGGTACAGCAAAAACCTAAAAGAGATTAAAAAGGCAGCCCAATCGGGCCGAAGACAGAGCGATAATGCCTCAAAAGCAACAGAAGGCGGGTCCTCGTGACATTTGCACTGGTTGGGAACCGATAATGATGAGGATGCTGTGAGGCGGCAGGGCTTTAATTAAACAAAAGACCCATGTGTTTACTAACGCACTACATCTTTTACTAACTGGACTTATGAAGTTTTTAATTGAGGAGTGGAGCAGTGCCCGTCATCACTGTGTGTCACTGCTGTGGTGAAGGTCTTGCCCTTTATGTATGACTGTGTATAATGACCTCACTTGACAACATGACCCATATGTTATGACGACCCATATGCAAAGTTGTATTGAAACAGCCAAGGGCCTTCCCCAAACTGTTGCCCGCCGGGTATGTTTATATGCGACGTGACCGAAGACCCCTGAACGTGCCGAGCCGCCGGGGAACGGCTTTCAACAGGCCGAACGGGCTTTCTTTACTGCAACAAGCTCCATCGAGCAATTGGTTACGGTCCATCCATAATGGCCCCCCATGAATGTCGGGTGCAAGGGTGGGAGGCCATTACAACCTCAACGCCTGACAAGACACTTAGCACTCCTGTGTCCTCGCACTCCCCTTTTCATTGCTGGCCCGAGGCTGGAGCTGGTGGCCAGCTGGGGCTTTAACCCATCCCACAGCCCCACACAAAACAGCACCTGCTCGGCATTACGCAGCGGCTGGGAGTCCCGGTGTTGCCCTCAGCTGGCTACGATAAGCAGCCAGAGGAGACAGCTGTGTGCAGTCTGGCTGTGAGGATTTACAGAGGATCTGGAGAAGGGAAGGCATTAGCGTTGTGCAGATTATCAGAATTAGAATGTGATGGAATGAAGGCTCTGGACAGAAGGCCTCGCTGACTGGGAGATTTGTTCCGAAAAATTTCACGGCTCTCAGTCTTTTGTTAGTGTTGTCGAGCAGAGCGGGCAGCCCAGAGCCATTAGCACTTTTAAGTCACCATGCACTTAAAATCCCCTTCTGGTTTCTTTAATGGCAGTTGAGGCCAGACATGAGTTAAAAAAAAATGCAAATATACATGAGAATGTAAATTATAAACATGGCTCACTTTTTCAGCCGAAGCTTAATAAAGAACATTTATTTTAACAGATTATAATTGATATTTCGCACCAAGAATCGTGTTAATGATGATTATTAACTCAGCTTTATATTAATCAGCCCGTTCTGATCAGTGCAGCAGGAAGAGCTAGAGCTTATTGGATTAAAGGTGTGGAGGTACTTTGGTTTGGTTGATAGTCCATCATGAGGACTAAAGCATCAATGATGAATCAGCACAATTGCATAGTACCAGAATAAAATTTTGGGCATGCCCCCCCTCTTGCTCCATCATCTATTTCCACCACTTATCATACAGATAGTATTTGTAGTTTTACAATTCCAGACTGCAGTCCATCTGTGTTTTTTGTTGTTCTTAGTCCCCTGTTGGAATCATACCTCGGGGTTCTGATCATTAAAGAACAGAGTACACAGTATTTACTGTAGTCCATTAACAGATGAACTACAGTCTGGAATTTTTGAACTCCAAAGTCTATCCAGGAAGTGGAACTGAGAACATGGACAATAAGTGGAGCAGAAAAGGGGCATGTCCAAACGTTTGATTGGTTCTGTACAGGATGACTGGATCAGTCTGAGGAATCATAAAGTCATTAATAAATTAATAACAAAGTTCTGTTTTACCGATGTTTCAGATTTCAGAACTTTTACGGTTTACTGATACTAAATAATTTGGGCATTTATTCAAATAAAGCACTTTGATTGGACAAAAAATATATCTTAAAAAATGTAAGAAAACATAAACCAGTGCGAAAAAAAATTAACAATGGAAGAAAAACAATTCTGGATTAGAACCAAAGAATCACGAAGAATAAAACAATGGATATCAACCTAGAACGATAAAAAAAGAAAAGAAAAGAAATTGCAGAAGGGTATAAAGTGGAATCATTTAATAAAAGTGAAAAAAGGGAACAAAACAAAGAAATAAAAGAAAGAAAAAAGGAAGTGCGAGAGTGAATGAAATTAAAAGAGAGAAAAAAAGGGAAGAAAGTAAGAAAGATGTAGTTCCTCTGAAAGAACGACTGCTGAGGCTTTTAATAATAGACGCATTACAAAGTCTCTCAATGGCCCCTTTTATAATAAAGCTCTAATTAGTGCTGAAATTTCTTTGGCTTTTTCAATTAGTGGTTTTCTTTCCCTTTTAGACACTCAAAGAGAAAGTGTAATTACAATGGGGAGAAAAAAAAAACAGGCTTTTATTATAATCCCCCCCCTTCCCGCCCCATTTAAAATGAACTAAAGGCCGTGCTGATGTATCAAAAGTGGGTTGAAGTTGAACAAGTTTCCTCAACTTTAACCCGACACTTAATCCATTAGGGGGAAATTATAAAGAGCTGAGAGTGACGGGCGACATCGTGACATCACGATCGGCGTTATTATCACTGATCCATCTGCTGAGTATCTACAGAGAGGCCGTCCTGCTGGTGGCGCTGTCTGGTGAACACTTTGTACACACTCTTTACTTTTTATGTATTTTTTAATTTTTATTTCAGTAGTCAGGCGTATAAACAAAGCCTCACCTGTTATCACGAACAGCGAAGAACAGGAAGCTGATAACACAAAGTCACACCGACATGCTGACTGAGTGGCGCGAGTGTCGGCTCATATTAAGAGCTAATTATTTATTTTTATAGAACTAATAGCGTCATTATTTTATGGAATGGCGTTCGGCAGCATGGTGCATTGCCGATTTACTGAAACTCTTGGCATATTTCTGTCCGTCCATCCATATCTTCTGCTTTATCCTCTATTAGGGTCACGGGAGGGGGGGTTTCCCCATGCCCATCCAGGGGAGAAAGTTTCGGGCGCTGGGCAGATACATCCAGGACAGGGGGGCAATCTATTGTTGGGCACACACTGACTCACACTCACACACTCTATATGGGGCAATTTGGAGAAGTCACTTGACCTTGATCCATGTTTTAAGACTGTGGGAGGAAACTGGAGAACCCGGAGGAAACCCACGCGGACAGGGTGAGAACATGGAAACTCCACCCAGATGGGGATTCGAACCGGGAATGCCTAGTGCTGAGAGGAGAACGTGCTAAACCACTAAGCCACCATGCCGGCCCGACATTTTTCTGTTTATATAAAAAAACAAAACAAAGAGCTAGCGGTGTAAAAACAACCGTAAATAAAAAGCTGGATAAGAAATTTCTGTTTTTAATAACTCAGCTGCACGTGTGTTTACATCTGTTCCTTTGTTCATCGAGCCGCAGGGGGAAGGTACGAGGACTGAGGTTGAAGACAGCGCTTGTCTTTCTGGATCGTGCTGGATCATTCTGTTTGTCCTTGCCGTGCGTCGTGAGCTGAGCGCAGGTCTCAAAAGTGCACGCTGCGCACGGGTGCGGGGTGAGGCGGTGAAATGAAGCGCGGCAAGAAAACGAGGACAAAGGCAAAAAGGGGGGCAAACGAGCCTCCAGAGAGGCACATCAGGCAGCTACAGAGCTACATCAGAAGGCGGCTCAGAGTCATAGTGCAACCTTATCTTTGACGGAATTGGCTTCAGTTCATGGTTTGTTAGCTTCATGAAGCTTTTTTGACGGATGCAGTGCGAGGATGAACCTCTCAGAACACCGGACTGAGTTTAAAGCCCTCACGGGTCTCAGCATGAAAAGCATTAATGTGGATTTAATTCCTTAATGGATGAAAAAAAAATTCTGCTTAGATTTAATTTGGAAATACAGGAATACAGGTGTTTTATATAGTATATATATCCATCCATCCATCCATTATCTTCCGCTTTATCCTCTATTAGGTTCGCAGTGGGGGGGTTCCCCATGCCCATCCAGGACGCCAATCGCTGGACACACACTCACTCACACAGACTCACTCTATATGGGGCAATTTGGACAATTCAGTTGACCTTGATCCATGTTTTCAGACTGTGGGAGGAAACCGGAGTCCCTTGTGCTGAGAGGAGAACATGCTAAACCACTAAGCCACCTTGCCGCCCTATAATATATATATATATATATATATATATATATATATATATATATATATATATATATATATATATATATATTCATTCATTCATTATCTCCCGCTTCATCCTCTATTAGGGTCTCGGTGGGGTTCACCCATCCATGGCCCATCCAGGGGAGAACGTTTCGGGCGCTGGGCAGATAGACCCAGGACAGGGTGCCAATCCATCGCTGTATATGTGTGTGTGTATATATATATATATATATATATATATATATATATATATATATATATATATATATATATATATATATATATATATACACTGGTGGGCCAGTTAAACCTAAGTCTCCTCGGTTCAATTCCCGTTCCCATCAAGTGCTATGGCTAAAATGCCCTTAAGCAAGGCACCTAACCCCAATTGCCTGCCTCCCAGGCACCTTGTACAGGGCTGCCCACTGCTCCGAGCACGTGTGCTCATTCACTCAGTGTGTGTATATGTGTGTGTTTCACTGCACGGATGGGTTCCTCTATGTGTACCGATTCCTCTATGTGTATAGATCACTTTCTCACATTAGCACTGTGTAGTTCCATAATTACAGACTGTAGCCCAACTGTTTGTCCTTATAACTTTAAACAAGTGCATAAGTCTTATATTTCACTGATGATGCTCTTATAGCTGAGGTGTCTGGATTGTTCTCAGCATCGCCATAAACTCTAAGTCTACCGCTGGCACGTGTCATTTTTATTCTGTCGGCTCAACCGGCCGACATCGCGGGCCGCTCTCAGCGGTGCTTATAGTTGTAAATAAGAACAAAGCTAATTTTCATTTGATCTGACAAAATCGATAACTATTTCCACTGTGCTGTTTGAGTGCAAGATTTATAGCTGAATAAACTACAGGCATCAATAATGACCATTTTAAAACAGGCCCTTTAGAATCTCTATAAGGGATTATGCTCTGAAATAAGGGCTTTGCTCAGCACTAACCTTTGGCAGAGCCGCGTAATTAACCAGCCTTCAGCTCCTGCCAGTGATTGCAATGGGGTTTAATCACCTCACTGTGTTATCGAGTCATGTCAAATTAATGATCAGTTTCAAAAATGGGTTTACATGGAAGGAATAATTCTGACGTGAGTGTGTGAATGGACAGTCACTACATTATATTCCAACCATTTTATTTATATATATATATATATATATATATATTACACTATACATACCGTATATATATATATATATATATATATATATATAGGATCTACTGCAGTGAATTTACATACATATACATACATACACAAACACATTGACACAGTAGTTTTTTTTTTAGGTTTTATTATTATTATTATTATTATTATTTTATCTATTTATTACCATACATCAGATTTGGCTATATATATATGTATATGTATATATATATATATATATATATACATATATATATATATATATATATATATATATATATATATATATATAT
>JAFMOD010001082.1:357562-387317 GCA_019802435.1 Corydoras maculifer
ATATATATATATATATATATATATATATATATATATATATATACCTGTACACACACACATAGGGCAGCACAGTGGCTCAGTGGTTTAGCACGTTCGCCTCTCAGCCCTAGGTATTCCCGGGGTTCGAATCCCCATCTGGGTGGAGTTTCCATGTTCTCCCCATGTCCACATGGGTTTCCTCCGGGTCCTCGGGTTTTCTCCCACAGTCCAAAAACATGGATTAAATGAAATCAATGGGCATAATATAGGATAAAGCGGAACATAATGGATGGATGGATGGATGGATGGATGGATATATATATATATATATATATATATATATATATATATATATATATAATGAGTAATTCTTTAGATTATTTGTTTTGTTGCACAGACATGCTGCAGTGCTTTGTTTTTAACGCTGAAATCCAGGACCTTTTTGTTTGGGAATGAGTAAATACCTGACAGATAGTTGTAAATAAAACTCCACTGAATACGGTTTCTTGTTTTTTGGAGGTTGGATGGATGAGGACAGGATTGAATGTTGACTACAAAGAGCTGAAATTGAAAAACAATCTGTCCCCAACCTTTAGCCTCCTGATTAATTGTGTTCCTCGCTCATTGTCATTCTGCCTGCTCTAATTAGCTTAGGCATGCATTTGCATATTGCATTTATTTAATTTCGTCTCGAGTTGCGACGACTGGATGCATCATTTCAGAAATGAATAATAACAACGTACCGCAAGCGCTGAGGCTTGAAATGCAGACCTGTCTGCTGGACAACCCGGGCATGCCTCACACGGGTGGAAGCCAGGAGCACTGACACGACTTTCCACCACAAGCCTTTATTCACAGTACCATCACATGTACCTTCAGTTAAGCGCCGGAGCATGAAAGGCTTAAAATCAACATTCTAGCCATCAAGTTTTTAATGAAAGTCACTTGAGCAATCATATCAGAATGGATGCCAACGTGCTGGAGCTGAAAAGAGCCTCGCAACGATGGCCACGGTTAACAGACGTGATACCAACGAGGAGAAAAGACTTATTACAAATATTGTTTTTAAATTAATTCCTATGAATCAAACATGTAATTTACTCTCTAGGGGCTGCGTTACTGTGATGACATCATTATCCATGGCCCACCACCCAATTATAGGTTCCTAAAGTGTGGGAGAGTCTGATATCTCATCTCTCTCAACATCTTCTGCCTAATGAACTACCAGAGTCGTGCTGGGGTCCCCCACCCAGAAGAGAACGTTTTGGGAGCTGGACAGATACACCCAGGACAGGACCCCAATACATTTCTGGGTCACACACTATATAGGGGCAATTTAACAGCCAATTGACCTTTAATCCATGTTTTTCTTTAATCAGTTGTGGAGAAAACCGAGTAGAACATGCAAACTCATCCCAGATTATGATTTAAACCTGGATCTCCGGAGCTGAGAGGTGGATGTGCTAACCACCACCGTGCCACTCGGAATAACGTACAAAAAGATCAAGGAGGATGAGACTCCTGCTGCGCCTTGGTTCTCCCAAGTGTTCTTACTTAAAAAACAACAGAATATGGAGTTTTTCCTTGCCACTGTCACTTAGACTTGCTCTTCGTGGGTTTACTGCAAAGCTGCTTTGTGACAATGTACTCTTATAAAAAATGCTGTATAAAGAAACAAACTTAAACTCGCACTCAACTGATATTTCAAGGATTCAAAGATTTTTATTGTCACATCACCTGAAACGCTCAGGGGCAGGTACCCACTACCGTGCAAATGGCAATATTTACAGGAATAAAGAATATAGAATAAAATTAAATCTAAAATATAAAGGATGGAATTAAATAAAATGAAATGGAAATCGGATATGGAAACGTCTGAGGGTGCCGTGGAAGTAAAGTGAAGAGTGCAAGGTGCAGAGTTTATGTAGTTTTTAATTTTAATGCTGACTTTGCATTTTAATTTTAATGCTGTGTCAGGGTGGCTTAGTGGTATGCATGTTCTCCTCTCAGCGCTGGGGATTCCTGTTTGGAATTCCGATCCGGGTGGAGCTTCCATGTTCTCCCTCCGTCCTTGTGGGTTTCCTCCGGGTTCTCCGGTTTCCTTCCACAGTCCAAAAACATGGATCAAGGTCAATTGAATTCTCCAAATTGCCCCATATAGAGTGAGTGTGTGTCCAGTGATAAATTGGCGCCCTGTCCTGGGTGTATCTGCCCAATACCTGAAACGTTCTTCCCTGGACGGGCATGGGGAACACCCCCACCCACCCCCCGCGACCATAATAGAGGATAAATCAGAAGATAGGAATTTAAATGCTGACTTTTCATTTTAATGCTGAATTTTAATGCTGATATAAGCTTTACGTCAAAGTACAGTTCCACCTGTCTGTCTTCACATTCGATGGTGGAAAGTGGAGACGTGAAGACAAACGTTTGTCAGCCAAAGCCTTGTGAGATAACACCGCCGGATGAGAGAGGGAGCTCAGTCGAGCGGCGCTCTCTTACCAGATTAACTTTTGATTAGACTCTAAGCGGCTGTCTGCGGCTGAAGACAAGAGCTATGGAAATCACCCGTGATAATTATTCTCTCCCCCACCCCCCTCTCCTGGGCGTCTGATTACCAGCAGTGTTTAGGGAAGTTAATGTTGGCGGCCCCAGCGGGATGCTGGAAGTGATGAGCAAGCGGCTGCCCCGAGGCTAACTCGCAACTAACAACGGCTTATTTCACACATCTGAGAGTGTGCTCAGCCAATAAGATCTAACCCAATCACACAGAGACAATAAAGGGCCTCGCTGGCTCGTGTTCACTCTCTCGCTCTCTCTTTTTAACAAACACACTCTCACACACACACACACACACACACACACACTCAAGTCTTTCCAAGCATACAGCGAGGTAATTACTGAACACAGAAGCCTTTTCATGTAAAGCGCTTGAAGAGAAAACACAGGCCCGTGAGCATCAGATGTCTTGACTGTGTAAATAATACACGTTATATAGTTGACTGAATGTGCGCAGCGCGTCTATTTAATAAATATCACAGATTTACTGACGAATAATCAAAATCCTACAGCAGAGACAGACACTACAGACAATGAAACAAAAAGACGCCAACTAAAGGAACTTTCTTGTAGTTCCCGACTGAGGATTATCTGAAATCCATCCATCCATTATCTTCCCCTATATCCTCTATTAGGGTTGTAGGGAGAACGTTTTGGCAGATACACCCAGGACTCACTCACACACTCTATATGGGGCAATTTGGAGCATTCAAATGACCTTGATCCATGTTTTTGGACTGTGGGAGAAAACCGGAGGAAACCCACGCAGACACGGGGACAACATGGAAACCCAGATTAGGATTCGAACTGGAAATCTCTAGCGCTGAGAGGGGAAGATACTAAAGCCACCGTGATGATGATCAGAAACCTCCGAACGCTATTTTAAGCTGTTGTTTTGGACGTTTTAATATAAGAAAAGACAGACAGCTGACAATTACATGACGACCACTGACCAGGTCACGTCTCTTGTGTTCCTTCTGGCTCTATAGTATGTAGTACCCCTTAATGAGTTTCCAGAACTGATTGGTCTGCACCTCCAGTTCATAAGGTGGCTGAGGTTTTGATTGTGAGGTTGTATATTTACAACATGGTGGTGCGATGGTTAATGCTTTTCCCTCACAGTAAGAAAGGCCTGGGTTGGATTCCTAAGTATAGAAGACATAGATGCTTCTGTGAGGATTCTGCTTGTCCTCCCTGTGTGACCCAATATCAACGCCATTAATGTCCATGGGGCAGTCATGGGCTTGTGGTTAAGGAACCAGCCTTGTGACCTGAAGGCCCCCGGTTGGATTCCCGCTCCCACTAAGTACCATTGGCTGAAGTGCCCTTGGGCAAGGCACCTAACCCTAATTGCTCCCCGGGTGCCGCATTCAAGGCTCCCCACCAGCGTTTGTATAGGTGTGTGTTATAGGGCACGAATGTGAAGGACAAATTCCTCTGTGTGTATGCACAGTAGGCGATATATATATCACTTTATCACTTTTATTTTGTCCATTATATTTGTATTACATTTATTTTTAATGTTAAAAATAGTTGTTTGGATGGTTAACCTAGAATGGGTACCAAATAAGAAAGTAAACAAATGTTCTCATAACATTAACAATAGTAACATAGTATATTTGCAATAGTTTTGCTGTTTCCATAACAATAGTATGGAAACAGCAAAAGGCAACAGTTCCCCCAACAGTTCCAAGACTATATCTATATACCTACATACCTACCCAGCTATCTAGATAGATAGATAGATAGATAGATAGATGGCTTTATCTCTGTGCTGCCCTTCCACCCTTCCATCCATCAGCACGCTGCAAATAAACGAGGGAAGAGCCACATGCCATGGATGATGAATCGCTTTAACAGAGGATACCTGCCACTCAGGAGAGGGTGATGGAGGGCACGAGCCGCTATCAGGGCTTAGACAATGATGGTCCCTGTCACCGAGCGCTTGACAAGCAAAGTGCGAACTTGTCAAGCAAAGTGAGGCCATCTCGCTCCCTACCTCGAGAAGCCGCAGAGGCCGTGTGGATGTGTGTAGGGCTGTCAGAGGAAAGAAAATGCTCGTCAGTGGCCCTGCCTTGGCGTACAAGGTGAAGGGTTTAAAAAAAAAAAAAAAAAAAAAAAAAACGACAGGGGGAAAAAGGGAGGCACATAACACAATGTAATGCACCTATTAATTGCAGAGCAGCGTGCAGTAATGATTCCCCTCCCGCTGGGGAGGAAAGTCAGGGCAGCGTCCACTCTAATTGCCATGTAACTCACATCTTTGGCTCTGCTGCCATTTTTAGGAGTTTAAGTGTTACTTTATGGCCTTCTGGGTGACCCCCCGCCAGCAATTTGCTCCTTTTGACTTACTATTCCCACCCCCATCATCTTTTCTACCTATGTAATTGCTCAACCAGTTCAGCTCAACACAATCAGAGCTGCAGTAATAACTCTTGCCGTAACTCGGTACTTCTCAAAGAACCTGCTGGAAGTTCACGAGTAACAGCTGTGTTCTTGTCCTCCTGTAAATTATATATAGAACATACAGTACGTGGAAAAGGAGATCATACTCTGGAGATCACAAACATCTGTTGCCTCTTCTTCTTCATACTGGATTTACATCTTGATGACTTTGGCTACATGTGTGGAAGCACCGTCTTCCTGCGGAACCGATCTGGAACCAATTAGACACTTTAAAGACGCAGAATTTTGTAGAAGACGACGAGCCGCTGACCGCGGGAAGGTTTCTAAAAAGAGGCTTTGTGTTCCAGCACAAGTTTCATAACGATACCAAATGAAACCTGAGGAGCTTTAGGCTTGAAGGAACATTTTCATAGTTCTTAGAACTGACTGAATACAACCAGAAGAGACTTTATTATCTTCACCGGGCCGTAAAATGGCCAGGTCGGCAGTACAAGGCAGAGAATGTATTTCTGTGGGAACCTCATGAATGAATATTCTGACTTATTTCTCTTCACTGCGATGTAAAGACCTCAGATTGCACTTGCTCATCCTTTGTGCAGCAGCAGAACAAGATTTCAGTGGTGGAACTCTTTAATTCCCTTTCATTGATAATAACAAATGATAATACATTAAATTTGAAGCAAATCTCAAATTGCTCACAGTATAAAAAGATTAATTTAAAAGAGTTAGTTAAATGTCATATATCCTCTTAAAAATTTGTCTGAGACGTCTTCAGATGGTCAGGCAGGGCATCCCAAGAACCTGTTGCTCCAGAACGAAAGGTACGCTCACTCATGGTGCAGTTTTGTTCTGGTTGGGAGAAGACGGTGGAGATCGAATGCCCATCCAGGGGAGAACAGTTCGGGCGCTGGGCAGATACACCCAGGACAGGATGCCAATCTATCACTGGGCACACACTCACTCACACAGACACGCACATATACACACTCTATATGGGGCAATTTGGAGAACTTAATTGACTTGATCCATGTTTTTGGACTGTGAAACCAGAGAACCCGGAGGAAACCCATGCGGATACAGGGAGAACATGAAAACTCCACCCAGATAGGGATCGAATCAAGTTTCCATGTTTTCCCCATGTCTGTGTGGGTTTCCTCCGGGTTCTTCGGTTTCCTCCCACAGTCCAAAAACATGGATCAAGTCAATTGAGTTCTCCAAATTGCCCCATATAGAGTGTGTCTGTGTGAGTGAGTGTGTGCCCAGCGATAGATTGGCGCCCTGTCCTGGGTGTATCTGCCCAGTGCCCGAAACATTCTCCCCTGGATGGGCACGGGGAACCCCACCACGACCCTAATAGAGGATAAAGCGGAAGATAATGAATAAATGTATATACTGCCAAATTTAAACGTGTGTGTGTATATATATGGCAGTGCATTGGTGTCCCACATTGTCCCACGCAAATATAGTCTTCGTCCCACATCTGGTGAATTGGAATCTGGTCACCCTAGGGACCAAGGTTTGGAATTTTGGATGCCTTACAGGTGTCTTGCCGAGACGTCCACAAACTTTAGATCAAAGTGCATGGGATACAGCACGAGCAGCCATGATGTATACGTAGCTTAAACAAGCTGCACTCTGATAATCAGTAATCTCCCATCTGACCGAGTGTAAGCACATTACAGCAGCAGCATTTGCATAAGCCAGATTGATGAGACGGGAGGAACGGGATCGGCACTCTTAAATTCGCCGCACTTCAGAGGTGCGCCGATACCGAGATGAGATATCACACTTCATTTGATCGGCAATCTTTCATCTTATCTCACCTATTAGATTTCATGGACTTCCCGGGGCTTTCAGGCACCACGGCTTTTCTTTCCACTTTCTCTCCGCTAAATAATTTACGCTTCATTTGGAATATCGCAGGCCTGCCGATTGGATTTAAAACTATTTGCGGACGGATCTGTGTGCGGTGGTATTAATGTTGAACTAGAAGTGCCAGTCTGTGCTGAATCTACATCAGATCGTCAGACTATGATCCGTTTGTTAGACATCGATCTGGAACCATACGGATGCGGAATGGATTTTTGGTATAATGCTCACAATCGACCTTCCAATTCGTCTCCACACACTTATATAAAGACTCCAGGCATCGTCGAGCAACAAAGCAATCGACTTTAGCTTCAGCACTTTTATTTTCTAGTTTATTTTTATTGAATTTATTTCCATCCGTTATCTTCCGCTTTATCCTCGACTAGGGTTGCGGGGGGGCGGGGGGGGGGGTTCCCCATGCCCATCCAGGGGAGAACGTTTCGGACGCTGGGCAGATACACCCAGGACAGAGCTCCAATCTGTTGCTGGGCACACACTCACACACACACAATCTATATTGGGCAATTTCATTCGTTCATTATCTTCCGCTATATCCTATATTAGACTCGCGGTGGGGTTCCCCATGCCCATCCAGGGGAGAACGTTTCGGGCGCTGGGCAGATACACCCAGGACAGGGCACCAATCTATCACTGGACTATATTGGGCAATTTGGAGAACTCAATTGACCTTGATCTATGTTTTTGGACTGTGGGAGGAAACCGGAGAACCCGGAGGGAACCCACACGGACATGGGGAGAACATGCAAACTCCACCCAGATTGGGATTGGAACTGGGAATCCCTAGTGCTGAGAGGAGAACATGCCAACCACTAAGCCACCGTGCCGCCCTGAAGGGTATAAATGATCTATAAAGGCGGGGAGGTGAATCAGTGTGCATGCTTTGTTCTATGATGGTACCAAAAGGTGGGAAGAGCAATAAAATAGAGAATAAAGGTTTACACAAAGCTCTTATCTTCATATACATTCAGGTTTTTACGTTTTGACCTCAGAGCTAGCGGGGGGGGGGGGGGTTGCACTCCAGTGTGGCGGCGCTACAGATCGAGGTTTTATTGTACTAATAATGGAATACTTTTGAATCTGTCATCAAGGCTCTCTGACCCTGAGCTACTTATCCTCGACCTCCATAATCTGAGCCGCGCTTTATTCCGTCCGCCGCTGTAAGACCTTTGCCGTTTGTCGGGGAGAAATGGTACGTATCCTTTTACAATAGCATCGAGACGGCAGCAATTTCACGAACAAGGTGTCAAATCAGACGATATGAATGTACCGCAGGGTCAACAAAGTTCGGCCGCTGCGGCGGAACATCATACCTCACTGGAGGAGAGAAGAAGAAATGCCAATCATACGTCTCCTGAACAATATTGCTAAGGTTTTAAATAATAATAATAATAATAATAATAATAATAATAATAATAATAATAATAATTAACAATCATGAATATAGGGCGGGCTTAGTGGTTTAGCATGTTCTCCTCTCAGCGCTAGGGATTCCCGGTTCGAATCCCCATCTGGGTGGAGTTTCCATGTTCTACCCGTGTCTGCGTGGGTTTCCTCCGGGTTCTCCGGTTTCCTCCCACAGTCTAAAAACATGGATCAAGTTAATTGAATTCTCCAAATTGCCCCCAATAGAGTGTGTCTGTGTGAGTGAGTGTGTGCCCAGCGATGGATTGGCGCCCTGTCCTGGGTCTATCTGCCCAGCGCCCGAAACGTTCTCCCCTGGATGGGCATGGGGAACCCCACCGCGACCCTAATAGAGGATAAGCGGGAGATAATGAATGAATGAATGAGTCCAAAAACATGGATCATGGTCAATTGAGTTCTTCATATTGCCCCATATAGAGTGTGTCTGTGTGAGTGAGTGTGTACCCTGTGATAGATTGCCCCCCTGTCCTGGGTGTATCTGCCCAGCGCTGGAAACGTTCTCCCCAGGATGTGCATGGGGAACCCCCTGCGCCTCTAATAGAGGATAAAGCGGAAGATAAAGCGGTTGGATGAATGGAATATAGGGCGGCATGGTGGCTTAGTGGTTAGCACGTCCGTCTCTCAGTGCCAGATATTCAGGTTCGCACTTGGCAGAGTGCATGTTCTCCCCGTGTCCATGTGGGTTTCCTACGGGTTCTCCGGTTTCCTCCTACAGTCCAAAAACATGGATTTAAGGTAAATTGAATGCATTAAATTGCCGCGGTTCCTCTCTTTCTCACCTGCCTGCCTTCGGTTCATTCACTTTCTCTTTATCTTGCTCTTCACACACCTTTTCATCTCTTGATCTGTGGTGAGACCCCATCAAATGCACCGAAAAGCCTCTGACGGGTACGGGCCAGAGTTCACAGCAAATATTCTGTTGCCTGAATAGTCCGTTTAGAGGGCCGCGGTCATCAGCGGTCAGTGAACTGACAGACATGCTGTGCGTCAGGACTCTGACTTCAGCGATTGATGGATTCATGGGGTGCAGGGTTTCTGCTTTCAACTAGATTTATCATATTTATCACGTCACACCGTGGTTTATTGTAAGTTTTGTGCCAAAACCCATAGTAAGCAAAAGATGTTTAGCACTGTGGGATGTGTCCACATACTTCTGGTCCCGCTTCATCCTCTATTAGGGTCGCAGGGGGAGGGGGGGTTCCCCATGCAGTCCAGGGGAGAACATTTCGGGTGCTGGGCAGATACACTCAATCTATCACTGGGCACACACTCACTCATACAGACACACTCTATATGGGGTAATTTGGAGAACTCAATTGACCTTGATCCATGTCTTTGGACTGTGGGAGGAAACCGGAGAACCCGGAGGAAACCCACACGGACACAGGGAGAACATGGAAACTCCACCCAGTTTGGGATTCGAACCAGGAACCCCAAGTATTGAGAGAAGAACATGCCAACCACTAAGCCACCCATACGTCTGGTCATCAGATTTTAGTAGCAGCGTGTCTATTAAAAGCAAGAGTCTTTTTTTCTTTTTCTTTCGTTCCTATTGACCCTGCTGGCCTTGTGAATGAAATTTGAAATCGGGTAAGCACATTGTGCGTCAGCAACGACACAACAGCAAGTAAAAAAAAAAATCAGAGCTGCATCTGTCAATGGATGAGGACGACCTCCGAGAGAAGAGAACTGTTTATTCTCACCGCAGTTCCCTGAAATTGCTCACAATTTCAGCATGTATTGACTCGGAGGCCGTGTTTCGTGCCGCTTCTCATCCATCTCGTCGTTTTTAAAAAAGATTTACCTCGGGGGGACGATTCAGTCGGCGCCGAACCCCTCTGTTTTGCATACGCTGTTTGTTTTGACTTTAATATTTTATAACGCCGGCTTCTATATTTACTTATCTCACCTTTGTGCATGCGCAGCTCCCCCGAAGCCTGCATTTTAATCGGCTGACTGATCAGATCTCTGCAGTGCAAAAGGATTTTTTTTTTTTTTTTTTATCTTCGGCGTTCTCCGTTCTTTTTTGCTCCTCTGTAAGAGCCGTTCACGGTTCCCCT
Source organism: Corydoras maculifer (assembly GCA_019802435.1). Taxonomy (NCBI): domain Eukaryota; kingdom Metazoa; phylum Chordata; class Actinopteri; order Siluriformes; family Callichthyidae; genus Corydoras; species Corydoras maculifer. The sequence continues at coordinate 367,879 of JAFMOD010001082.1, forward strand.
GAACAGGCGAGGAGCATGAAACAACAAGATGCAACATGAAACATGACACACAGACTTCTTACGGAATACAACGCAGTGAAATATTTATTGTTTTTTTTGCAGATGTTGTCGTACAGAACTGAGGCTTTAATCATTAAACAACTCTAGTACCTTCTCACTTTGGAAACCCATGATACCATTGGTTGTGTCCGAAGGGAGGGAGGTTGGATTCGGCATTGATTATTGCTCATGTAACAGTGACGTCTACTGGTTGTTTAAAGAACCAGCATTGGGACTCAAACCCCTGACAACCTCTACGCTAAAAAAGCAGTTGGTCCTGTATGGTTAGAAAAGAGAAGGCTAAGAGTATGTAGATTAAAGCAGGAAGGTACGAGAGGGCGTGGCTTTATTCTAAATAAATCCCATAAAGAGGTGATTAGTCCTGATGTGTAGTGGAGTACAGTTCCACCTCTTTACGTGATTTATTCACAATAATACACAACCTTGAGTGTCTTATTGCATTTATAAAACGCTTACAAACACACTATAATAAAAAATGTGTTTATTGAAAGCATAATCATTAATAATCATCTCAATATAATCATCGCAATATAATCTAGTCCAGTTTTCGAGGTAAACCCTTCAAACGATTGGTTTCTCTAATAAACAAACATTGCCATCTAGTGGCCAAGTTACGGAACACAGCCTTAAAAAACATCAGGAAAAATTGTATTGTATATCACGCATTTGTACGAATTTGAAGCGCTCAGAGGTGTGTGTTATTGTTAATAACGTGACGGCTGGACAAACAGCTCAGCCAATCAGATTTTATACAAACTGGATGGGCATGGGGAACCCCCCCCCCCCCTAATATAGGATAAAGCGGAAGATGATGGATGGATGGACAAAGAGGTGAACACAAACAGAACAAAGCCCCTAAAGGTATCCAGTTCCGATACCAGTTCCCTTAGTAGCCACTCAGTTGGTTAGTTCTGTAAATTAAGTTCCTAGAACTATATATGTTCTAAAAAGCACCTATTGCTTTTAGAGTGCAGAAATCTGGCATATATTAACCGTAAACGTTATAAAATTTTGATCAGCGAACGAGGCGTTGAATTCTCTGCGGTCAAACAACGAGGTGTTGAGCCATAGAGAGCAGGATGATCAGCTGATTCGAATGCAGTGGGTGTCTTCATCCTGAGCCAGAACTCAAACACACTCCCCACTGAGATCATTCAGAGAGCCGGCTACAAAGACTCAGCACGACATCACCTGCAACCGCCGGGGCATGCGAAAGCAGCTTCTGCAGGATTCTCATACGTGGGAATGATGCTCACACATGAATAAAGATCCACCGGCAAGAAGAAAACTGGCACCTTGAAAACTTACAATTAAAAAAAAAAAAAAAACCTTAGGAATGATTGTTAATTACAGATTTCAACGCAGAATGTAATCATTTTAAAGCCTCGCTGTTTGTACTTCTTTATTAACACCAAATGATCGTACAGGGAAGTGAGCGCAGGTAGGAAGTGGGGTCCTTCTACAGCTCATTATACACTTAATTAACATGTCCTTTCAAGTTATGCAAGTGAATGAGACTTCGCAGGCAATTTCCAATTCAAGGTCAAACGGAGACGACGAAGATCGGGCAAATCGAACCTGCAGGCTCGCTCACTCTGTACCAATCAAATTTTCTAATCAAGTAAAGTTTTACTCTTTTCACTTTTGTGTGTGTGTGTGTGTGTGTGTGTGTGTGTGTGTGTGTGTGTGTGTGTGTGTGTGTACAGGTATATATAACATTGTGGGAAACAAAACCTGTTCACACACTCGCATGGAGAGCTTCATGGACCATATTGTTAATAATTCAGTTGTAATGCAGTATGGTAAGGTTATGGTTAATGTAAGGTAAAGTTTGAGTCTCTACAAAATGTAAACTGGTAGCTTCATAGAAAGACCCATAATGCAGAGTTTCTCGGAGGATCTCAACCCTATTAAATATAAACTACAACCGGGCGGCATGGTGGCTTAGTGATTAGCACGTTCACCTCTCAGTACTAGAGGATCCAGGTGCGAATCCCAATCTGGATGGAGTTTCCATGTTCTCCCCGTGTCTGTGTGGGTTTCCTCCTGGTTCTCCGGTTTCCTCCCACAGTTCAAGTCAATTGAATTCTCCAAATTGCCCCATATAGAGTTTGTCTGTGTGAGTGAGTGAGTGCCCAGCGTTAGATTGCCCCCCTGTCCTGTGTGGAGCTGCCCAGCACCCGAAACGTTCTCCCCTGGATGGGCATGGGGACCCCCCCGCGACCCTACTAGAGGATAAAGGGGAATGCAATGGATAGATGGATGAACTACAACCGTGCCGTCTCACCCAGCATCAGTGTCTTACCCCAGAAATATTATTCTGAATATAAGGGCGACATTTCCACAGACACACTCCAAACTCGTGTAGAAAGTCTTAACAGAACAGTGAAAGTTTATCTTCCGCTTTATCCTCGCAAGGGGGAGGGGGGTTCGGGTGCTGGGCAGATACACCCAGGACAGACGCCAATATATCGCTGGGCACACACTCACTCACACACACACACTCTATATGGGGCAATTTTGGAGAATTCAATTGATCTTGATCTATGTTTTCGGACAGTGGGAGGAAACCGGAGAACCTGGAGGAAACCCACGCGGACACAGGGAGAACATGGAAAATCCACCCAGATGGGGACTCGAACTGGGAATTCCTAGCACTGAGAGGAGAACATGCTAAACCACTAAGGCACCGTGCTGCCCAGTGAAAATTTATATAGATGCAAAATGGGTGACAAGCTCAGAAAAGGAGGTTATAGGAGTGTGATAACGGTTTATATACAGGAGACTAAGACAATTAAAAAACATGAAAAGTCTCTTTGAGTTATGTAACTAGTCCATTATGTAACTAGTACCTAGTTACTGTCCTTCACTGCAAATGTTAATTCAGTAAAGTAACAGCAGCAAAGTTTACTAAAGGTGTTTGGTGGTTAACCAGCGTTCAGCGCTGCAAGCTGTATTTTTTTTCTTTCGTTCCACTTTAACAGTTTTTTTTTTAGATCGGACCCCCTTCGTTTGTTGTGGTCTTTAGTTTCTTGTAATCCTCCTTCGGTTTCTTGAGTTTCTCTCTGCTTTAATGCCTTTTTACCTTACTGCGGTGGATGTGTAATGTAGCAGATGAGAGATGGCGACGGTTTTAACCTTTTAAGCTGTTTTAGGAGGAGGAGCTTAATCCATCCCCTGAAACAGCTGGTGGAGCTTTGCAATCGTCCTCAATTCCTGTTGTACAGAAATACCAAATGATGTTACTATTAAAAACTATGAAGAGGCTCCTGTAGCCAACTTTTAAACTGACACGATGATTTTGCTGTTTTGTATGTTCTAGGTCACAGTGATAACTCCAGTGTTAACATTCAATTACATTTACATTTAGTCTTTAACCTTTTATCCAAAGGGACTTACAAATAAGAGAACAACACAAGTTGTTGTAGTAGTTACAGAAAAAACAGCTACACTGTAGAATTATCGAACCTGATCATTATCCGAACCAGCTGTTTATCCAGGTGTGACATTATTGACAGTAATCCATTATTACATCATTATCAATGTACAGATACATTATTTTAAATTAAAAAAAAATACTGATTAATATAAACAACGAGCCGATTCCCGATCAGCAATAAACCTGTTGTTTTTAAATTTTAATTTGTAATCTGGCCACTAGGTGGCATCTTGTGATCGTTTGAGAAACTATCAGTGTTGATTTTAACACCGGACTAGATTACGTCACGGAAGACCAATGATTTAATATTTTTTTATATAAATAAATGTGTTTATGAATCAAATCTTTTTTTATTATTATAGTGTGTTTGTAACCATATCATTAAAGCAATAAGTTACACAAGGTTGTTCATTATTGTGAATAAATCACAGGAAAGAGGTATAACTACGCACCGCTTCTCATCAGGCCTACTGTAACAACACCTTGTGATTTATTCACAATAATTTACGTCCTTTCGTGTTAAACTGTATCTTGGTAATTTTAACCTTGACCAAAATTACAGAACTTACGATAAAGAATGAAGAATGCACATTGTCCTTATATTATTATATAGTATATACATAATACTGAGTGGTGAACTGTACAACACTACATGTTTGTTTAGCACCAATCACATTGTAAAGCCACAAAGCCAGCACAAGACTGGGTTTTATTTCTGTGCGTTAATAAAATAAAAGATGTTATTTCAATATTCTAATATCTCTCTCTGCAATTTCCAAATGAATGGCTGTCATTTTGACTTTGAGAGCTGCACGTCGGAGAGTCATGTATTAATTCAGTTCACTCCTGCATATGTTAATGACAGTCATAAAGTTAAGAATTAATTCTCCGGCACAAATTGCGGACTTGACAGAAACTTTTAACTGGAGCCCTGAGCTGGTGTTTGACAGGAGTTTGATATGAGAGCGAAATAGTCATTCAGAGGCTGATTGTACATTCAGAAAGGTTCCCCACTGATCGAATCAAAGAGCCTCAGAGCCTCGTTCCTTCATGTGCTATCAGTCCTGCCTGAATGGATTTCATGCCATTTGTGAGAAAGTGCCAGTTTCAGTGGAATGTCTCACTTTAAAAAAAAAAATAAAGAAAATGGAAGTGAAAACCACGTTTCAGACTTACCATCCACAAAAACAAAACACAGTTCCTCTGGAAAGTCCGAGGGAGACAGATACGTTGCTTTTAGTTTGGAAAGACAGATAAAAGTGAGATGCAGCCATGAAAATACAGACAATAGCAGCATTATGTTTCTTTATGATTATTGAAACTTTAGATGGGTAGATAGATAGCTTTATTGTACATGATACAACAAAATTCCGTAAAAAAAAGCGTAGATATATATATAGGGCGGCACGGTGGCTTAGTGGTTAGCACAAAGCATCTACGCTCTACGCATCTACGCTATACGCTCGCACAAGCATCTACTGCTTTACTAGTTAAACAAGTTTTAAATGTATTATCTAATGTTTATTCGTTTCATTCGGGAATATTCGGGTGTGCTTGAGTAAGGAAGGAAGAAAAAGTGAGAGCGAGAATCACAGTGAACATCCAACTCTGTAATTAAGAAGAGTTCAACCAGCTCGTTACTGATGGCTGTGACCCAGGACCTGGCTGCAAAGCCCAACATTAATATTTCAATTTTTCCCCCATTAATTTAATCATATTTCATATGCTAATTCAAACCGGCCACACTCTTCCTCCATGAGTTGACTTTAATCCTGTCCTAATGACTAATTATGCGGTCGGAGGATGATTGAACTGATCCCCCCGGTTCAGGGCCAATTTGCCGCCTCTAAGGCCCGTGACATTTCCGTGCTTTACGTCTCAAAGCTTTAGATACAAATAAAAAAATTAAAAAAAAACGGAAAGTGACTTCCCGCCAACACAATGCTGCCGTTTCCAGAGAACGGTAGGGCAGCGGCGGTCATGCCCGTGTCCCTTTTGGGGTCGATACACTAATTAATGGTGGTGCGTGTGTGTTTGGAAATGTCAGTCTAATTATTCCTGCAGTCTGGATCGTGCCTTGACTGATTCTGGAATAATAAATGAAACTAGTTCATGGTGTCCTTTATAATGATTTGCCTCCACACTTTCAGGGTTCGGAGAGGTAGAGGTGGGTTTACACTTTAAAAAAAAAAAAAAAAACTTCATAAAGGAGTTTAAATTCTAGAGCGTAGAAGCTCCGCCCCATTCAGCATGGCTTTAGAACCGATGCTAATTGAGGTCTACATACAGACAATTAAAACTGTGGTCTAATTTAATGTCGTCAGTAGTATATTGCACCCATTATAGATGCTGCTTCTAAGAAGAAGTGCACACATTCAGTTCTATTAAGCTCTAATTGCATCATTATTTGATGATTGGCGAAGAAAGTAAACAAATAAATAAACACAGAACACAGACAGAAAGCCTGATGCTTCATAAAAAATGAGTCCATATTGTAATAGATGATGACCATAGGGTTTTTTTTTTAAATTGGTATCCATTGTCTCATTGCATCAGCACTCTGTGTGTTATTTACCAAACACGCTATTTTTAAACACATATGTGGCTAATGCTTCTTTTACAGACCAGTTTCCCAGAATGATGAACTGAAGCGAGGGTTCCGCACTTTACCGCCCATAGAATCACACTCTGAACACTGCTGCTGCAAAAATAAGAAACCCAAAATCCAGCTGTGACAGGACCGGATTGTGTAATAGATTTGATTATGGTTAATTATTGCACCTGACACAGCTCCGCCTAATGAACATGTGCACCCTTTATAATCTTGAACATCACATGTTCATGTTCACTGCAAAGCCCAGTGTGTCTTAAATGCAAATGTGTTGGTGTTGGCAATAAAGCCTGGGTTGAGAACTCCTGTCTGTGGACCTCATCGTCCCGTGTCCCCCCTCCATTACACCAGTCCTTCCTGGATCGAGTCCTGTGTTCCTTCATCTACGCAGGAATCCCCGAATCAGACTTTCAAGCCATCTAAAATAACCGTAACACCAGGTAATAGTACAAACACCCACTGAGATATCAATCTCACCATTCATAACATGCGTCTCGCTTAGTCATTTTCATTTTAATAAGTTTGAAACTTTTTTTTCTTTGTCTAAAATTACATCAGCCGAATGGAAGCTGAAATTAGCATAAACATTACTGGAACTAAAGGTCTAACAGTGAAGATCGAATTCATCTGTAAATCGTTGTTTTGCCACTGAGACTTTGTCGAAAGTGAGATCTGAGATTTGACACTGCCACATAAAGGGGACCTGTGGGATCCCTATCTTTAGGTATTAACATGGATGGATTACCCTTCTAAAATGTGGATTACCCTTTTTTGAAGTGAGGTATCTCAAGGTATCTTTTTTGATATTTTCTTCTTTGTTTGACTGGGCCCTGTTTTTGATATATTTTTGGACTTCATTGTCTCGAACTGTTGGTGCTGTTGGGGATCATTTTTGGACTTTTTGAGGATATATATATAATTATATTCAATTATATATGTATTATACACACACACACACACACACACACACATTGGGACTGATGTTTGGAGGATACTGAGTAAAGAAGTTTATAATGTGCATCCTTTGTAGTCTATTGGCACTTGCATGACTTATACTCACCTAATCAGTCATCAGACTTTTAATAGTAACAGCCAAATTGGTCGGATTGTTACAGCGTCTTTCTTCACTTTATTCCAAAACAACCTTTCGCCACCTCTGCAGCACCATGTCATCTATTTTTCTGACATGACAGATCAAAACATCGGGTTTCCTGTTGTCTAATGTTGTTGCTCTGCATCGTAAGCTCTAACTTCAGTTTTTGCTCTGTTGGCAAAGATGACACGTCTAACAGGAACCCTTTGCCTTCCCTTTGTGCTTATGGCTGTTTCAGGAGCGGGTGAGAAACGAAAAATATGAACTTTTTTCATGCTCATTGTGTGTTTGGCTTTATTTGGATATTTAAAAAAGAAAATACAGTTTGAAATGCAATCAGAATATTTTATACATCCCAGAGGAAATTGCAGCACTTGTAGACAGGTAGCCCATTTTCAGTGTTACAGTAAACAAACAAGGATAGAAATACTACTAGTTATAATAATAAGCGCATCCATAAACTATCCATTGGTATTAGTGACTTAAAATTTTTGCACTGAAAACCTAATGAAATAAAATATTGCAGGGTTAACTATTTATCTAATAATATATTTTGTTGGTATTATTTAATTAAATAATAATAATAATAATAATAATAATTATTATTATTATTATTATTATCATTATTATTATTATTATTATTATTATATTTTTTTGCAATCATATTATACATATACAACTTTAATAATAAGGGGAGTGCCACCTTCTGTTTCTACATGACAAGTAAAAATAAAAATTATTTACCACATTTTTGAAAAAAATCAGATATAAAAAAATAATCTGCTGAAATGTGTTTCTGGAGATCAGGATTTATTTAATGCGGCTGTGTTCTGTACATCGACAAACATCATCCTCAAGTCCGTGCTTCATGTTTGCATTGTTGTCGTTCTGACCTGCTTCACTTCAAATGTCATGAAAAAAAATGACCAGAAAAGGTGCTTTCAGCAGTGTTCAGACGTCAGTGCAGGATGTTTATCTAAGTTTAATACTGCAGCTGATTTTAATCGTAAGGTCAAAAAACAAGCAGGCATTTTTTTTATGATACATCCTTAGAGGTTGTAGTTATTCAATGTCCTTTATTCTGTTCGAACTGACAGAAGCTCCAAATTCTATCGATGACACTGAAGCTCTCGTCTGTCTGTGTATTAGTACTAGACTGGGCAGGTGGTGCAGTGTCTAACATTTATTAATTATTAATATTATTGACCTTCATTTTGTATTATTTACTTTTATTGTTTTTCTAAATTTGCGTCGTATATAGATAGGTAGATAGATAGATAGAGAGAGAGAGAGAGAGAGAGAGAGAGATCTTAATTGTACATGATATAACAAAATACCAAGTGGTACCTCTTAACCACTCAAGAACAAAGGACAGAGAACATGTATCCATAGAAACATTCAAGTTTGTAAGTGTATATAATAATATTATAATATAAAACACAGATGTGTAATAGAGATAGATAGATACTTTATTGATCCCAATGGGAAATTTAGGGCAACCAGCAGCTGTGCGACATTATACAAGCAACTAACAAACTAAACAACAACTTCAGAATAGAAATAAAATAGAAATTTAGTTTTTACTCTTCTCGCTTTAAGTTGTAGTCGATTCTGTTAATTGCATTTTATAAAAATGAAAAATCTCTCACTCCAACCTCACGGCAACAGTCAACCAGTTCATCAGTATCAGATAATAAGACTTTCTGATGACATTTTTATATAAATCATACAATGATTGATTGGTTCCGATTGAGGTTCAGTGTGACATTGTGTCTTTGTAGTCTCCATCATGGAGGGCGTCACTGTGAGGATGACAACAGGAGAACATTTTACACTGGAGTGCACCATCCCGGAAAGTGTTTTCAACAGTTTCTCCATCGACGTAAGGAACCCACAGAAGATAACGCTGTTTAATTATGACTTCAAAATGAACCTGCTTACTCGGCACAGAAACTATGAACCCAGACTTACAAACATTACAACAAACCAGAACAAACAAACTATATCGCTGTTGAATTTGACGTCTAGTGACACAGCGGTGTACATCTGCCTCTACAATAATTTTAAAGAAGATACGACGACAGAGCAAGAGAGCTACCTCCTCATCGTGAACGGTAAGCATGGATTTCTGCACAGCACCCATTCCACACATCCAAAACCCTTTCGTTTGTTGTCGGGGAATGTAACATCAGAACATTCTCTCAAAATTATAGAACCCAAAGAAGCAGTGCGCAGCGACGAAACTGCTAAGATGTCTGTAGCTGTCACGTCGGAGGCAATGATCCTGGTGTTTGTTTTGACCAGCTGCACCTTATTAGTGGTCATTCTCCTGGTGCTCTGGAAGCTGGGCCCCAAGGTAAGCGCCGGACCGTGTCCAAACAGAGCCGTGTCCAAATGGAGCCGTGAAAACCTGCTGTGTATATTCATGTTGTCATAATGAAACTGTGTAGGGGGTGTGTTGTATCTGCCGGCTTGTTTTGTAATACCCATTTTTTGTTTATGTGGAAATCATGTCATGCTTTGATTCTCAGGTTAAAACTCTCTGTAAGAAGAAAAAATCACCCCGGGATCATTTCTCCGTCTACGAGGACATGCACCCTCACCTCAGAAAACAACATCCACACATCTGAATGCAGCAGAAGGTCAGAAAGGACAGTTGGACAGAGTTTTTATTACGTCGTAGTTGTGTCATATTTTTTGTATATATTGTTTTTTATACAACTGTCATAAAATGGGTTAAAGTAAGTGACCACACAGACATCCCTGGAGCAACGAGGGTTAAGAGGACCCACATTGGTAACTTCAGTGGACCTTGGATTTGAACCCAGAACCTTCAGATTGATAGCCCAACACCCTAACCACTGAGCTACTGCGCCCTCATATATATATATATATATATATATATATATATATATATATATATATATTAGTATATGTAACTTCAGCCACAGACCACATTATATATATTTATATATATATATATTCATTTATTATCTCCCGCTTATCCTCTACTAGGGTCGCGGTGGGGTTCCCCATGCCCATCCAGGGGAGAACGTCTCGGGCGCTGGGCAGATAGACCCAGGACAGGGCGCCAATCCATCGCTGGGCACACACTCACTCACACAGACACACTCTATAGGGGGCAATTTTTGAGAATTCAATGAAATTGTTCCATGTTTTTGGACTGTGGGAGGAAACCGGAGAACCCGGAGGAAACCCACGCAGACACGGGGAGAACATGGAAACTCCACCCAGATGGGGATTCGAACCATCAGTTGTATATATACAACTGATGATCATAGTGAGGTTTAGAGTATACAGACATGAGAATCTGACTACACTTTTAAAAAAGGACCAAATGGAAACCAAGTCTGTATTAATAATGATGATTTAAAAATGAGAGAGGGTCCCAGAAAGATGAAGACAAATTGTGGTTGCCAAAAACACCAGGCCCCTGAAGTCATGTGTCATTCTGCAGTTCGTCTTAAGCACATATTTGGCACTCTGGGTCCAAACAGGGTTTTTAATGACACTGATAAACATGTTTTTTTTTTTCTAATAATCTCATTATATTAAGAAACTGATGTGTTTTCTTCCGTGTGAATGTTTCTCCTGTACATCACTGAATCCTGTATTATGAGGTCACTCATAATAGTCTTCTCATATTACTAATACTCTGAATAAGGAGAACATCAGAATGACACATGAGTTTAGATGTTTCTGACTCTTTGATGTCATCACGGCATTGTGCACTTTAATAACCAGTCAGTGCTTGAACTACTCAGACAGGTACTCAGTGATATACTCAGACAGATAAAGTATTCTAAAAATGATATATTCTCAGTGAATGAGGTGAGGTGGTCCTGTTGTAGCTTCTATACAGATCATTTTTGTAATTATTTGTACTCATTACATTTGTATAGGTTATAAATAAATCCAGATTTTCTATGTTGGTGTAAAATTACAATCTGTTAACGATGCTGAATGTTTTTACATCTTACAAAAAAATAAAGAACAAAATTGTCAACAAAACCATGTGCAAACTGTAGCAGAGATGTATGTCGTAGCATAAAGGGGCGCAGTAGCCCAGTGGTTAGGGTGTTAGGCTATCAATCTGAAGGTTGGTGGTTCAAATCCCAGGTCCACCATAAGTTATCAGTGTGGGTCCTTGAGCAAGGCCCCCTTACTCCAGGGATGTTGTGATTAACCCTGTGTTCACCTTGTAAGTCGCTTTGGATAAAAGCGTCTGCCAAAAACCAAAATGAAAATGTAAAATGTATCATTGTTGTTGTAATTGTGGTACTATAGTAATGGTTATAGTTGTAGTAGTTTAATTAGTAGAGTCAAAGTAGTTGAAGTAATATTAATAGTATAGGTATAGCATTCATAATTGTTATATAGTTTTTGTAATAGTAGGAAGCAAAAGCAGAAAGTAATAGAAAAGGAAAAAGCAGAAGAAGCTATTACAATAAAGAATTAATTGGCAGCAGGAGTGATATTATTATGAATTTATGTGATGATGACAATAAAGACAATAATTATGTAAAAAAATTATTACAAAAAATGGTAATCAAAAAACTAATTTTATTTACAATGAAAAGTGAAAAGTGGTGGCATAATAATAATAATTATTATTATTATTATTATTATTTTTTATTATTATTATTTTTTTTTTTTTTGTCATTTAGATCAGTAGAATTAGGATTTTACATGTTAAAAACATTATGTGCTGTAGAATTAATATAAAGCTTTTAATAAAGCGGTACAGACTGTGGGCCATATACAGCATGTTTTGTTCCAGCATTAGTTCATTAATGTTGTCATTTATTCTATTGACTGTAGTTGACCCATCTGCTCTCGTTGCCATCTGTCAAATGAAAAGCTTGGTTTGTGGTAAACAGACTGACCACAGACCTGTACAAACATGACTGAATCCTCACCACACAGCTGATTACAGAATAACATGCAGGTGGGATGTTCCACATCGGTGTCTCTTCATTCTCAGGATTCTCTGAATTAAAATGTCCTTCAGACGTTGCTGTTAATATATTATTATTACTGCATGTAGCTTTGTTGTTGTATAGTTTACATTACTCTTAATGTGTTTGTGCTCATTTTTAAAGAGCAATGAAAAACCACAATCTACGAGTCCAAACGGACGGACATGATTATTTACCACATAATGAGAGGACAGAGTTTTTTGGAAACCTTATTTTATTTTTGTCATTAAAAATCCTGCTTAGGGCGGCACGTTTGTAAAGTGATTTGGGGACCTAGGTTCGAATCACGATCTGGGTGGAGTTGTTCTTCCCGTGTACGTGTACAGGACTCCAATCCATTATTGTACACACACTTACACAGACAAACACATACACACTATATGGGGCAATTTAGAGAGTTCATTTTACCTTAAATCCAGCATTTGGACTGTGTGAGTTTCCTCCGGGTTCTCCGGTTTCCTCCCACCGTCCAAACACATGGATTTAAGGTAAATTGAATGCTCTTAATTGCCCCATATAGTGTGTATGTGTTTGTCTGTCTAAGTGTGTGTCCAGTGATGGATTGGTGCCCTGTCCTGGGTGTATCTGCCCTGCGCCCAAAGCATTCTTTCCCGGATGGGGAATGAGGTTGTTAAGTCACTTTTATTGAATTGTATTTTTTACAAGAACTTTTATAATAATTATCATCATCGTCATCATCACAGTGAACCTGAATGAAGAGCGGAAAGTAAACTGTCTGAGTTAAGATATTATTTAAAGTGCACAGATCACACGAGTGTGAAGCCCTAAGGACCGGAAATCTAAATGTCACCTTTGTTGGTTCGGAAATTCTGCTTAAAACGTGCAGCGCTCAGGTCTGAGAAACAAAGGCCTCATTCTGAGACTGAGTCAGCGCAAGAATTGCATGGCTTTAAACCCACAAGATGTGGCTTTCGCGTCCTGTTTTTTTATCAAGGCGTTCAGAACTTGGTTTCACATTTCTTTTAACGACGTCATCATAATGAAGGGCCAATGAATAAGGTTTCATATTGTTGTTATTGCTGTTTACTGACACATGCACAGAGCCTTCCTCTTTCTTCTGTCACGTCTTCTTGCACGTTGCGGGGTCAGATTTAGAGCACTGTAAAGCTGCTTTTAGGACATGAAAAAATAAAAATAAAAAAAAGTTTTGATATATATCTTCTGTTCTCAATGCTCAGCTCAGATAAGGCTCTTTATATATAAATACATGGATCAAGTCAATTGAGTTCTCCAAAGTGTGTGCCCAGTGATAGATTGGCGCCCTGTCCTGGGTATATCTGCGTTCTCCCCTGGATGGGCATGGGGAAGCCCCCCGCGACCCTAATAGAGGATAAAGCTGAAGATAATGAAGACAATAATTGACCTTGGTCCATGTTTTTGGACTGTGGGAGGAAACCGGAGAACCCGGAGAAAACCCACGCGGACACGCGGAGAACATGGAAACTCCACCCAGATGGGGATTCGAACCGGGAATCCCTAGCGCTAAGAGGAGAACATGCCAACCACTTAGCCACCGTACCGCTATGTGTGTATATATATATATATATATATATATATATATATATATATATATATAACATAACATTTTTATTAAACTAATATTTTATTAACACAAATTTTCTGATCTGTTATTATTTTTGTTATTTCGCTATTTTAAAATAGAAATTCTTGCCTTACACACACCATGCCATCAGTCATGACAAAGTTCCATCATCCAGGGGGTAGCACCGACAGTGTTTAGCATGTTCTCCTTTCACTGGGGATTTCAGTTTGAATCTCGATCTGGATGGAGTTTCCATGTTTTCCAAGTGTCCTTGTGGGTTTATCCAAAAACATGGATTTAAAGTGTTTTGGCTGCCTAAACTTGCCCCTATATCATGTGTGTATGTCTGTGTGAGTGAGTTTGTGGGATGGATTGGCATCATTACCGCAACGTCATTTAAAAATTTCGTGGAAAGGCATGAGGAGAAGTCAGGACTGCTGTGAGTGTGAGTTTCGGAGCGAGATGTGGAAATCGCGTGAAACTGAGTCAAGAAGAGTTCCTCTGAGTTGGGCGGGTGTTGGGATGTGGTGTTGGGACGGGGATCTCACACCGGGGCGAGTTCTGATGTGCAGTTGTGTATCGGTGTTTTGTACTCAGGTCCACCGCTGACGTTGCAACACCAAACATTGCAACAGGATGCATGTGTAACTTTTATATCGCCATGACGAAATCTTCCGCAGAACGCCTGACAGCTTGTCTGAATGTGTAGCCTCGCGCCGTTTTCAAAGCTCTCTTTACGAATTCACAGCAAGATGCCCTGAGTGTTGCATGGACCCGAGTCAACTCCTGCTCGCCGACTGCAACAGAAGCAGTGTGTGTGTGTGTGTATATATATATATATATATATATATATATATATATATATATATGTATATATATATATATATATATATATATATATTTGTGTACTCCGCCGCACAGTTATTCTTATCGATGGCTGTGATACGGACAAAAATGAAACTTTAAGGGTAAAATGTTCATAAAGCAAAATAAATAGAGAAGCTTGGTTTAATTAAAACCACATCTGCACAGCATGGAGGATTTCACAACTCCTTCTTAGGAGGAGGAGGAGGAGGATGCTGTCAGAGATGAAGGCCATTATGGACTTCCATCCGCTGTAACACACACTACTCAGACAGGAGCACGTACAGCCTAAGACTCATTCCCCCAAAATGCACCACGGAGAGCCAAAGGAGGTCATTCCCGTCATACCCGTGGCCATCAAAGTCTATAACTCTTCTCTCAATGTATAATATTATAATTTGTATGCAATAACATTCGATCGATAGATAAAATTTATTATTATTCATTATACACTTAGGGCACACAAATCACGTTCTCATTTTTTAACCTACGCTGCTTTACATTTTGTCTAATTGTGTCTGTTGATATATTTATATATTTATATTTTGTATACTCTATACTTTATACCCATGTTCTACACCATATACAAAAATTTCACTTCTTTTTTTACACTCCGATGCGACGAAATTTCGTTCAGCGATGGATTGGCGTCCTGTTCTGGGTGTATCTGTCCAGCGCCCGAGACGTTCTCCCCTGGATGGGCATGGGGAACCCCCCCACGACCCTAATAGAGGATAAAGCGAAATATAATGGATATTATTACAACCTCTGCCGTTCCCGCTTGACGTTCCCCTTAAATTAATTCTTGTTAGAGATGTTAAAAAGTCCAAAACACGTGTTTTTAAGACGAGGCATCTTAATCTCTGTTTGTGAGGAAAAAAAATCTGCTGCTTTTAAAAGCAACGCGGTGCACTGCGTTGTTTTTCTGTTCAATTAATTTCTGCCCGTTGGTTTAATCCACCGTGACAATCCCGGGTTCCCAAGGCCTTGTGGCCCCTTGAAAGAATTAGTTGGCCCTCGCAGATCTGGATCTGGAGTGTTCTGGAGATGGCGGTCTGAACTGTGTCCTGAAGCAGCTCCGTCTGTAATCTCCGGGAGGCGTTTTGTGGAATGTGCAGATGAACAGAGCTTATCTCTGGTGCACGGACCCTTGCCAAAGACCCCAAATTGCCCAGCGATGGAGCAATCTCCCGGCTTCAGATTTCAATTTGAGCTCCAGAGGGAATATCGTTTCATGCCATTACTCTTCACGATGGCTGAAATGGGCTCGCCCCACGGCGGCGTCAGGGCCGAGCGGCGAGGCGCCTTAGTCCTGGGATTTACGAAAAACGAGCCTCTGTTTAGGCACGCACAAAGCCTCTTGACACTAGGCTAATCCTCCCCGCTGCCTCTGTTGAATATTCTCGGCGGTAAAGCCGGCGCACTGACGAGCCTGGCGCGCAGATCCATCTCGGCCCGAGTCGGGCGGCGCAGAACTTTTTTCAACGGGAAGGAGTGACGGGATCATGGGGCTTTAATCTTCCCTGCCGTGACGCCTCACGACGAGTCGCGCAGGCTGCCGTGGGAGGCGAATGATCTCGCCTCCATCCCCCGCCGGCCTCGGCGCTCTGCTCCTCAATGGGAAATGATCTATCTGTGCTTATTATTCCGGTGCCCGCCGGTGGCACCAGATGAATCATACCTGTCAATCGCAGCCCGCGCGGGGGCGGCCGTGTTTGTTTCCATTGATTAAGCATATGTGACGCAGCTGCCGATGCTCACCCGCCAGCCTTTGCCAAGTCGACAGTTGGCGGAGAGCTGTCGGAGAAACTGCTACAAATGGCACATTCCAGATTGGGAACGATTTGTTTATTTTCAGAAGAATTGCTATATTTGCACCGCCATGACGGGGCAAAGCCTTTCGGGAGGCTGGGGTTGGAAAAAAGATATTAACCAAAGCGCTGCTTTACTCTGTAATGGACAGGAGCGCTGCACCAGCAGGTACACGGCCCGGCCAAAAAAAAAGGTCACACTCACTGACATTTTAATGAATCACCTTTAGTGTTTATTACAGTATACGTTCACGGTGGCATTGCTGCCACAAGTTCAGCAGTGTGGAAGCATTCATCTTTGTCTAGAGTTTAGAGTTTTGGATTGATGATGAAGATTTGGACCACCATGCAAAGTCTTCTCCGGCACGTCCAAAAGATTCTCAATGGGGTTCAGGTCTGGACTCTGTGATGAGTGGAAATGGTGTTTCATGCTCCATGAACAACCTTTTCACAATGTGATCTTCTAAAACAGATAAACCTCTTTTCCGCGAACAGAGGATGTGTCTTTCGCCATAATCAAAAGTTTAACAGATGAGATGCAACACACTGAATCATCCATCCATCCATTATCTTCCGCTTTAACCTCTACTAGGGTCGTGTGTGTGTGTGTGTGTGGGGGGGGGGTTCCATCTAGGGCACTGGGCAGATACACCCAGGACAAGACGCCAATCTATCACTAGACACACACTCACTCACATAAACACACTATATGGGGCAATTTGGAGAACTCAATTGACCTTGAACCCTATTTTTTTTTTGTGGGAGGAAACCGGAGAACCCGGCGGGAACCCACGCGGACACAGGGAGAACATGGAAACTCCACACAAAGATTGGGATCAAATAATTTGGCAAAATGGTTTCAAACACACTACAATAGAAAGACAAGGTTTGATTCATAAATGGGTTTATTCAAAAACTAAATCGTGATGTAATCTAGTCCGTTTTTTTGGTTTCTCTAACAAACACTGCCATCTAGCGTCCAAATAACAGCATAACCGCTGCAACAGGTTTAGTGCTCATCGGGAATGGGCTGTTCATATTAATCTGTATTTTATAATTTAAAATAATGTATTGTAAATCACGCACTGGTAGTAATGTGAAGCGCTCAGAGGAGTGTGTTATTGTTATAGATGTCATAGCTGGACATATGGCTCAGCCAATCAGATTTAATGTCCGAAACAATCTAATTAAAAAGGAAATTAAGACAGCTGTCAGAGGTTCTGCTGATAGTCGGTGTGCAGAGTGCATATACGAGGGTGAGACGTACAACATGGAGAGAGTTTGCAGTGGCTACACCGCCGGCATTTTGTCTTTGATTCGATATGTTAATGAATCCTGTCCCGGCACCAGGAAGAGACATGTTCTCCAGCGGGTGTGACCGAATACAAAGATGTAAGTTGTGATGCATCCTGTAATGTATCTAGTGCACAGTAATATACAGTAAATGGGGGTGTAAAAAAATCTACCACAGTATGATGATGCTGACCTCACAGTTCTGGCCTCAGAGGTCAGAACAGCATCACACACTGATATACAGCATTACAAAATATATACAAATAGTTTTTATTTATTTGAGGCACTTTGTTATTTTGAACATCCCAATTTCATTACAAGTCGTCAGAGTGCACTGGCCGGAACCCAGGCCCTGATTAACACACGTCTCGGAAACACATATTGGAAACGGCGAACATTAAACGGTGGGTTGGTATGGAATAAATCAGCCGTGCAACTGGTTCACGCCGCAGTTGTGAGCGGAGTATTTCATCCACAGTGCAGTGATAATGGAGAAAGTGTAATGGACAAATTTTATTTTCAGATAAGCCGTTATCAAGCGAGAGGCAGTTTATAACCCAGCCATCTCCTGAGCACAAATTCATTTCGCCGCTATCAATGCTTGCACAGTTTTGTCAGCCTGTACCGCCGCGATAGAGCCGCGGAATTCGCCAAAGTCTTAAGGAAAGCCGGCGGGGAGAAGATAAGAATATTAAACAGCCGGATGTGTTAGTACATCACTCCCCGAACCAATAACTTTGGGCTGGGAATAAGAACGAAGCACTTCACATTAGTGTGGGGAAGCAATGAATTCTCCAGACGGATGAGAAGCCCATAAAAATCCTTCAGTATTAAAGATAAAGAAAAGTATCACGAGATAAAAATGCACTGCTCCGCTACTGTGTGATTTGTCAAGAGAACCGTTCCTCCTGAGAAGCGACTGTACGCAGGACGGCCTAACTTTGAACCGGCTGCCTGAAGTGCTCGGCCGAGGACGTGCATCCGTCCGGCTTAAAAATGAATGCGTGGTGCTAAATCACATGGCGGTAAATGCTTCATTAAACCTTGAATGCAAAAGCAATCAAAATGATAATCTGATCTGTGTTTGTGGGACATTAATCCCCGTCCTCTTGACTGATGTCCAAAAAGGGCTGCGGCTGCAACGTCCAACTGCAGATGGCTGAATCCTTATATCGGTCAATTAGCAGGTGTTGCAGAAGATATGGTCTTTACATGCGTTCTTCGTTAGTATGTTGGACAGTTTTTCTGGAAGACCACTGTTCGAACCTGCCTTGCAAACTGAAGGTCCCAGATTCGATTCCCGGTCGCACCAAGTACTATACCTGAAGTGCCCTTGGGCAAGGCACCTCATCCCAATTGCTCCCTGGAAACGGTATGTAGACAGAGCATTTAAAACTATTTAATAATTATTAATGGACAAAATAAATTTACATTAGTCTGTGATAGTGGTTGGCACCTTCGTCTCTCAGCTCTAGGGATTCCCGGTTCGAATCCCAATCTGGGTGGAGTTTCCATGTTCTTCCCGTGTCCGCATGGGTTTCCTCCAGGTTCTCTGGTTTCCTCCCACAGTCCAAAAACATGGATCAAGTCAATTAAATGCTCCAAATTGCCCCATATAGAGTGTGTGTGCCCAGCGATAGATTGGCGCCCTGCCCCGAAATGTTTTCCTTTGGATGAGTATGCGGAACCCCCCCCCCCCCCCCC
>JAFMOD010001082.1:405410-426201 GCA_019802435.1 Corydoras maculifer
TTATTTCAATCTGGTCTGAAGTCAGTATTTATTTAAAGCTTAATAAAATCCTGATCAAATGACAACACTGTACACCGGCACGTTTCTCGCCTGTGATTAAATCTCCATCTGAACCTGTACAATGTCTGTCTTGCTTTTTAGTTGCTATGGAAATCTATCAGCAAGATGTGAGCTGTACAGACAAAGTGTTGGCTAAAAATAGCCGACATCAGCATTTTAGCTCGTCGAATAAGACAACAAGCTTAAACTTGAATGCGTTTTGTTTGTTATCAGGTAAATATGAGTTTGAAGATCTGGGGTGTCAGGGGGTTCAGCAACCATTATGAGCCTTTTTAGCTGTGATGTTTACTTTTTGGGTGTTCACCAAAGTATTTAAAAGTTGTATCTTTGCCCCAAAATACAGATAATTAGTTTAATGTAAAAGTGCACTTTATTTTTACATTAAACTAATTATCTGTATTTTGGGGCAACAATACAATGCAGTTATAAAATGTCGGCTGAATGAAAGAGAGAATGAAGCAGGACACAAGGCAGCTTTCAGTTTCTACTTTTCACCGAGCCACATAATGATGCGATCGTCCATTAGAAGTCAAAGCACACATCGTAACCATCAAGAACCGCTGAAGATGTTTCACTCCCTCCACCAGGCTCAGCAACACTAGTGATTGGTGGGGGAGTGATTAGTGCTAATTCACAGGGGAACTTTTATTCATTCATTATCTTCTGCTTAATCCTCTACATTGCTTGGGGGGCGCTTCCATATGCCCATCCAGGGGAGAACGTTTTGGGCACTGGGCAGATACACCCAGGACAGGGCGCTATAGCTGGACACACACACACACAAAGAAACACACTTTATATGGGGCAATTTAGAGCATGTAATTTACATTGAATCCATGTTTTTGGACTGTGGGAGGAAACTGGAGAACCCGGAGGAAACCCAGGTGGACACGGGGAGAACATGGAAACTCTGAATCCCCAGTGCCCAGAGGAGAACATGCTAAACCACTAAGCCACCGTGCTACACTTGTAATTTTTTAGTATATTTTAATATTTTTATCTTTATTTTGATTGTTGCTGTTGGTCTTACTGAGAGCTACAAAACAAAGTTGTATAACTACAACGACAAAGAAGACTCATCTAACTTTATCTCAAAAATTAATAATATTAATAAAAAAATAATAAAATGATAGTAACTATTTGAACTCCTGGGTTTAAACTAACAAGGTTCTGATCACATAACCATCACACAGTAATGTCTGAGATTTAAACTGTTAATCTGTACAGCGCCACTCTTTGTGTGTTACAGAAACGTTTTAACGTTTTTCCTGCGTTTCGAGCTGGAGGGAATAATTCAGTCTAATTTTCAATGTTCCTTTCAGAACTTTTCTGGAGTTTGACACATGGCCTTGCGCTCGTCGTGCTTCTGACATTTCACAAATTCCACTTTTACAGAACCGTTCTTAAATGACTGTAATTACTTTTTTTTTTAATCCCCCCCCCCCCCATTTCCTCTGGGCTGAGTCGCCAGGTCCGTCCTTGACTTCAGCATTTAAAAACGCGGAGGCATTCTGAACATCCAGGACGTTCCATCCACGTGCTAAATTATAGTTAACGACATTCTTACTAAATAACTTGGTGAATGTTATTTTTATTAAAAATGAGGGATGTTCTATCGACTCAGCTCCATGTGGCTGTAAACACCTCCTATTGTTCTGTAACTGTAGAACCACATATAAGTGCATCCATATAAGGGAAGATATATATATATATATATATATATATATATATATATATATATATATATATATATATATATATATATTAATAATAAAGAGATAGAGATGGGACGAGTATAAATTGTAATTGCTTATTGTCTAAGAAAGTACGATTATTATGCAATAATTAATGTTTTAAAAAAAAGTGCTAGAAATCAAAGGAACAGTAAACGGTTTATTATATTTATATATTTTTTTAATGTAAACACGAAATAACATTTTGTTATTGAAAAAAGAAGATGCAGGACTTTTTGCTGAATATTAAAACAAAATGTTAAATTCTTTGGTGAAAATCAAAATACAAAACACAATCTGTGTCCCTCTAAGTACATCCTGGCGTATCCATAAATAAAAAAACAAGTGTAAATCCTTTTTTTTAAATGATTGACATCATGACAATATTAAGGCGTTGGGAAACTTGTGTTATTATCCTAAATATTATTTGACATTTTCACTTATCATATTTTACAGTCCTGCAGTGGACATTCCAATTCATGCCTATTTGGAGTAAAGTGATAAATCTGGTAGTTAATTATAAATCAGATTTGTTTACAGAAGGTACCCTCATAGAAACCGCAAAAGCCCTTCCTTCTGTTATCATATAGAATTATATTTAATGTTTATATACATATATAAAATATATGTATATATATATATATATATATATATATATATATATATATATATATATATATATATATATATATATATATATATATATATAAAGCCCTGATATTTCTTTGGGGGCCGGTGATTTTGCACAGAATCATCTAGCCGGAGGCCGTTTGTGAAGAGTCCTTTAGTTCGGAGCTGTGTGGCCCTGTTTTAATGTCGCTTTGTTTTTTTTTTCTCTGCAGAAAAAGATGGGAAAAAAGGATGCGACAGCAAAGCTGCCCGTGGATCAGTACCGCAAACAGATCGGTGAGTCGATAAATACAGAAATATTGTGACCTTCATAAAATATTGACCTGCCGCTGAATATAGATGGATTTGCTTTTTCAGAGGTGGGACATGGGGGAGCGAGAGAGGGAACCTTGTTTGAGGGCAGGATAATGTATGGTGACGTTATAACCAACCTATTTTACTTAGATGCCTCTTTGAGGAAACGTGAGGTATCAGAGGGGTGTTAAATGTGGGATGGATGCTGGTCTTACGTTCAGGATGCGTTATCATCAAACCTCTTATCATCCATTTGCCCCTCCATCACCAAGCTGACCAGGCTAAATCAGGATAACCTCACCCTGCAGCTCTCAGCGTTTAATCCAAATTCCGCTCTCCAGACGTTCTCTGCAGCAGTTCTCCACGGCGGCAGGCACTGATGATGAGTGATGATGGCACAGGTCTCAGGAGGGCCCTTGCTTTGTTCCTGCTAATTTACGACCATTGATTTGATGTTCAGATCATTAAAGGCTTCCCACTTTGGGCAAGACCCATTATTTTCGATGTTGCCGAACACTTCCGATGTCCGGCTCGTCTCAGGACGTCCGTCTTGTATTCATTTTCCATTTTCTTGGGTTAATTTTGCATATAAATCTGCATATTGACCGATGACTCTGATGTTAATCAGATATTTTTTTGTGATTTGCCATCCTGCCCCTCAGTGGGGCGTTCGGCGTGTTGTTTGTCGTGTTGTTCGTCTCCACCCGGTCTCATCAAACCTCCGCTTCCGAGCCGCATAACAAGCCGAACCCCCGCTGGTTCCGCCGCATCTGGGCTTTATTCGATTTGCTTTTCTTTTTCCATCTCATCTCTTCAAAGCCATAACAGCAGGTAATGGATGATAAGAACCACCCCCACCCCCTTCCCCTCGTCTCTATCAAACAGTTTCAGGTAAATGCTGTTTAACGGGGGGATAAAAGAAAACGCAGAGTGACCCGCCGTGGCAACACAAAAGCGAGCCGGCGCATCACAATTTCAAATCGTAATCAGAGCCTCGTTTAGAGACCGTCAGCATCGTTTAGAGGCCGTCAGCGTCGTTTAGACGGCGGCGAGCCGCTGCTGCTGGAGGCACGCTTCCAAAATACTGTCATTACCCGCCATAATGTACCACAGTCAGGGGTTTCTGTTTATTGACCTTTAGTTTTTTTTTATTAGGTGTGATTCATAGATTTGCTTTGTTTGACAGAATGTTTGTAGACAACCTTCTGGGTCACATCCATCCATTTATTATATTCCACTTTATCCTCTATTAGGGTCACGGGGTGAGGGGGGGGTTCCCCATGCCCATCCAGCGGAGAACGTTTCGGGCGTTGGGCAGATACACCCAGGACAGGATGCCGATCTATCACTTGACACACACTCACTCACACAGACACACTCTACATGGGGCAATTTGGAGAATTCAATTGACTTGATCCATGTTTTTGGACTGTGGGAGGAAACCGGAGAACCCGGAGGAAACCCATGGGGACAACATGGAAACTCCGAACCGGGAATCCCTAGCGCTGAGAGGAGAACATGCCAAACCACTAAGCCACCGTGCTGCCCTTCAGATACAGACTCTTTCCAAAAATTTGAATATCATGGAAAAGTTGTTTCATATCCATAATTTTATTTAAAAAGTTTAACTTTCATAGGTTATAGATTTGGGGCTCAGAATTTAAAACATTTAAAGTAT
Source organism: Corydoras maculifer (assembly GCA_019802435.1). Lineage (NCBI taxonomy): Eukaryota > Metazoa > Chordata > Actinopteri > Siluriformes > Callichthyidae > Corydoras > Corydoras maculifer. Next base: position 409,806 of record JAFMOD010001082.1, read on the forward strand.
TTATTTGTTTAGTTTTAATAAACAAATTTGGGCTTTTCGTAAAACCCGTGAAAACGGGAATTAAAAAATTTGAATCACTAATTCCCAAAACATTCTCCCGAACGCCCAAAACATTCTCCCCTGAATGGGCATGGGGGCCCCCAACCCTAATAGAGGATAAAGCAGAAGATAATGAATGAATGAAAAAATCTTTTGGGCCGTTTTAGATAAATAAACTTAAACGTTAAACATCTTTATATGTTTCTGCTCTCCATAAAAGTGTTCCTGTCAAAATCAGACACATTTAAAATATAATACTGTGTAAAATATATTCATTCATCCATTATCTTCCGCTTTATCCTATATTAGGGTCGCGGTGGGGTTCCCCATGCCCATCCAGGGGAGAATGTCTCGGGCGCTGGGCAGATACACCCAGGACAGGGCGCCAATCTATCGCTGGGCACACACTCACTCACACAAACACACTCTATAGGGGGCAATTTGGAGAACTCAATTGACTTGATCCATGTTTTTGGACTGTGGGAGGAACCCGGAGGAAACCCACGCAGACACAGGGAGAACATGGGCATTCGAACCGGGAATCCCTAGTGCTGAGAGGCAAACGTGCTAACGACTAAGCCACCGTGCCGCCCTTGTAAAATATAATACTGTAAAATATAATAATAATGTAAAATAATATAATATATAATATAATTATAATATGTATAATAATAAGTCGGCACGGTGGCTTAGTGGTTAGCACATTCGCCTCTCAGCGCTAGGGATTCCCGGTTCGAATCCCCATCTGGGTGGAGTTTCCATGTTCTCCCCGTGTCTGCGTGGGTTTCCTCCGGGTTCTCCGGTTTCCTCCCACAGTCCAAAAACATGGATCAAGTTAATTGAATTCTCAAAATTGCCCAATTTAGAGTGTGTATGTGTGAGTCAGTGTGTGCCCAGCGATGGATTGGCGCCCTGTCCTGGGTCTATCTGCCCAGCGCCCGAGACATTCTCCCCTGGATGGGCATGGGGAACCCCACCGCGACCCTAATAGAGGATAAAGCAGGAGATAATGAATGAATGAATGAATGTATAATAATAATGTAAAATATAATACTGTGTGATGGGTGGCACGGTGGCTTAGTGGTTAGCACGTTCGCCTCTCATCGGGATTCCTGGTTCAAATCTCCATCTGGGTGGAGTTTCCATGTTCTCCTCGTGTCTGCGTGACTGCGTGGGTTTCCTCCGGGTTCTCCTGTTTTGCTCCCACAGTCCAAAAACATGGATCAAGTCAATTGAGTTCTCCAAATTGCCCGGTATAGAGTATGTATGCGTGTGTGTCTGTGTGAGTGAGTGTGTGCCCAGCGATAGATTGGCACCCTGTCCTGGGTGTATCTGCCCAGCACCCGAAAAGTTCTCCCCTGGATGGCCATGGGGAACCCCCCGCGACCCTAATAGAGGATAAAGCGGAAGATAATGAATGAATGAATAATACTGTGTGTGCACAGTGATAGATTGGCGCCCTGTCCTGGGTGTTTTTGCCCAGCGTCCAAAACCTTCTCCCTTGCTGTTAGAATAATAGGCAATTCCAACGGAAGGTCATTTAAAAAAATACAATTTTAAAATTAAAATTGGTTTATACACTGTTCACTTTTCGCCGCCTGTGAACGTCTTAAAAACCAGCTCCACTTTCTTTTTCTTTGTCTTCTTTGAGAACATTTCCACCCCCCCCCCCACCTGCTCAGTGGGTTTGTTTTTGCGGGTCTTCTGGAGGCGCTCACTTTTTATTTACCCCCCTCCCCCCCTCCTGTCACGGTGATGTGATGTGAGAGACAAGGGCCAAATGGCTCTCATGTGGTGGGAGTCAGCCGGCAGCGCCGCTTCCCGCTGATGAATGATGGCAGTGTGTTGCCACTCTCCGTCTCGAACACCGGAGCCTGTCACCAGGCCATCACGCCGCTGCTGCCTCCCAGTCAGGATTCCAGACTGTCCTCTCCGATCACGCATTGCACTGCCTTTAACTTTAATTCCAAACAACGTTGCCCATGGCCTTGTCACAAACGCTTTCGCTGCCTTCTCTCTCTCTCTCTCTCTCTCTCTCGCTCTCTTTGTGCGCCCGCCTGCCGCATCCACCTGTCTGTCCGCCTCAAACGCAGACCAGTCAGCATTTTAAACTAAATAATAATACCGCAGACTGATCCCTTCTTACGGCATCCACAGGGACGGGTTTCAGTAACAAGGCTTCACTAACGCACCTCTGTTCGCACCGTGTACCGATGCAGACCATACGGGACATAGCTGTACCTTTAAAATATGTTCTTCATATTCCATCCATCCATTATCTTCAGCTTTATCCTCTATTAGGGTCGGGGGGGTTCCCCATGCCCATCCAGGGGAGAACGTTTCGGGTGCTGGGCAGATACACCCAGGACAGGACGCCAATCTATCGCTGGGCACACACTCACTCACACACACACTCTATATGGGGCAATTTTGGAGAACTCAATTGACCATGATCCATGTTTTTTGGATTGTGGGAGGAAACCAGAGAACCCTGAGGAAACCCACACAGACACAGGGAGAACATGGTAACTCCACCCAGATTGGAATTCGAACCGGGAATCCCTAGTGCTGAGAGGAGAACGTGCTAAAGCACTAAGCCAGTGTGCCGCCTGTTCTTTATATTATAGAATGTAATATTTAAGAATTTATTGAATATGCATCTTTTTAACAAATACAAATTTAACAAATTAAAAAAATATATATATATATATATTAAAAAAAAGGTGTCATAACGATCAGGTTTAATAATTCTGCAGTGTAACTGCTTTTCTTCATTACTTCTGATTTGTGATGTTCTCATTTGTAAGTTGCTTTGGACAAAAGCATTGGCTAAATGACTAAATGTTAATGTAAATGTAAATGTAGAATGCGTCGCCCCCGAAGAGCCGGCACACAAAATTGGGATAATTGGAAATAAAGAGAAGTGTTTTTAAAGTGCACGCTTTCCAGTTTTATTAGGGTTCTGAATTTTTTGGGCTGATGTATATGTATTTATTCATACGTATAAATGAGAAGCTGGTTAAAGTGATGGACGTCTTGATGGAGAATCCATTCCGCTGCAGAAAAGCCGATTCACAGATTCATATGTAAACGCAGAGGAATGCACTCAATCAGATTTACACTTTAACAAACACCATTAGTGTAATGAGTCCTAATGAAGCATTAATCAGCACAAAAGCAAACTGTTTTATTAAAGAAGTTTTTATTAAAGATGCCTCACTAAAGCCTTTCCGCACTTTGTGAATTTCGTTTCCCGTGTTAGAGAAGGAATCAAACCTGTGTGCTTTGTGCTTCTTCTTTTTCAGGGAAGCAGGATTATAAGAAGACCATGCCGGCGCTGCGAGCTACGCGACTGAGGGCTGAGGCGAAGAAGAGTGCGCCGGGAATCAGGGTGGGGGTTTTCGTTTTCTCTTTAAATTAGAAACAAATCAGTCATTTTTTAATACATCATTCATTTCATGCTTAAAATACCTAAATTCGCCGTTTACGGGAAACGGGATCTTTATAAAATTATTTCGTATTTAAATTTCAACAAATATTAGACATACAAGATGATTTTTTTAGTACAAATTATACAAATAAAATAGTATACAAAATAATATAATATATAAACAGAATTAAATAGAAAAATAATATTACAGATATAATTTTACACAAATACATGATGCATTTTCGGATAACGATGAAAAAAAAATTGCATAGTGGGTGTTACTAGGCTGTTGCTAGGGTGTTGGTAGATGGTTGCTAGGGCTGTAACACAGGTGGGATGTTGCTAAAGTGTTATAGATAGTCGGCCAAGTGTCAGTCGACGGTTGCTAAGGTATTTTAGGTGATTATCATGATGTGGGGTATGAATTTATGAGTGGTCGATTTTGGGTTGGGGTCCCAATTCTTTTATGCACACCACACATTACACTCAGTACTAATCCGGTTAGATTACATCTGTAATTTGAAGTGAAATGGACCATTTAAAATATTTATAGTTAAAAAATAAAATAAATGAAAGCAGACGTGTGAATTCTGAAACTGTCCAATCAGAGTCAAGTATTCAGCAACGTCTTTTAGGAGACGGAAGTGTTGCAAATGAAATCTGTGATGTTACACTTAATGGAGAAAACACAATAGTATTGGGACACTCATTCGGATCAGTGTTCTGGACGACTGTACGTGCTCTACGTTTGTGGAAACAGTTTAGGGAAGGCTGTGTCCCATTCCAGTGAACATGCAAACCTAAAGACGTGATGAGTATGTACGAACAGGACTGTCTCTCTGAGAGCCTGGCTTTTAGATCATGTTTGTGTAAAGTGATGTGTAACTCTGAGGTGCAGTCGTCAGTGGATCGTCAGCGGTGATCGCTCATGTTGTAAAGAGTGTAGTTCTGCAGTTGACCTGTAGGAGGTGGAGGCACTGGTTGTTTGTTGTGTCTGATGTGGGAGCGTTTGATTGGATGGCGGGGTTCAGTCTCATTTGGGGTTGTGTTTTGTCTCTTTGCGCTGACTCGGGGTTCAGAGCGCTCTTTGTGTTGCACAGCAGGTGTTTCTGACTGCACAACTTTTTCTGAGTCAAGCTGCAGAGACTTAATGAGAACTGACATCTGTCGAGCCTCGCTCTCTCTCTCTCTCTCTCTCTCTCTCGCACTTCTCTCATCAACGTTTTCTCTCTTCATTCTTTCTCTCTCTCTTTCACATGCACACACACTTTTTATTTTTTTTCTCTCTCTCTCTTTTGCACTCTCTTTTTCTTTCTTTCTCGCACTCTCTTTCTCGTGCTCTCTTTTGCACTCTCTCTCTTGCACTCTCTATTTCTTTCTATCTCTCTCTCTCGCTCTCTCTCTTTCTCACTCCCACCTCTCTTTCTCTCTCTCTCTTTTACACACACACTAACTCTCTTCATTCTTTCTCTCTCTCTTTCACATGCACTCACACTTTTTATTTCTTTTCTCTCTCTCTCTCTTGCACTCTTTTTCTCTCTCACTCTCTATTTCTCTCTCTCTCTCTCTCTCTCTCCCTCTCTCTCTTTCTCACACACACACACACTTACTCTCTATCTCTTTTTCCATGTATTTCTGTCCATCAATGTCTCGTTCCTCTCTCTTACAGACACTTGCTCTCTTTCTCATGAACAAGTGCTTTCTCTCTCTTTAACTCCCTCAGTTATATGTATTTGCCACTCTCTCTCTTTTTTTCACTCTCACCCTTTTCTGCACTTTTGCGCTCTCTCTCACACACTTGCTCACTTTCCCTTTTCTTTTTTTATCTCGCGAACGCGCTCTCTCTATCTCTCTCTCTCTCACCATGCATTCTGCTCTGGTCCCAGCTGCGCTTGCAGCAGGTTGGCGGTTCTCGCGAGCTGCTGTTCACTGTGCACTGACCGGTTGGCATGGTGGGTTGTTGCCTCCTGGCACAAATGGCATCTGGCACCAGGCCACAGAGCACCCCCCCCCCTCTCCCAAGTGCCAGATTCGGTGAATGGCTCAGTCTGGCGTGAGTCTGATGCCCGTTTCGCTCTTTGATTTGCATTCCAATGCATTTAAGATTTTCCTAAAAAGCGGATCAAAGCCGTGGAATGAGCGCTCATTAATAAATATTCAAAACGAATAATTATGAGATCTATGCGGGAGTCATGTGACCTCCGTCTGTATTTTTATTTTATTTTATTTTTTACACGCCCACCTGTGCACACGCACCTGTGAAGCGTGTGATCGTACTTTACGTACGCCGTTTTTATTGCTAATTATAGAGCGTATACATCATCATCATCATCATCGGCATCCAGCTCGATGTGTTTACGAGGCTTTTCACACCTGTGGCTTTGAAAGCTTATCTTATTCTGAGCACACGGCCGACAGTCTGTCAGGAAGATGGACGCAGACGCCAGAAACTGACCCTGGGTTCGGTTCTGCAGATGGAGAAGGAGCAATGTTGAAAATACTAAGAATAATTATCTAATACACCATATGGTCAAATGTACAGACAACTACACATTAGATTTAAAGGTAAACTCTGCTTAACAGCTTCCACTCTTCTGTCTGTCTTTTTAACCAGCTTTTGGAATGGATTATGGAAATAGATTTTGGAAAAATCTATTGGGGGGGGAGGTGTTTGGTGGGGGTTGTTTGTTGAATCGGTGCTCCACAGGGATAATTTCCCTCGTCTGGTGAGTGGGACATCAGATTAAGGATTTTCTTCTGCAGATATAAGAGCGATCTCTACGGTTTTAAGGCTGCAGCGCAGGGTGAGGGGTCGTTCTGCACATTGTTCCGTCTTGCAGAACCCTGCTGGTCTGTCAGTGAAGAGAAGCGGTTGTCGTTTGGTGTGTTATGATCAATGTGGCGCTTCATGGACTCATTTGATTGTTTTCTTGGAAGTCACCTCCATCCATACATCATCTTCCGCTTTATCCTCTATTAGGGTCGCGCATGGGGGGGGGATTCCCCATGCCCATCCAGGGGAGAACGTTTCTGGCGCTGGGCAGATACACCCAGGACAGGGCGCCAATCTAGGACTGGGCACACACTCACTCACACACAGACACTCTATATGAGGCAATTTGGAGAATTCAATTCACCTTGGTCCATGTTTTTGGACTGTGGGAGGAAACCGGAGAACCCGGAGGAAACCCATGCGGACACGGGGAGAACATGGAAACTCCACCCTGATTGGGATTCGAAACAGAATCCCTAGCGCTGAGAGAAGAACATGCCAACCACTAAGCCACCGTGCTGCTTGGAAGTCACTTTTAGTTTCTAAATTCAATTAAAGTTTAATCTTGTATTTTAATTCTGTATTTTAACGTCTTTTTTTTAAATAATCCTGCTGTTTGCCACCTCATAAAAAACAATCTCCGTAATTTTGTATTGTTGTAAATTTGGACTTTGTAATCAAGCAACGTAAAATAAAAAGCTTTGTTTTAATGCATTAATGCCGGTTTCTTTCCTTTGTGCGGCGGAATTTGCGCAATCTGTTCTCATTGTACGTCGTGAAAGCCTCTTAAAAAGTGCTTCAGCTTGATTAGAAGTTTGATAAGAACTTATCAAGATGAAGAACAATCGCTTTGCTAAATTGCTTCGCTACGCCAACGCGTTTAATGAAAACGAGGTTGATGGGAATTGTAATTTAGCGCCGAACGTAATGACTAACTTTGTTTGGAGACACCGTTCAGGTCGCGAGCGAGTCCTCCAGCTATCATCAGTTTAACGCTGCCATTAAGCTCAGCAAAAGTCTTAATTAGATGAAAGTCTCACTGCTTGATGAGGTTCTGTTGTGGTTCTCGTGTCCAAAATCTTTGCGAAGCTGTTCGGACTGAAACTGTTCGGAAACATGGCGTCTCGAGACTTTATGATCTTTATGATGTTTCTATATAAAATAATTTTTATAATAGAATATAATAGATTCAGTTTCCAGATGCTTTCATTTTGAAGGAAGCCCATTCATCCATCTTTAATCTTATGCTTTATCCTCTCACACACACACACACACACACACACACACACACACACACACACACACTTACACAGACACACACTCTATATGGGGCAATTTAGAAAATTTAATTGACCTTGATCCATGTTTTTGGACTGTGGGAGGAAACCCAAGTGGACACGGGGAGGACATGGAAACTCCAACCGGGAATCCCTTGTGCTGAGAGGAGACCACGCTAAACTGCCCAGCTTAGAGGTTCGCACGTTCGCCTCTTGGCGCTGGGCATCCAGGTTCGAATCCTGATCTGGGTGGAGTTTGCATGTTCTCCCCCGTGTCCATGTTGGTTTTCTCTGGGTTCTCTAGTTTCCTCTGAAACATGGATTCAAGGTATATTGAATGCTCTTAATTGCCCCATTTTTATTATTTTTTTTAGGGTTTAAGGGCATTACATTACAAACAAAAGGATTCAGGAACCAGCGACACACCCCGGTTTTTATGGCCGTCGAGTCCATCGTCTTGGACCAATGTTCTACGTGTTGGGTTCCAAAAGCTCTAAAGTCCCGTTCCCCGGAAAATGACCCGTATTGATTTGTCCTCGTTTTGTCAAGAGAAAAGCTCTTTGCATCAGCACTTTTATTTTAGGCATCTGACACATCTGCACATTAAGGGCGCTCAGAGGCGCTCGTTCCACTGGGACACCGCCACTGACCGACCAACCGGCCGGCCTCACATGCGGTCAGCGCCATGTGATGTATTCCTCCGCCGCGGTGCGTGTACTCATGCTGTTCATCTTTTGTTCTGGGCTCTTTCAGGACATCATCCTGGTGATCGTGGCCGTTCTGGTCTTCCTGCTGGGGGTTTACGCCTTCTTTTACCTCAACCTGAGTACAGAGCTAAACCTGGATTTGGAATAAAAGCCCAGTAACGATGATGATGATGATGATGATGGGTTTGGGGTAAACTGCTCTACAGTGTGATCGTTATGAAAAATGATGCTAATGATGTGTAAGAAGAGAGATGATGTCTTTGTTAAATACCATGTGGAATATATAAATATAAAATATAGTTTGCTTTAAGATGCAGCAGCTGAATGCAAGATGTATACACCATTATAACTATACAGCCTAAAACGGGCTCTCGGCCCGGCACCTACATTTTTTCAAGATTATTAAGTCGCGACCCACGTTTAGAGAACCAAACCTAACAATAAAATTAAAGGCTTAAATAATTACATTTTTAAACTTGCACATGCAAAGTAAATTGCAAAGTGAAAGAACAACTGAAAAAAGAAAAACAGGAGGGGTATGACGCCCGGAGCAAATCTAAAAAGAAGGGTAACTAGCAAATGAACGGTGGTTGCCATGCCAACGAGAATGCTGCATGCGTCTGACCTGTGCCTCTCTCTGTCAGTATTTTTATTATTTTTTTTTTTAGATACAAAATGAGCACAAAATCAGATTCATTGTTGAATTGCTGGTCCAAAGCATTGGCTCACTCAAGGGTTTGGGTTTGGGTTCCGTGCAGGTTCTAATTATTACATTATTTAGTTTAAACGGTTATATTTATCCATAATTCTTTAATCGGTTAAACATGTGAAGGAGCTCCAAATTGGCCGAGTGCATAATGTCCTGTTTAGAAAATGGGCTTCCTCTAATAAATAACATTTTATATTGATCCGGATATCAATACATCCGTGATAAAAATAATAATAATAATTTGATGTCCACTTGGCCATGTGTTAAATTCAGTAAATAAATAATTAAAATGGCTTTGGGACCTTAATGAGGGTTCATGAACCATCCCAGTGGATGGTTCCGATTATGAGAACCGTTACGATAACTGTTGCAGCAGGTCAATCAGCATGTCCACCTCACAGGGACATCTGGTAACGTGCAATGCATCGAGTATTAATGAAGTGCTGCATGCTGGGGTATCAACAGTGACATCATGGCATTCTACACTAAAAGCCCCTCAGTGCATTAAAGCCCTGAATATGAATGTAGATTTGTTTCTGTGCTGTGAGATCATATCTTGCTGTATTAATTAATTCTCATTGAAGTCGTGTTATTCCGATTCTGCGTGCTCTTTACCTCCTCGCCATCGTTCGGATCATCACGCAGGTCACATGTCTGCAAACCTACAGATCACAGCGCCGGATATTAGAGCGCGTAAAGCTGGCGGCTGAAAATCAGCGGCGTGTGTGCCGAATGCTAACGCGCTCTTTAACGTGGCTCGTCTTATTAGCATCTTAAATCCTGTCGCCGTCGATTAATTGGTGGCAATAAAAAGACATCGCAGGTCGTCCCGGAGACCTCACCGTGCTGGCGTTTGACGATCTGCACAGGGAGAACGGAAGGAAGAGCTAAGCTGGGTGACGAGTCAGCGAAACTGTAGACTTTCAGCCGAATCAGTTTGTACAGCATGTTTTATTTTAATGACAATAAAAGAATTTATTCATTTAAACTCAGCGGAAGCAGATACCCTTTACTTTTGACACATTGTACTAAAAATAAGGGCGACACAGTGGCTTAGTGGTTTAGCATGTTCTGTCCGCACTGGACATTCCCGGTTCAAATCCCAATCTGGGTGGAGTCTCCATGTTCTCCCCGTGTCCGCGACGGTTTCCTCCCGGTTCTCCGGTTTCCTCCCACAGTCCAAATACATGGAACAAGGCAACTGGATTCTCCAAATTGCTCCATATAGAGTGGGTCTGTGTGAATGAGTGTGTGCCCAGTGATAGATTGGCGTCCTGTCCTGGGTGTATCTGCCCAATGCCCGAAACGTTCTACTCCGGGATGGGCATTGGGAACCCCCACACGACCCTAATAGAGGATAAAGCGGAAGATGATGGATGGATGTACCAAAAGTAAGAGAAAACGGTGATTAGTTTAAATTGAAAGCATCCATCTATTTATCCATCGAGGTCACACACACTATATAGGGGCAATTAAAAGCAGCCAATTTACCTTGAATCCATGTTTTTCATTTGTGGAAGGAAAACCCTCGGGACACAGGGAGAACATTGAAACTCCACCAAGATTATGATTCGAACCTGTATCTGAGAGACTGGTGTGCTGACCCCTAAGCCATGGTGCCTTGCCTTTAATAACGTCTATAGACTTAGTTTCCTCCCCAAACTGTTGTATAAATTGTATAATGGATGTATCAGTGCTCAGGAGGACAAGTTTCGGTTTAGTCTGTGGTTGATGGTTGAACACCCAACCTGCACATGCCTGGTGGTGCACGGCCCCATGGGTGTTTTGATCATCAGAGAACAATGTAAAGGGAACAGACAGACTACAGAATGTAATTGTAGTAACCACAGCGGACTTAGCTGGCCCTCTCTTGGTCGGCCCCCACGGGACGTTACCTGAGCCTACGCTGCCTGGTCGAGGGCCCCGTCGGTGTGGAAGGCCATTCTGCTCCTGGCATCTCGAAACGCAGAAGTGTGCCCCACTCACGCCGAATGGCATCCGTGTCATTTCCTGCCAGTGGAACTGTGTAAGTTCACCACCCCCGTGCTGCAGCTGGGCACAATTCAAATTCGCACACTCATTAGGAGCAACAGGTGGCAAATAGGCGGGTGGCAGGAACCCAACTCAGCGGAGGACTGCGGCACGCCGTTGATAATCAGCTCTATAGCTGACGCATGCGTTTGTGAGTGTAGCCATTGTCCTGGAGTCACTGGAGCTTTATGCTCGGAGGCTGCAGCATGAATATTAATGCGGGGTGAAATATCCGTTGTCGGCCGAATCGGTCAGGAAAACTCTCTGGATACTTTTATTAGTTTTAAAAAACTGTATTATTTAAATATTATTTTCGATATTTTCATACCTAGGTGGAGAAACAGGAACTGGCCTCAACCCATCCACCCATCCAACCATTATCTTCCGCTTTATCCTCTATTAGGGTCGCAGGGTGGGGGGGTATTCCCCATGCCCATTCAAGGGAGAACGTTTCAGGTGCTGGGCAGATACACCCAGGATATGGCGCCAAGCTATTGCTGGGCACACAGCCACAATCTATATGGGGCAATTTAGAGAATTATATTGACTTGATCCGTGTATTTGGACTGTGGAAGGAAACGGAGAACCCGGAGGAAACCCACGTGTACACGGGGAGAACATGAGAACATGGAAACTCCACCAAGATTGGGATTCGAACCAGGAATCCCTAGCGCTGAGAGGCAAACGTGCTAACCACCAAACCACCGTGCCGCCCAGGCCTCAACCCATTTTGAAAAAAATGTACATATCCAAAAGCAGGTGAGATCTCAGTCCAGAACTATAGTCCCTCTTTGGGGATCATCTGTAGAACCATCTATAGAATTCAAGTTCGTCTCTGTGGAACCGATTCGGGTCGGTTCTGGGCAACCTACTGATATTCCAGTACAACAGACTCATCAAATGTCAAACTTTGAGAGATTTGACTTCATGGACTCTCATTTTTGTGCAGGTATTGAGAACCTATATGTTTGTTTTGGAACCTGTTTTGCCTCGTCTTCCATGTTGGTGTTCCTCCATCCACAAGGAACTGAGATGTGAATGTACCGTATGGTGGTGGGTCCAGATGGAGGTGTTGGTTATTTGGAATATTCAATAGAAAAACACCCAGCGGTTCCAGATCAAGGTTTTATTAAAACCTTTAGAGCCAAAAATAGAACATTTATATGATCCAGCAACTTTAACATTAATGACTTGAAAATGTAAAGATCTAAAATATCAAAATAGTTCCTACTTATGAGTTTGTACTAATGGTGTGATTACAAACAACAAAAAGCCCTGAAAATAGATTTTAGTTCTTTGGTTCAGTTCCTCTGATTCAGACTCCGAAACTGTTTGTAATAACTGAGAGCATAAATAAAGTATAGTATTAATAAAGACCCAAACCCTAAAACACAGAAAGAGGCAGTGACCCCCCACCGATATCCCGTTGTCCAGCATGCAGCGAGCTTGTGACCTTGACAGCTGTAATTCTGGCTTAATTGAAAATGATCTATTAGATTGAAGCTCTGCATCTCTACAATAGAATTAATCAGGCGCTTGCAGAGCTCTGTTTGGTTTGACCTCAGACGCACCTCTCGACGCGTTCCGCGGCGCCATCCCACTCCGCTGACAAATGGACCGATTGCAGTGGCCTGCGATTGTCTCATTAGTCATGTGAAGTATGTCAAACAGAGTAATTACAGCTGTTTTGGGTCCACCTCACTCCCACACACCCACACACACACAGCTCATACCTCCCACCAAACCCACTGCAGAGACTGGATCGTGATGAATCACAGGGCTGGAGTCATTCTGAAAGTTCTGCGCTTGGCTCACCCTCATCCTACACACCTTTAAATAATCCACATAGAAATTTAATGCTTTATTAAAACTGCAGCAGGTTCCATTGTTTACAATAATTTTATCTTAAACCTCATGATTGTTTGGTTTGAGGTTTTCAATTCGGTAATAACCACCAATAAATTTAATAACTACATTAGGGTTAGGGCCAGAGCTGAAATGAGGTTTGGGTTGTTGGTTGGTTTACGTTTAAGGTAAATACTGAATTTTAAAAAGACTTGGGTTGGGTTGAGTGCGATGATGCAGTCGGGTTAGTATCAACACTAAATAATCAACTACTGAGTTAGAACACATAACTGATCCAGGATTAAGCTAAACTTAACCAGTTCTGGGTAAAAAATAAGCTAAACTTAAGTGATAGAACACTAAACTTACACAGGTACTGGGTAAGAAGACTAAACTTACCCTAGTTCTTAGTTAGAACCCTAAACTAAACCAGTTGCTGGTTTAGTCCTCATCAGTTTATTCGTTGCAGGTTTGGTCATTGCCAGTTTCATCATCTCCAGTTTGGGCCTTTGCCAGTTTTGTCATTGCTGGTTTTGTCGTTGCCAGTTTGGTTGTGGCAGGTTTGGTCGTTGCCAGTTTGGTCGTGGCAGGTTTGGTCGTTGCCAGGTTGGTCATTGCCGGTTTGGGCCTTTGCCAGTTTCGTCATTGCCAATTTCCTCATCGCTGGTTTGGTCGTTGCCAGTTTCCTCATTGCTGGTTTGATCATTGCCGGTTTGGGCCTTTGCCAGTTTCGTTATTGCCAGTTTGGTCGTTGCTGGTTTCGTCACTGCCGTTTTCATTATTGCCAATTTGGTTGTTGCTGTTTTTTTTATGGCTGGTTTGGTTAGTTGCCGGTTTGGTTAGTTGCTGGTTTGCTTAGTTGCTGGTTTGGTCGTTGCCGGTTTTGTTCACAGTAAAACAATACAGACGAACACACAGGTCCAGGTAGAAAATAAAATACCAAAGTTTCCCTTTAAGTGAAGTGCTGGCCAAGTTTGGATTTGTTTAAGATCGTGGTTCCAGGTCAGACGTACTCGTCCTTGAATGCAAATCGGTTTGGTGTAGTGTAAACAACAAAGCGTTCGGTGTCTCTAAAAAGCTGCTAAGTGGCTGCACATCGTGCTTTTTGTGCTCTTTTGAATGTTGCAGGTGTTCAGCAGGTGAGCCATGACACCAGACTCTGCACATTTCCATTCATTTCAGTGCCCCCCTCCACCCCCCACGCTTGTTTGCATTGCCTCATTATGTTATTCACAGACACACACACCTGGGCTCGGTGCACCTGGGCCTGTTGGCTGTCGGATAATGGCTCTGTTCCAGTTCCTGTCCAGAGCAGGAAGCACCCACCTCCACCCTGAGCACTGATCTCAATCTGACATCCAGCTGAGCTGAGCTGAGTTGAGCTGAGATTAGTGTTTCAGTTGCTCTTCTATTCCTCCGAAATTTTGAAGTGTATCTCTTTAGTCATTATGCTCATCCACTGTAACTGCCCCAGTTGCAGTCTCAGTTCCCAGGTCGGTGTGGAAAAACCGAGCTTGGTTTATGTGAAGGTGCGGTAGTTCAGTGGTTAGGGCGTTGGGCTATCAATCTGGTTGGTGATTCATATCCCAGGTCCACTGAAGTTACCAGTGTGGGTCCTTGAGCAAGACCCTTAACCCTCATTGCTCCAGGGATGTTGTGATTAACCCTGTGCTCACCTTGTAAGTCGCTTTGGATAAAAGTGTTTGCTAAATGACCAAATGTAAATGTAATGTGACATCAAGAGCCTTCCCCAAACTGTCTCCCCCCCCCCTCCTTTATTGGTCATGTGCTTCTTGTCAGTGGTGAATTGGAACCTCCGTTACTATACCACATCATTTCTACCAACCATATCACCATCTATGGCGTCCTCTGCATAAGGTCCCCGCACCGTGATGCTGTGGTAACGACCTCGGACCCCCCCCCCCCCATCATCACCGCTGAAAGAAGCTGATCCCCGTTGCTGTAGACTTTGTTTTTGATTCGCATCGCAGTGTGTTTACGAAACGGCTCCTCACTCACCTCCAAATATGCACCTCGTCTGAGTTGATGTTATCCATGCACAACACCGCAGTAGCACCCTCACTGTCTCAGCTGTGAGGGGCCCGGTGAGGGAGGGATTAGGGAGGTGGAATCAACGACGGTTTGAACAGGCAACAAACCAAAGTGATGATAAAGTGTCTATTTTTGCCTTCAGTGCTTACACACAGAGGGGTGTGTCCTCCTCATTTAACCCATCCGTGCAGTGAACGCACACACACACACACACACACACACACATTAAAGTGAGCACACTTGCATCGAGCATTGGGCAGCCCTGTACACGGCACCTGGGGAACAAATAGGGTTTGGTACCTTGCCCAAGGGTACTTCAGTCATAGCACTTGGTGGAACCGGGACTTGAACTGGGGTCCTTAAGGTCTCAAGGAAGGCCCACAACTGCCCCGAGTTACAAGTATAGTAACCAGTTTGTTAGTTAGTTATATGAACTTACAGTATCTTTATAAATAACAAGGTTAGACCCATCTGTCTCCGTCTCTATTTTATTCTCTTTTGTCCATTTTTTGTCCTTCTGTCTTCATCTGTCTGTGTCTCACTGTCCGTCTCATCTGTGTCTCTATTTTGCTGTCAGTGTTTTGCTGTCTGGGCGGCACGGTGGCTTAGTGGTTGGTATGTTCTCCTCTCAGCGTTAGGGATTCCCGGTTGGAATCCCAATCTGGGTGGAGTTGCACGTTCTCCCCATGTCCGCGTGGGTTTCCTTCGGGTTCTCCGGTTTCCTCCCACAGTCCAAAAACATGGATCAAGGTGTGGTGTGGTAGATCAGGGGCCTTTCCCATTCACAGCTCCATCTCTGTGTGGTCTCAAGGGAGAACGGCGGAGTGTAAAGGGACGCGGGGCATGAGAACGACCCTGCGATGAAAGCGGCTCGCCACCCTATGACGAGACTCCGGGGCGGGTAATTGATGGCGCTACACACGTCTGCCACCGCTCTAACGCTACTGCGAGTCTCCTAGCTGTCCCCTCGGGGCGATCCGGCAAAAGCGAGTGACCGCCACCAGGACACACAGACCTCACTGTCCCCGCCCGGGTTCAACCAGACCGACGGGTCGCCGGGGGTCATGGGGGAGAAATGTTCTCTCAAGGAACGTTGAAAGAACAAAGGGGCTGCTCTTTCTGCTCCTGTTTCTGCTGCTCTTTTCTTCATCGTGGTCATTTCAGAAGCGAAGGTCAGGGAGGGAACACGAAGGGTCGTGTTGTGTGACCAATAAGAAAGCGCCTTTATTCAGAAGGTGTAAAGCAGGGCGGCGGTTTAAATGTGCACGAGCAGAAAGCTGGTCATCTCACCCTGACCTGCTGCGATGGGATGACTGGCTGCAAACTATACACACGAATATACACTCATATAATAATAATCTTATAAATAAACTAATAATCCAATAAATGAATCCCACCCCATGTACCAGACTCTAGCGGCACTGGGCAGCACCTTCAGTGACGGGCTGCGTCATCCGAAGTGTGTTAAACAGTGTTACCACACAATCGGCACTGCCCTCATTAACCACGCACCGCGAAACTGACAACAACACT
>JAFMOD010001082.1:428530-470288 GCA_019802435.1 Corydoras maculifer
ACAACCTCAACCTATAACACAATATGACATAACAAACACTAATACCAAGCAGCACAACAAACTACAACACAAACTACAAAACAACCTCAACCTATAACACAATATGACATAACAAACACTAATACCAAGCAGCACAACAAACTACAACACAAACTACAAAACAACCTCAACCTATAACACAATATGACATAACAAACACTAATACCAAACTACAACACAACAAACTACAAAACAACCTCAACCTATAACACAATATGACATAACAAACACTAATACCAAGCAGCACAACAAACTACAACACAAACTACAAAACAACCTCAACCTATAACACAATATGACATAACAAACACTAATACCAAACTACAACACAAACTACAATACAACCTCAACCTATAACACAATATGACATAACAAACACTAATACCAAACAGCACAACAACCTACAGCACAACAAACTACAACACAAACTACAAAACAACCTTAACCTATAACACAATACGACATTACAAACATTAATACCAAACAGCACAACAAACTACAACACAACAAACTACAAAACATAACTTCAACCTAAAACACAATACAACACAACAAACACTAATACCATACAGCACAACAAACTACAGCACAACAAAGCACTGTGCGACAACCCCAATACAATACAGTGCAACAAGCCTCAATAAAATAAACTACAAAACAACAATTTACAACACAAAATAAGTCAATTTTAAAACACAATCAGAACCTACAATCCAGTATATCATAATACGACATAAACTCAAATATCATACAGCCAACAAAAAACAAACTACAGCACGACAAACTACAGAATGACAAACTACAACATAACAAAGCACTTCGAATATACTTTGTGTTTTGACCGCAGAACTCTGCTATGCTCCAACATTAGAGTTCTGTTAATAAATATGGGGGGGGGGGGGGTGAAAGGCAGTGTTTTAGGTGACGAGGTGAGATACTAGAATGATAATAGAATGCTCCCGCTTATGTACATATGAAAGTCGGGTCATTTTGATCCAGTCACATGATCTTCGTGGTGCATTCACACCACACCTGTGCACACACACCTGTCCTCATCCACGGGAAGCACCTCTCAGGGGTTTTGTTTGTCCATAAATGGGGCTTCTAACTGAGATAAAGATAAGAAACACAACGATTTGGTCGGTCGGTCGGTCGGTGGTTCAGTCGGTGGGTGGGGTCCGGTCGGTCGTTCGGTCACACCGACGGTCGCATAACTGTCCTTCAAATGTCCAGCCGCCGGGACTAAACCTTCATCTGAGAACCATTGCAGAAGCTCACACGGTAGTTTAGACGCAGGCGAGACATCCCGGGTTGATTTACGTGTGTGTGTGTGTGACACTGAGATAAGAAATAGAGCTTTAAATGATTACAGTGGGAGTGTTATCGGCGAGGAAGGATGGGCGTGGATGCGTGGGAGAGATGGATGTCTGCGTTTCTCCCACCTTCCCACCTGTCAGTCTGACATCACGAGTCGGCGGTAAAGCCGGCAACGCTGGAGATGCGCCTCCAGACCTCAAGCAGTAGGACGTGGCGCTCCCTGGTACAGACCAGCAGCCCTGCACATTCTCACCAACTCAGATGCAACAACGACGCGTCATCCAGCGTTTATCCAGACCCTGCATTTTAACCTCATATAAACATATTTAAATAAATATTACACCAGTCACGGTGTAATAGTGACTTAGTGGTTGGCATGTTCTCCTCTCAGCGCTAAGGATTCCCGGTTCAAATCCCAATCTGGGTAGAGTTTCTATGTTCTCCCTTGTGTCAGCGTGGGTTTCCTCCGGGTTCTCCGGGTTCTAAGAGGTGGGGCGGCACAGTGGCTTAGTGTTTAGCATGTTCTCCTCCCAGCTCTAGGGATTCCCAGTTAGAATCCCAATCTGGGTGGAGTTTCCATGTTCTCCCCGTGTCTGCGTGGGTTTCCTCCGGGTTCTCCGGTTTCCTCCCTCAGTCCAAAAACATGGATCAAGTTAATTGAATTCTCAAAATTGCCCAATTTAGAGTTTGTGTGTGTGAGTGAGTGTGTGCCCAGTGATGGATTGGCGCCCTGTTCTGGGTCTATCTGCCCAGCGCCCGAGACGTTCTCCCCTGGATGGGCATGGGGAACCCCACCGCGACCCTAATAGAGGATAAGCGGAAGATAATGAATGAATGAATTACACCAGTCACGGTGTAATAGTGACTTAGTGGTTGGCATGTTCTCCTCTCAGCGCTAAGGATTCCCGGTTCAAATCCCAATCTGGGTAGAGTTTCTATGTTCTCCCCCGTGTCAGCGTGGGTTTCCTCCGGGTTCTCCGGGTTCTAAGAGGTGGGGCGGCACAGTGGCTTAGTGTTTAGCATGTTCTCCTCCCAGCTCTAGGGATTCCCAGTTAGAATCCCAATCTGAGTAGAGTTTCCATGTTCTCCCCGTGTCCACGTGGGTTTCCTCTGGGTTCTCCAGTTTCCTCCCACAGTCCAAAAACATGGATTCAAGGTCAATTGAATTCTCCAAATTGCCCTATAGAGACTGTGTGTGTGAGTGAGTGTGTGTCCAGTGATAGATTGGCATCCTGTCTTGGGTGTATCTGCCCAGCGCCCGAGACATTGAATGGGCAACCCAACCCCCCCGCGACCCTAATAAAGGATAAAGCGGAAGATAATTGATGGATGGATATAAGAGGTGGAGAGAAAAAAAAAACAGAGCAAAGGACAAAAAAGAAATAAAGGCAGAGATGGAGACACATGGAATAAAACAAAGAGAGAGTGAGACAGATATAGAGACAGACAGACAAAGAGAGTGAGAGAGAAAGAGAGAGAGAGATACACAATGAGAATGATAGAGAGAGAGATGGAGAGATAGAGAGAGAGGAAATGAAATCCATGTTTGCTGATTTGCAGCCACAGAGCACTCAGTCCTGATGTGCAGAGGGAGGGTGGGTGGGATGGATGTTCCACTCACCTCCATTAATGCTGCTGCTGCTGCCGCCGCTGCTGCTGCTGCCGCCACTGCTGCAAAAAGTCAAATTGCATCTTTCAGTTAAACTGGATTATATAATCTGAAAGACGATCCACAGAGCTGTTTTACAAACTTCATTTACAGAATAAATCACACATGATCTTCAGAATCCAGAGCTTCAATGGGTTTCTGAGTTTAAAAAATAAAAACACGGAGAACAATCTGCTGAACAAATTGAATCACCGAGGACTAAACACACCAACCCCCACGATTATTAACGAACCCTCTGATCAGGTGACCAAAGTGGCTCGTTCCTGCAGGTTCCTTCCTCAGAACATCAGGATGATCATACCTTTCTTGGCTGAACATGCTCCTCATCTGTTAGCCCAAGCCTATCCCGGCTCCATTACTGTAATGTGTTGCTTGACGGTCTCCCAGCTCGCACCATCAGGCCTCTGCAGCTGATTCAAAACTCAACCACCCAAAGTGCACTCATGTGACTCCACCTCTCCTCTCTCATTGGCTCCCTGTAGTTGCTGCATTCAGTACAAGACACTGACTCTGATCTACAGGACGATCTCTGGATTTGGCCCCTCTGACCTTCACTCTAGATTTCCAAAACACACTACGACTCGTTCGCTTCGCTCTAGTGATGAATGTCGCCAGGTGGGGCAACCTCACCGTGGTTCTAATTTTCACTTTGTATCGTTCTCCACTGATCAACGGTGGAACCATCTTCCCAACTCTGTCCGTAAGGCGCTGAGTCACTTAGCATCACTTAGCATATTCAAGAAACATCTCACAACACATCTCTTCCACAAACACCCATCCATCCATTATCCATTATACTAGGGTCACGGGGAGGGGTTCCCCATGCCCATCCAGGGGAGAACGTTTCGGGCGCTGGGCAGATACACCCAGGACAGGACACCAATCTACCACTGGTCACTCACTCACACAAACACAATCTATATGGGGCAATTTTGGAGAATTCAATTGACCTTGATTCATGTTTTTGAAATGTGGGAGGAAACCGGAGAACCCTGAGGAATCCCACACGAACACGGGACCGGGAATCCCTAGCGTTGAGAAGAGAACATGCCAACCACTAAGCCACCGTGTCGCCCTTCCGCAAACACCTGACACACAAAAAAAAAATAATAATAATATAAAAGCAGGATCGTGTAATTCGACGGTGTAGCTGCTTATTATTTAAATATTAACAGGTTCTGACATTTGTAAGTCGCTTTGGACAAAAGTTTCCGCTAAGCGACTCAATGTGAATCTAATTAAATGTCTGGGAATGGGACGCACGTCCACTTACTTCTGGCCATGTGATTCAAGTGTATTTATTATTATTATTATAGAAAGTCTAATCATTTATCATTTAAAACAATGCCGGCACAGATACCGAAAGGTGTGTGTGTTTTTGATAAAGTCCCATTATCCCTCAGCCAACAGTAATTACGGCTTCCCAGGGCTACGTTCCTACGCTTGACTGGGCCAAACGGTGAAGGGTGGGGGGTGAGGGTGAGGGTGGGGGGTAAAAACGGGCTCTTATTCAGTGGGCTATGAAAAGTCCTGTACACAATCAGCCCGCCTGTGTGGAGAGTGCTGGGAATTGGCACGTTGAGCAAAGCTGCAGGGCCCAAAACATCTCAATGCTGACCCACTGCACTCGAGCAGCTGTCGCAGGGAGACGAACATCACAAACACACACACACACACACACACACACATACACGTGCAGACCCGGAGTCATGCACCCACTCAAAGAGCCGCCTGTCCCATTCAGGAATGGCCTAATCCTCTCCCTGCCATCGCCGCGGGATTTTAAGCCGGCCAGGACGTCGCCGCCTTTTGAATCCGTAAAAAGACACTTAACTTCACAGTGTCGCCCTTGAATGTGCTTTTGGCTCCGTCTTTATGCCGGAGCTGTCGCTCCGGCTCAATGTGCCGTCAGGGGTGACGACAAAAGAGCGCCGGAGCCTGCTTTGTCAGAATTTGGTGAAGTGGCAAAGCCCATTTACACCTGCGTCTGATCCGGGGCATATGGGCTTTTGATGGAGCTACAATTGGTCATTGATACGGCTTGATGTTTTGTCCCAGAATTCATGCAGGTTGTTAAGTAAGAGAAAGGTCATCCCGGGTTCCTGGGGAACCTGCAGAAGTGGGCAAATAAACCATTCAAATGGCCGCTCGCACCCGCGGGTCCCACCCTTGCTTTTATAGACTCTGCGTTTGGGGATGGACGCCCTGTCAGCCACCTGGAGCACCTGTCTCATCGGCTGCGTCCATAAATGAGCTGAGCTTTTTTGCCCCGGTGCGCGTTACAAACCTTTGAGGTCTAATTCTGCAGTAAAAAAAAAAAGGTGTCAGCAAAAAGTTTTAAACACGAGCTCAGATGCTGAATTGGCTTGAAGTTGGCATTCTAATTCATATCGAAGGCGGATATGGGGGGGGGGGGTGTCAAATCGGGGTACACTACCATGGTCGATCTATAAACAAGTCTTAAGTGGTGCCTCCAGGGGGGCAATTAGTTGTGCCTGACAGGTGGGAAGACGGATTGGGGATTTCCTCACTGCAGCCACCACAGCAACTTATTCAGACTGTTTAAAGGTGTCTGCACTGAGGGTACGGGAGGCTGAAGTGGGACCCCCCTCCACTCTCTGTGTAAAAGCTACTGTTCAATTCCGTCTGGTTTGGTAAAGAGAAGTGGACTGCTTGAGGCTTTTATTTTCCTTGACACTCTGTGTACTGATCTATACTTGTTTTAAGGGTATTGAGTGACCTCACAGCAACGACCTGGGACCCAACGACCTAGGACGGGCACTCTGGGTAGTCCTGTACGAAGTTTGCAGGTTCTCCCGGTACCCGGAGAACAGTAAACTCCGATGAGATACTAAACTCATGACGTGTGCTTTTCCCTTCTCTGCTTATTTCATGATGGGATAGGCTTCAGCACTCCAGAATCTGGAGGTCATGCAAACATCACGCAGGAAAGACCTGCACGTGTCTTCTCTCGGAATCGAAATCGAACGTAGGACGATTTGGATTTGAGTTGGTAGATCATACCGCTGCGTCATGGCGCCGCCAGCATGTTTTAATTATCATTTTTAAATATTTAGGTTTCTTTATATCTCAAATAAGAAAACTGTGCAGCTTCCGTTCAGGTGCATGTTCATCATTATTATTGCTTATGTCAGGTATTTGGGCGGCGAAGTGGCTTAGTGGTTGGAATGTTCTCCTCTCAGCACTAGGGATTCCCAGTTCGAATCCCAATCTGGAAGTTTCCATGTGCTCCCCATGTCCGCGTAGGTTTCCGTGTCCGCGTTGGGAGAACTTCCTCCCCAAACTGTTGGCACAGAGCTGAGGGCGTGGTGTAGCAGAGTGTCTTTATAACTTTATAAGGTAGAACTCTGATTATATTAGATTAAGTGTGTGTGTTGGTGGGTGTGTATATGTGTGTGGCTAGTTTGGGGAGGGGGGGTTGTAGACCAGACATCATTAGCATAACACTTCCTTCAAGTCACTTAAAGTTCGCCGTTTTCCTCCCATAGCCCAAAAAACATGGCTCAAGGTCAATTGAGTTCTCCAAATTACCCCATATAGATTGTGTCTGTGTGAGTGAGTGTTCAGTGATAGATTGGCGCTGTGTCCTGGGTGTATCTGCCCAGCACCCGAGACGTTCTCCCCTGGATGGGCATGGGAACCCCCCCCCCCACGACTTAAATATAGGATAAAGCGAAAGATAATGGATGGATGGATGTTGGGTATTTTCAGTATAGTGTGTGTGTGTGTGTGTGTGTGTCACGACAGCGGCCCACATTCGGAGGCCTGCTCATCTGCATCGTGCCATGCCCCATCAGCTCCATCAGGCTCGGGGAGAACAAAGCCGGTACATTTCCGCAGCCCTGCGCCTGCAGGGAGAATACTCATCATAATTAGCCCGATGATGAAGCCCTGTGATGCACCGCACAGCAGGCTCGCTCACCCCCCCCTCTCAACGTGCTCCCTTCTTCATTACTAAGGAGCGACGTGGAAGGGTGGGGGGTGAGGGGGTGCTACGCAGGACCCCGTTGTTTAGCAGCTCTTGGCAGCTCGCTCACGTTTGCCTTTTTTTTTGGAATATTTTACAGAGACGGAGCATTGAAATAAATCTGCTGTTTCATCCTGCATTTCCGTCGCTGTCGACGATCCCGCGGTTGTTCCGCAGACGGAAGGGACGGGACGAAGGCAGAATGGAAAACAAAACCAAAACAAACCCGTGTCACCGGGCTCAGCCTGAATTCCCAACCCCGGGGATCATGGGAAATAAGAATGTGAAAATGGATTCGGGTTGCGATCTCAGCCACAGCTATTCGTTATATTTAGTTTACCAACTATCACGTGTCTGTACAGTGTACAATGGAGAACATGCAAACTTGCACACAAATCCATCTTTGTGTCATCCTGTCCTTCAGTATACTGAACGTTCTGTATCACGTCCTGAGTGCGTAACAGCATTTTATTTATTTATTTATTTATTTATATTTTTCATGAGCTCACAGGCTGCTCTGATTGGATGTCTTCGCTGTTGGTAGAGAGAGTTGCATGCCATCTGTCTTATTCTCATGGCATGGCCATCTTCTGGATTAAATGCTTATAATTGTGTCAAGTAATGCATAACCCCCCCTCCACACACACACCCACACATACACACACACACCCCCCCCCACACACACACATGTTTAATTATTGTAAATTTACACAAACACACTATAAACTCCTTCAGAACCCTCTTCAGGATGAAGCTCTGATGGGATCACCACATGCTCCTGCACTTTGTGTTTTTCGTGTCCTTGTATTTTTTTTGCATGTGCTTACAGGCTGCTCTGATTGGATGTCGTCGTTGTTGTTGGTAGTGGGGGGAGCATGCCATCGGTCTTATTCTCATGGCACCGCCATCCTCTGGATCAAATGCTTTTAATTGCGTCATGTGATGCATACCCCCCCCCCCCCACACACACACATGTTTAATTACTAATTAATTACTAAATTTACACAAACACTCTATAAACTCGTTCAGAACCTTCTTCAGGATAAAGTTCTGATGGGATCAACACATGCTCCTGCACTTTGTGTTTTTCGTGTCCTTGCATTTTTATTTTTTTTTAATCATATTCATACCGAACCTTCACGCTTCATTTCCGAACCGTGGGCAGCACTCACCCCCCTCTGTGACAGTAACAAACCCTCTGGGAGTTTGTACCCATTCAGTCAAAAGAGCATTTGGCACCGATGCGGGATGAGGAGGCCTGGCTGCACCATCCACGCGCCTGTTCAGCCCAACGGTGACGGGGTGGAGGTCAGAGCCCTGTCCCGCTCACTTCACACTAAATTAATCAAGGCCTGTCTCTGAGGACTCGGTTTTGTGAATGGGAGGAGAACCATGTTGGGAGAACTGCTTCCCCAAACTGTTGACACGGAGCTGAGGGCATTGTTTTGTACTGGAGTGTCATTAAAAGGTGGAACTCTGATTATATTAGATTAAGTATGTGTGTTTGTGTGTGTGGGGAGGAGTGTGTGTGTGTGTGTGTGTGTGTGGGGGGGGGGGGTTCGTAGACCAGACATCATTGGCATAACACCTCACTCAGGTCACTTAAAAGTTTTATGGTTTTCTTCGCAAGTCTGAAAACATGGATTCAAGGGATTGAATGCTTAAAATTGCCCTTATACTGTATAGTGTGTATTATATATTTGTTTATAGTATGTATATTTATTGCCGCCCTTTCCTAGGTGTATCTTCCCAGCATGTGGGCATGTGGAATCCTCCCATGACCCTTATATAGATTTAGGTGGCAGATAATGAATAAATGAATGACTTCGCCACCTTGTGGATGTAGAATCAGAGACAGTGGGTCATCAGTTGCTGCACAGTTGGTGTTATTCTCAATATACTTATAGTATACAATATATAGTATACAATATACTCCATCGGTGATCAGAGGATGCTGCACACCGGATGCTGTGCAACACCCTTTCCCACCACCACCACCATGCCAGTGTCAAGGCAGTACTGAGAATTATCCACCGCCCTAATAGCACCTGATCGATGAGGATGAACGGGACTCGCACCATATGAAGATAAACATGGATGGACTACACACTATGACTGTACTATCTCATGGTTCTTAGAGGCTGTGACATCATAGTTCTGTCATAGGTGTAGTGATAATAACCAGATGGATGCAGGTTTACATCCAGTCCATGCGGGTTCCTCCGGCGCCGTGTATTTTGCAGTCTTTTCGAAGCTCCGCCCAGATTAGTAACGAGCTCGTTTGTAGCGACTCAATGATGCGTGCAGAATAAACAGTCGTAAAGCAGCGAGATGAGAATCCGGGGGCAGGACGCGGGGTGTGTTTGTTATGGAATCACCTCGGTGTTTAGGCTGCCTCCCCACCTGGAGAGGTGGCACGCTGCCCAAAGCCGGCTGCGCAGCCTGCTCGTCTATGGCAGCACGCGCTAGAGTCGGGCCGCAGACGGCCGGGCTTTCCTCCGTTAAGGCTTACCCCCTTCTGTCTTAATACCCCCCCCCCCCGACAGGTCAAAGGGCAAATCGCCGTCCACCATCCTTCCCTGCGTCCAGCTCCGTCGGGTTCTTTCAGCATCGCTCACTCTGACGTTCCTCCCTCTTTCACTGTCTCACGTTCCCGACGCAGCCTGGGACGTCCCGGAGGACACCGTCATTACTGTGCATGGGTATGGGTTTGATTGATAATGTCTGGCCTGCGAGTAAACAGGAGGAACTCGACTTATTCGTTATTATTACATAACTTTTCACACCATGAAACAAAAGGCACTCATGGAATTGTGGGTAAGGAACTGGCCCTGACCTGAAGGTTCGATTCCTGGTCCCACCGAGTACTACAGATGAAGTGCCCTTGGGCAGTGCACCTAATTGCCCTCGGGCACCATGTACAGGTCTGCCCACCACGCCAGGCATGTGTGCTCACTTCACTCAGAGTGTGTGTGTGTGTGTGTGTGTGTGTGTGTGTGTGTGTGCGCGTGTGCGCAAAACAGACCAATTTATCACTTAATTGTGCACTACGTAGTGCACTAGGTAGTGCAAGTCTGGAAGTAAAAAAGACATTTCAGTGTATTTTTATTATCGGTTTATTATCGCACTAATATTAATTATTCATCCATCCATTATCTTCCACTTTATCCTCTACTAGGGTCGCGGGGTGGGGGATCCCCATCCAGGGGAGAACGTCTCAGGCGCTGGGCAGATACACCCAGGACAGGACACCAATCTATCACTGCACACACACTCACTCACACACACTGTGAGTTTTGGAGAATTCAGTTGCCAATGATCCATGTTTTGGAACTGTGGGGGGAAACCGGAGAACCCGGAGGAAACCCACACGGACACGGGGAGAACATGCAAACTCCACCCAAATGTGGATTAGAACCGGGAATCCCTAGCGCTGAGAGAAGAACATGCCAAACCACTAAGCCACCGTGCCGCCCTATTATGACAATATTAATAATAATAATCCAGTCATCCAAAAAGGTCATCCAGCTGTTTTCTGTTTTCACAGATGCAGTAATTGAATTCTGAATTATTCACATTATGATGTCATAGAGTATGATGTCACGCCTCAGCTGCTTTTAGAGTAAATGAGAATAAATAGTAACATTTAAAGGATTAAAGGAATTGTGTAGAGTTTACTGTGTGTGTGTGTGTGTGTGTGTGTGTGTGTGTGTGTGTGTGTGTGTGTGTGTAAGAGTAAGCGCAGGTTCATCTGCATGGATGGACATATGGGCCGGGGTGGAGGGGGTGGAGGGAACTGGGCCGAGCTGACAGGCCACCAGCATGGTCTGGGCCGCTTCAGTGCTCCTCCTGCCAGGTGCACACACACACACACACACACGCACATTCACAAACTCAATCACATGCGGCAGGCTCGGGCAGATGGCACCCCTTGGCCCGTGTGCCAGGAAAAAACATGCAAATTAAAGGTTATACCCAGCAGGTTTGAAGCCGTGCCAGCGCGGGGTGGCACAGCAGCCCGGGCCCACCTGCTTATCGGCCCAGGGACATCTGGCCAGATTTTGCGGCGCGAGCATGCAGCTACGAGGGCGAAGCAGCTCATCTGTTTGGCCGCTCGTGCACCTTCGCCCTCGCTCCTGCGCTCTAAAACATCTCATTAGCTCTTAACTACCGTTGTTAGGATCCTCGTGTCGCCTGACGTCGCGTCGACGAAGCGCCTGCAGACGCAGATTAAAAAAATAAAGAAATAAAGAAAGAAACGCTTCGTTGTTTTGGCGCCGGCTCATTCAGAAACAACACTGAGCCGGGACCCCTGCCGGGCGGAGACACTCTCCGAAACGCATCGCTCCCGCTGAAGGTTTAACAATACAGCCGTCTGAGGTCGGCCCCCTAATTGTTTTCCAATATGCTCGCCAGCACTGTTCATACTGAGAAAGTACGTTTGCAGATGTTCTACCATATTTCTGGCCCGCGGAGTCATGCCGCCTGGGGGGTTGCTATTAAAAGATCCTCTGAACCCACATTTCACAAATGGCTTTAATTTGTTCAGTTTGATACGTAAATTTATTTAACTTTCCTGAAATTCAGGAACATTAAAAATAAAAAAGGTCTGTCATGGCGTTTGTAGGTAAATGAGTCCAACGTGGTTCCGGTACCGCACACAGATGGACTTTGTGGTTCTACAGTTACAGTCTGTAGGCCGTCTGTTTCCCTGATGATGATGATCAGCACCCCCACGGTGCAGGTATCATTAGGGTGGAGGATAATTTTCTGCTTTGTAGTAACATGAAAATGATGGTGGTGTGTGTGTATGTGTGTGTGTGTCACAGCTGCCGTGTGTTCCATTTTTTCTTTTTACCAACCCAGTGACAGGGTTTTTAGAGACGTACAAGAACATTATTATTATTCGCACACCATGTGTTCACCACCACATGTAAACCTCAGCTAAAGTCTGTTAGAATGATCGGCCACAGACTACTGTCTTATTGTCTGTATGTGTGTTTTAAACGTGGACAGATCCGTATTCTTATTCCGTTGTGTGTTTGAGTCCCTCGACACTTTATGACTTTATGTACACACACACACACACACATACACACACACACACACACACAGGCACACACACACACTGCATCTGCCATGATGATGGCATGCAAACTGCAAACAGCCTGAAGTGGGTGTGTGTGTGTGGGGGGGGGTGTATGTGTGTGTGGGGGGGGGTAAACATGCCACTGGCTTACTGTGCCAGCGTTGCGGTTGGCAGTGCCACATGCCCGTCGGTGCCGCGGCCGCCGTTGTGACCTAAAGCTGTCTGTAGAGACAAAAGCTGAAGCATCGCTGAATTCCTTTGGGGGTGTGTGGGATCATCCGGGGGGTGTGAGGGTGATGAGGAACAGGACACTTTGACAGGGTGTGTGTGTGTGTGTGTGTGTGTGTGTGTGTGTGTGTGTGTGTGTGTGTGTGTGTGTGTGTGTGTGTGAGAGAGTGTGTGGGAGGGGAAAAAAAAGTGAGACACTGTGCAGTTGTCCACAATCTGGTCCCCACAGTGTAACTTAATTAAAACTGTATTAAGTTTAGGCAAAGGTTAAGCTGAGGGTTAGGACTGAGATTAAAGAAAGGGTTAAGTTTAGGGTTGAGTTTAGGGTTAAGTTTAGGGTTGAGTTTAGGGTTAAGTTTAGGGTTGGTTATAGTCATAGTTATAGTCTGATGCAAATGTACACAAAAAATGTGTGTGATTCTTATTCGCACAATTATATATTAATTATATATTATTAATTAATATAATTATAATTATATTATTACATTATTTAATATCAAGGTTTTGTGTTTTTTCTGTTTTTTTTTTAAATATTTTGTTGTATTTTTTTTCTCTGATTCCTATTTTCCCAGCTCACACAGACATGGGAAGAACATGCAAATTAACATCTGGTCCTTCCTGCCTGAGAATCAAAGTGTCCTGTTTCACAAAGTAACAACAATATTAATAATAACAAATATATATATATATATATATATATTTTTTTTTTTATTATTATTACTATTATTATTATTATTATTATTATTATTATTATTATTATTGGCGGCACGGTGGCCTAGTGGTTAGCACGTTCGCCTCTCAGCGCTAGGGATTCCCGGTTCGAATCCCCATCTGGGTGGAGTTTCCATGTTCTCCCCTTGTCTGCGTGGGTTTCCTCCGGGTTCTCCGGTTTCCTCCCACAGTCCAAAAACATGGAACAAGTTAATTGAATTCTCAAAATTGCCCCCTTTAGAGTGTGTCTGTGTGAGTGAGTGTGCGCCCAGCAATGGATTGGCGCCCTGTCCTGGGTCTATCTGCCCAGCGCCTGAGACGTTCTCCCCTGGATGGGTATGGGGAACCCCACCGCGACCCTAATAGAGGATAAGCAGGAGATAATGAATAAATGAATTATTATTATTATTCTAACAACATTATTATTATTATTATTATTATTATTATTATTAATAATAATAATAATAATAATATTAATAATAATAATTATAATGACATTATTATAAATAATGGGTGTGGTGTAGTGGTTTCCTCTCATTGCTGGGGATCCAGGGTCGAATTCCAATCTGGGTGAAGTTTACATGTTCTCCCCACGTCTGTGTGGGTCTTTTTCTGGGTTTTTCAGCTTCCTCCTACAGTCTAAAAACATGAGTTCAAGGTTAAGTGGCTGCTTCAAATTGCCCCTGTATACTGAAGTGTATGTGTATAAGTGAATGTGTGCTCAGAGAAGAATTGGCGCCCTAGTTCTTGGTGTATCTGCCCAGCGCCCGAAATGTTCTGCCCTGGATGGGCTTGTATAGATGTATAGATCCACATATACTGTATATCTACACTGTATAGACAAACCTTTATAGACATACCTCTAATAATTAAATCATACAGTCGATAAACATTCAGCCGATTTAAAATGGAATGTTCTAAAAGCGTCCTGCAGTGGGTGTCGAGCGTTGACGTCACAGTGAGGACGCTGTGTGTCTATTCTGTATGAAGTTTGTTTGCGTTTTAAATGTTTTAGAATCGTTCTAAACATTTTACAACTGGCGAGCTTAAGTTCCAGCGCAGAGCGAGAACCGTGACATCTGTGATCCATGTTTTTTAGAGTGCTGCGGATGAGGGAGCATGTGGGAGTCAGGAACCATCGGGTCAGATGGTAGAGAGACTGGGGGGGGCTGTCTTGTGACAGTTTATTTTAGCTGCTGGCGATTAGCTGATTGCGAGGCGTTGCAGACGCCGCTCCGACACGCCGGCGCTCCGGACATGTGCGCTCCACACGGGCGGCCATCTCGTCTCTTTCATCAAGTACATCCTTCACACGCCGCTGCTCTCTCCTCCCCGAGTGTCAGAATGATCCCCAGCACTCTGTCACCGCTCTGCAGACCGTGCTTTGTTTATTTATACCTTTATTTACACGTTCTCCAGGTTTTTCTCCACCCGTTTTCACTGCTTCATTACACCAGAATATCAGTATGGAGGAAGAAACCACTCCCACAAAGCAGGTTCTTGTAAAGAGACAGTGGAGGTCGCTGATGCAGCAGCAGCATGAAAGTCCCCAGTTCTGCCTCCCACATATCAGACACAGCTTGTGTTATTATTATTATTATTATTATTATTATTATTATTTTTACAACCCTTCCATCCATCCATACATCTATCCATTATCTTCCTCTTTATCCTCTATTAGAGTCGTGGGAAACTCCACCCAGATTGGGATTCGAACTGGGAATCCCTAGCGCTGAGAGGAGAACATGCCAACCACTAAGCCTCCGTGCCGCCCTATTATTATTATTATTATTATTATTATTATTATTATTAAAACCAGACCAAATGAGAAATGGAACACTTTACCGAATCACAGCTGCAGCACGGTTACTTTGTAGTCCCCTTTAATCTGTTCTCTGATGATCAGGACCCCCGGATTGTGTGGTGGATTGTGTATGTGTAAACACTCTGGTTTACTTTTGTAATCTGGTATATTTGAAGCCGAATCATGGTTATAATTTGAGCGAGTAGAGAATTTCAGGCTTCCTTGGCATTTGGCACCGGAAATCTGTATAGATCTCTGAGGAACCTTTTGATCATCCATCCATTGATCTCTATTACCTTCCACTTGATTCAATGCAGATAAATCCTGGACTGGACGACAATGTGTCACACACACACTATATATATAGGGGCAATTTAGAGCAGACTATTCACCTTAAATCCATGTTTTTGAACTGTAGGAGGATCCCTATCCCCAGGCGGTGGTGCTGTGCCAGCCGCCATGCTTCCCGCCTTTGTATCAGTCAAGCGGTCCACACTGAGGGTGTGTGATTTGCTGAAGTGATGCACGGTGAAGTTGTTTTGTCCGCTGTGCTGGGGGTTAACATTGAAGTAAACAGTCCCCCGTCAGCAGTAAGTTAGGTTGGATAACATCACTACAGTATTAACCAGGGACGTTTTTAGGGTTTAGAATTTTTTTTTCGCCCAGATCCCTTATTCCCCCCTCTGTCCTCTTTAAAAATTGCCCTTTCATGAGTGTATTCATCCATTTTTTACAAGCTGTAACATTCATTTTGTTTGATCATTTGTTAGTTTTATTGGATAAAATTAA
The DNA here is from genome assembly GCA_019802435.1 of Corydoras maculifer. Classification (NCBI taxonomy): domain Eukaryota; kingdom Metazoa; phylum Chordata; class Actinopteri; order Siluriformes; family Callichthyidae; genus Corydoras; species Corydoras maculifer. The sequence continues at coordinate 444,165 of JAFMOD010001082.1, forward strand.
AAAACACATAAAATATGTCTGTCAGCAGAGGAGAGCACATCCAGTTGTAATAAATGATGGTTCTGGCTGAAAACTTTTGAATAAACGAACCTGAGCTTCAGCAGAAAAGCGTGAATCCCTTTTATGAGCTGGGCGCAGATGAGAGTTTTAACGAAATTTTGCTTTGAAATACCTTAACTTTGCGACAGTTTGCGCCTTCAGAAAAACATTCTGACGGTTTCTGAAATCTGAGAAGCTGCTCTTTACAGCCAGCATACAGCTATTACGGTAACTTTACTCCCGATACTGGCGAAAAAAAATCTGTCTCTCATATACACACAGAGCTGAAGCAAATACAGCTGATGGTGACTCCGTACGGTCCCGTTCCTTGAGGAGAGGCAGCCAGAGAAGCTGGTCTCATTTGATCCGGGGCTACTGACAAAACATCTGGGGCTTTAGCCCCGAAAGCCCAGGTCTAACGATGCCCCTGGTATTAACAGCCGTGAATAACCCTCATCTTTGATTTTACACACATTTAATACGACCTGATTAAATGCGACATGGATGTAAAGGGTTAAACGGGCTCCATTTCACTCATGGAGTGTTTTTCACGGCCTCCGTGTGCTGATGTTCCACACTGCTGAGTAGAACTGCTAATCAAGCAGACAGTTCTGGAAGGGTCCAAAGAAAAGACAGTGGCGGATCAGAGCCAGATGACCCGAGGTGCTCGATTCTTCCAACAGTAACACAGTGAGTCATCGAGCCGGCCCCGAGTGAGAACCTCGGGAGAGAGGGGGAATTAAAGCTTTAGAAAATAATAGAGCCCTGCGGGGAGTTTGGCTCGGACGGCCGAGGCTCTAAGCAGTTTGCTGAGGATCAGAGACTAAATTTAGGGGCTGAGCTGCTCGTCTCGGAGCAGAGGGAATGATAGAGTCACTCAGAATAAGACGAGGCAGAGCAGGTTACACGAACAGAACCGCCGTGGAGCTCCAGGTCAGGAGGCGTTACAGGCTGATGGGTGGAGGTTGAATAATTCTCAGGATTGGACTGGAAGGGGCAGCACGGTGGCTTAGTGGTTAGCACATTCGCCTCTCAGCGCTAGGGATTCCCGGTTCGAATCCCCATCTGGGTGGAGTTTCCATGTTCTCCCCGTGTCCGCGTGGGTTTCCTCTGGGTTCTCTGGTTTCCTCCCACAGTCCAAAAACATGGATCAAGTCAATTGAGTTCTCCAAATTGCCCTGTGTAGAGTGTGTTTGTGTGCGTTTGTGAGTGTGTGCCCAGTGATAGATTGGCGCCCTGTCCTGGGTGTATCTGCCCAGAGCCTGAAACGTTCTCCCCTGGATGGGCATGGGGAACCCCCTGCGACCCTAATATAGGATAAAGCAGAAGATGAATGAATGAATGAATGGACTGAAAGGCAGACACACCCAGGACAGGACGCCAATCTATCGCTGGGCACACACTTACTCACACAGACACACTCTATATGGGGCAATTTGGAGAACTCAATTGACCTTGATCCATGTTTTTGGACTGTGGGAGGAAACCGGAGAACCCGGAGGAAACCCATGCAGACACAGGGAGAACATGGAAACTCCACAAAGATTGGGGTTCGAACCTGGTCTAATAGCGGGCGGCATGGTGGCTTAGTGATTAGCATGTTCTCCTCTTAGTGTTGGGGATTACCAGTTCGAATCTGGAGAATAAAGCAGAAGATGATGGATGAATGGACCTCCTCTAATTCGATGTTCACCCCACCCCTCCCCCCCTCCACCAGACTTTACAGGCATCCAAACGACTTGCGTTTAACAGGATGACAGCATGCGTGATGTTAAAGGTTCTGAGGTCATGGCTGGAGTCGTTTGCAGTTGAAAGGTTCATGATGAGCTGGGTTTGGACCATGGGAAGTTCTGCGTTCTGTGGAAGTTGCCCTGGCCAGATTCCTGTCCTATCGCGGTCCACGCCTGAGTGCAGGCTCTGCGAATGGAACTGGACTGTGTCACCGCGGCATGACGGGGCGGCTGGAGTTTGCCGTCCTAATTTGCCGCTGCCTGGTGATCTGCTTTTCGTTAAACAGGCTGTTTGATAAGATGCAGGTTCGCCTCTCTCTCTCTCGCCCTCCCTCCCTCTCTTCATTCATTCCCGCTGGGAGCTTTTCCTGGCTTGGACCGTATAAAAATGTCAAAAATAAATAATTTGCCGATGACGTGACGCCCCTCTCTCTCTGGCAATTCGAACCTAAATAACGCATAGTGCGCTCGGCGCTGCTTTATAGGCTGCGGGATCGCCGAGGTGGCCGTTACCCAGCTGTTCACCCGCTCTGTCATTCGCCGGGAAGGTAGAGATTAACTCTGAGCTCAGCCATGTTTCATCAGGGTCCCGTGGCAGGATGGTGAACACCTTCATTCCTAACATTCTTCTCGAGAACCGAGCGGAGGGGACTCGACATTTGCAAAATACGATCCAAGCAATAATAAGTTAAAGTCTGGAAAGCCTTCCATATGGTACGGTCTGGAGTTCTGGAGTTAATCTTCTCTTAATTTGGTGGAAACATCGGTACGACTTTAATTTAAATAAACAACAGATTTATAAGATCGTAAAACTCCTACGGACCACATGACCTCCAAATGACTTGACTATATTTGGAAGCCTTGACAGTTTACCTGCAGGAGCCGTGATCCTATTTTTTATTGGTCTTGTTTTGGTCCGACACTGATTTTGGCCATGAGGACCAAGATTGGACAGACAAGCTGAGTTCTAATCCTAAATGTTTCTGATGGCGTTGAGCTTTCGTGTTCTCACGTGGTTCTCGTTGATTTTGAGTGGTTTGATTGAGTGATCCACCGGGAAGGTAGAGATTAACTCTGAGCCTGGCCATGTTTCATCAGGGTCCCGTGGCAGGACGGGGAACACCTTCATTCCTAACATTCTTCTGAAGAACCGAGCATAGAACAATGAAACGGCTTTCATGGAAATTATATTGGGAATTATATTGAGAAGTCGTCACAGTTTACCTGCAGGAGCCGTGATTTCATTTTTCATTGGTCTTATTTTGGTCAGACACCGATTTTGGATGTGAGCACCAGGTTAATGAGAGGGGTTTTAAATGTTTCTGATGGCGTTGAGCTCGGGGATCAGAATAGGCCAGTTGGCTTTCATGTTCTTACGTGGTTCTCTTTGATTTTGAGTGATTTGTGGCTCTTGGACTAAGAAACATGGGGGGAAAATGGGGTTGGTACAGAAGGTAACCTTTGATTTGGCCGTATCAGTCAACGGCCATATGTCCCCGAAGACCCGGTCCGGCCATTAGCACGGCTGGGACTCCCGATACAGGTCTCTAGTGGTGGCATGGTGCTATGTTAGTTTGCCGAGCCTCTTGAGCACCTCGCCAAGTTCCCCCCTCAAAGTAAAGGGCTTGGCCTGGCCCACGCCGTCTGAGGTAAGTGGAATATTGGTGCAAATGGGATTTTTCGTTCACCCTTGGCTTTGATCGATTGATTAGTAGTCATTGGGGGCGTGTAATGCAGGCCTGCGTGAAATCGCGACCTGGCATTCCGCACATGTGGGGAACCGGTGTGTTCTGGTGGGGAACGCTTTAATTCGAGCAAGCTGCGGCAAATGGGTTTTCCATCTCTGGCGGCGTTCTGCGACTGCATCTGATTTAAATCCCCTCGAAAGTCGCGGAGACCTGCCCTGCTCCAAACCGCAGGCACCGCCAATCCAAATGCTGCGTTCTCCTGCAGAACAGATCAACTGCGAGGGGTCGGGCTTAACGGACAGGCCGGGCGGCGTATTCACACGGAGCGGATCCTCCAGCGGCGCTGCGCTTTTTTAATCAGCAGCTGATGGAGCGATCCAAGCCGGCGAGATGGAGAAGTTGTGTTTGGCTCGGGCCAACCCTCCAGACGCTCTGGACGGCCTTGTGCAGAAGGGCCACGTCGTTCCCAGCTTTTAATAAATCCAGCTTGCGCTGTTATTCTAGCCGTTTTTTTGCCGAGCCCGTGGGTCAGAGCGGTGGGGAACAAAAACATTACGGTCATCCGCTATAAATTTTCCTGGCGCTGGAAAGCAGCGAAAGCTTCCCGTTATTTCAGCAAGTCCATCTCAAAGAAATGCAACGACGGAGCCTCGGGTTTGGGGTTCGCCCTTCAAACCAGAACGTGACCCGAGACCCGCTGTGTGTTCTGAAATGATGTACACACCACTGTTCCTTCAAATAAACGATGCTGCAGGTTAAGACAGCAGTTCAGCACCAGTTTGGGGAAGCACCTGAAACCTGTACTATGCTCCCTGACCTCACTCGGTCTCTGACCTCACACATACTGTTTCATTAACCCCAATACCCAACCAAATCCTGAGTTTGCATATTAACCCTTTAATTTTACATCTGAATTTGGTCCACATCCCAGAATTGGTTACTATCCCGAGAACACACACAACCTTCATCCATCTATCCATCCATTATCTTCCGCTTTATCCTCTACTAGGGTCGCGGGGAGGGGGGGGGGGTTCCCTATGTCCATTCAGGGGAGGAACGTCTCGGGCGCTGGGCAGATACACCCAGGACAGGACACCAAACTATCGCTGGACGCACACTCACTCACACACACACACACACACACTATATGGGGCAATTTGGAGAATTCAGTTGACCTTGATCCATGTTTTTGGACTGTGGGAGGAAACCAGAGAACCCCGAAGAAACCCACGCGGACACGGGGAGACCATGGAAACTCCACACAGATTGGGATACGAACCGGGAATCCCTAGTGCTGAGAGGAGAACATGCCAACCACTAAGCCACCGTGCCGCCCCACACAACATTCATTCATAAGGATTTGCGAAAAAGTCTCATGTCAACATATTTCTCAGACAGGATGGGTTCAAACTACCGAAAATCAACAGACGTGTCACTTAAACAGGTTCTCCGAACTTCCGCAGAAGACTCCTGCGTTTCCCGAATGAAAGCTATCGTTTCCAGATTGCACGGCACCGGAGATTAGCGGCGTAGCTTCGCGAAGCTTTGCCATAATGTTCTTGCAAGTGAAGGAGCCTCTCATCACGCCGGCCCGGCTCGTGATTTAGGGCACGCAATGAAGCGGTGCGGTAATTTGCCCGGAGAAGAAAAACACAGCCGTTTGCCGTGCACATCCAGATCTGTTTAGCGGTCACATCTCTGCCCATCTGGTTCCATTTGAATCGGCTCGGAGTCACACGTGAAATTATGCTTGGCCGTCTTCGTTTTATTAGTCATCTGTGATTTATGGCCTTCAAAGTAAAAAATAATTGGCCGACACCGCCGCGTCTTTTATAAGACTTGTTCGGGGGGCGAACACAAAACTCTGGAAAAATGAGTCGGAGCCGAAGGAATGCATGACGTTATGGACTGAGAAGGAGCAGAGCTCCACTCCGGCTTCGCTCTGTGTTTTTCTAACGGGCGCTACATTGCATCGTGCCAAGCGCCGTGTTCGCCGCGACGAGCGAGACAAGGAGACGGCGTGTGATTGGTCAGCAGGCGGCGTTAGGGCGGTGTGTGAAAAGAGTTAACACACCGCCCTAACACACAGGAGTTTCCATGTTCTTCCTGTGTCCCTGTGGGTTTCCTCCGGGTTCTTTGGTTTCCTCCCATAGTCCAAAAACATGGATCAACATGAATCCATAAATCAGGGTCCTGAAACACACCAATGCCATTGGAGAAAGGTTAAAAATCCTCTGATGGCCTTTTGGGTGATGTCATTTCATTACCCCGTAATGATACTGCCCCTCTGACCTCTGGGATAGGCTCCAGCACGACCCTGATGAGGAAAATTGTAAAATGCTGGCACGTGTGGATCACCGCGAGGCGGCGGATAAGCAGCAGAAGCCGAACGAAGGAACGCTGGCTGTCTTCTCTTTTTCCCAGGTTTTTGGATGGAAGCCTAAAAATGTGCCTGTCGCAGATGTTTCGACAGAAGGTGTTTGCATGCTGTTCGTTAATACACTGCCATACGGGACACAGTATGACCACCACAATAACCAGTAAGTAACACTCTGTGTTTGGAGCCAACAGCCAACTTTACCTTCTGCTTTCAGAAGGCACCTATACCCTGTGGATTGAGACGTACCCTGGCGCCGCCGCCGTGCCCGTGATGGCTATTGGCACCGAGTTTGAGGAAGATGTGGCTGGAAGCGAAAAGGCAGCGTCCTTTATCGGTCTGTGTTTAGTGAGCTGACTCTGTAATCTGTTACCAGAACCATTCCCACACTCTGAATTAACAGACCAGAAAGAGTGGCATTCAGGGTCGGCTGTGGGCTTCCCGGCATTCAGGGTCGGCTGTGGGCTTCGTCTGCGAGATGCAGAGCCAACGTCATCCAATGTTTAGATACCAATGGTTAGGTATCCAATGATATCCAATGACAGTAGCCCAGCATTTAGGGCCGGCTGAATGTGGGCTTTGTCTGCGAAATGCAGAGCTGATATCATCCAATGGTTAGGTATCCAATTGTTAGATAGCAACGATTAGGTATCCAATGTTTAGACACCAACAGTTAGGTATCCAATGGTTAGATACCAACGCTTAGGTATCCAATGGTTAGATACCAATGGTTAGGTATCCAATGTTTAGATGCCAGCGGTTAGGTATCCAATGTTTAGATACCAACAATTAGGTATCCAATGGTTAGATACCATTGGTTGGGTATCCAATGGTTAGATACCAATGGTCAGGTATCCAATGGTTAGATACCATTGGTTGGGTATCCAATGGTTAGATACCAACGATTAGGTATCTACACCAGTACAGTACACTATAGTCTGACTACAGAAAATCTTTTAAAGATCAGACGTTCTCGTGGTTCCTCACGTTCCCTGAATCCAGTCGGCTGAATCCATAAATCCGACATGACGTCTGACGATCTGATCGGACCGAATCCTTTTCTCCGGTTCCGCAGCAGATGTAAGTCGTCGTGAATCTGAGAGGCGTCTCGGAAATTCTTGGACGGAAGTCAAAAAGGGTTTAGCGTGACACGGCGGTACGAACGTGTTGAGAAAACACTTGGCAGGAGAGCGTGTTTGCTTATTAGCAGCGTCTTTACTGTTAGACTCCATATTTGTAAACAGCCTTTAATATTGTACGAGGTTTATTTATTTATCGTCGTGCGTTGCTCGTATCGCGCTACATTAGTAATGAACTTTCGTACGAACTGCGTTCTGACAGCGCTCTCAGAAGCTGTCGATTTTCCGACCGTATGATTTTATTGTATGGTCTTTAATCTGGTTCCTGACTCCCACTGCCAACCGACGTCCACATCCAACATCCACACACATCCACACACATCAGGCGTTCCTTCCAAAACGACATTTCCATCCAGATTAGACTTTTAACTTCATGGAAATGAAGCTGCATTCGAACTAAAACACGCGAACACGCCGTTTGCATACAACCGGACAAGGGTTGCTCACTGTGCAGCCGGTTGCCTAGTGACAGAAAGCGCCACAAACCAACAACCAATCAGGGACAACATATTAAATGAGATGCAGGAACACGTCATGTGTGTAAAGCTCCAATCAGGACGTAGGAGCGAGCATCTACATCACGTCTACAGCCCATTCACCATTTAATGGTTCTTCAAATGTTTTATTTATGCTTTGAGACATCTGTAACAATAATCTAATGAAGCTGGGTTCCTGATAAAGTTACCAGAGGTTAGATATTCCTTAATTAAGCGTTGTCTCTGTATGACATTATGACATCATAAGTGTTTAGACACCTGTTTAACCAGGTACACGCCTGTGGAGGCGGTTCTGTAAACGTATATACAGATTTAATCCAGGTCCATCCCTGGGGTGGGGGGGTTAAAGTGATGGACTGGAGACGAAACAAACCCAGCAGAAACAAACATCTTAGAACCGCTGGTTTAATCCACGGGGGGGTGGGGGGGTTCCCCATGCCCATCCAGGGAGAACATTTCGGACGCTGGGCAGATACAGGGGGCGCAATCAATCACTGGGCACACACTCACTCACACACACACACACACACTTTATATGGGGCAATTCAATTGACCTTGATCCATGTTTTTGGACTGTGGGAGGAAACCGGAGAACCCGGAGGAATCCCACGCGGACACCGGGAGAACATGGAAACTCCACACAGATTGGGATACAAACCGGGAATCCCTAGCGCTGAGAGGAGAACATGCGGAGTACTAAACCGCTGTGTCCTCTGTATTCAGAATCCATCCATCCATTACGTTTTGCTTTATCCTCTATAAGGGTCGCGGGGAGGTTCCCCATGCCCATCCAGGAGAGAACGTTTCGGGCGCTGAGCAGATACACCCAGGACAGGGCGCCAATCTATCATTGGGCACACACTCACTCACACATACACACTCTATATGGGGCAATTTGTTAAATTCAATTGACTTGATCCATGTTTTTTTGACTGTGGGAGGAAACCGGAGAACCCGGAGGAAACCCACGCAGACACGGGGAGGACATGCAAACTCCACCCAGATCGGGATTCGAACTGGAAATCCCTAGCGCTGAGAGGAGAACATACTAAACTACTAAGCCGCCGTGCCCTCTGTTTTCAGAACACTTTATTAAATTATTAATTTGGCATTCTTATCATTGTGTATACTGTTTATTTAGTAAGTGAATACCAAAAAGGATGTTTTACTGTCCACCTCCTTTGTGTCGTGTTATTGTCTGTAACTGCAGAACACCAGTCCATGTGTGTGTGTGTGTGTGTGTGTTAGTGAATCGGTGCTCTACTTTAAATTTACTCCTGGAACGGGTGAATATATATTTTTTTATTTGTTTCACCGTGTCCCTCATTGACTTGCAAATGAAGGAGGGGGTAGAAAATAATCAGTTATTAAAATTCAGGTAATGTATTCCTGTTTCTGAATTCTATTTGAGAGACTTTATTAATTTCATATATCACGTTCAGAGCGGCCATCTGTTCGCGCCGCACCACTGCACCTCCCTCCATCTGCCTCGCTTTAGAGGGAAGGTGAGAGAGAGGTGGGGGGGTGGGGAGGCTGAAACAAGGAGATGGGGGGGTGGAGCGAGAGAGGGAGGCAGAGAGAGATGGAGAGAGAGAAAGAGCGCTCTGGGGAAGTTCCACTGCGACTTTTTGATTTGTCAATCATCGGTTCCTCGAGGAACCCTCCGGCTCTCTGGTGACTGAGGCTACTCCTCCGTCGGCTGCCGCCACCTTCCTCCGTCACCTCCGCGTTTTGCTCCTTCCTTTGTTTCTTGGCTCTCTTGTCGTCCCTCTTCCTAGTCCTTCTCCGTTTCCTGCCCCCTCGCCCCTCCACCCTTCCTCCACCTCCCTAACTGGAGGAAACAGATTGTGCAGTCGGCACAGTGAGATGTAGCCCTGCCACAGTTAATTTAGCATCTGTGCCTCCATGAATATGAATACATTAACAAGTCGTGGATATAATTAGATATTGAAGTGTGGAGAGGCGAGCGCCAGGTGAGGGGGGGGGGCAGGCTGGGCTGTCGGAAAATCAGCACAGCTCAACCTCGTGTACGGGAAACATAAATGAACATGGACATTTACAATTATTAAGCGTTTTACTTTTTATTTTTATTTAAATATTTTTTGCTCATTCGGAGAAGCACAACACGTTTACATTTACATTACATTTACATTTAGTCATTTAGCAGACGCTTTTATCCAAAGCGACTTACAAATGAGAACATTACAAGTCAGAAGCTATAAAGAAAACCAACTATACTGTAAATTCATCAAAGCTGAATGTTATTCGATGCCGCGGCACAGCCCCCCCCCCCCACCTTTTTTAATTTTTTTACAACAGGTATTTGTTAAAGAGATGTGTCTTCAGTAATTTTTTAAAACTGTTTAGTGATTCTGCCTTACGGACAGATTTGGGAAGAGCATTCCACCATTTTGCAGTGGTGAAGGCCACAAAGTGCGAATTAGCTCCTCGGTGAGGTGGAATCGTCAGGCGGCAATCATTGCTGGAGCGAAGAGAACGGGTCGGAGTGTATTTAGGAAAGATAGAGTGAAGGTAGGAGAGGGAAGATCCAGAAATGGTTCTGTATGCCAGAGTGAGTGACTTGTACTGAATGCGAGCAGCTACAGGGAGACAATGGAGGGAAGTGAGTAATGGAGTGACATGAGTTGTCTTGGGCTGGTTAAACACAAGTCAGACTGAGAGTTTTGAATTAGTTGAAGAGGTCGGATTGTGGAAGCTGGGATACCGGCAAGTAGCGCATTACAATAATCAAGCCGGGATAGAACTAGGGCTTGAACAAGCAGTTGGGTAGCATGTTCAGTCAAAAAGGATCTGATCTTCCTTATGTTGTAAAGGAGGAATCTACAGGAACGGGCGGTTTTGATAACACGATCAGAGAGTTTAAGGTGGGAGTCTATTGTGAAACCAAGGTTCCGGACCGAATCGGTTGGGGAGATTGTGGAGCCATCAATTTGGAAGGTCAGGTTGTGATGGATTGAGGGTTTAGCTGGGATAATGAGAAGCTCTGTTTTTCCTAAGTTTAATTTGAGATGACGGGCCTTCATCCAAACAGATATGTCGGTGAGGCAGGCAGATACCCGATTTGAGATGGTGGTGTCGTCAGGGGCAAAAGACAGATGAAGCTGAGTGTCATCAGAATAGCAGTGATAAGAGAAACCATGCGCCTGGATGACTGTGCTCAGTGATGTCATGTATAGTGAGAAGAGGAGAGGACCAAGTACAGAGCCCTGAGGCACACCAGTGCGTACTTGGTGAGAGTTAGAGATCTCCCCATTCCATGACACTTTGAAGGTCCTTCCTGTGAGGTAGGATCGAAACCATTCAAGTGTCGTATTAAATACGCAATAAAAACGTACGATGTTGCGGTCTGTTAGTGTAGAACCTGCTTACTGCGCTGTACTGTACTCAGGTTCATTTTGGGAGAAAGGATGCCGATGATGGGGGCGGCACGGTGGCTTAGTGGTTTTGCATGTTCTCCTCTCAGCGCTTGGGATTCCCAATTCGAATCCCAATCTGGGTGGAGTTTCCATGTTCTCCCTATGTCCGCGTGGGTTTCCTCCGGGTTCTCCGGTTTCCTCCCACAGTCCAAAAAAAATGAATCAAGGGCAATTGAATTCGCCAAATTGCCCCATATAGAGTGTGTGTATGAGTAAGTAAGTATGTGTCCAGTGATAGATTGGCGTCCTGTCCTGGGTGTATCTGCCCAGCGTCCGAAATGTTCTCCCTGGATGGGCATACGACCCCTCCCCCCGTGACCCTAGTGGAGAATAATGGATGGATGGGTATTAATATGCATTATGGGACGGCACAATGGCTTAGTGATTAGCATGTTCTCCTCTCAGTGCTGGGGGTCCAGGTTGGAATCCCAATCTGGGTGGGTTTTGCATGTTCTCCCTGTGTCTGTAGGTTTTCTCTCACAGTCCACGTTGTTGGACCATAAGGCCTTGCTTACTTGAGATCAGGGCTCTGTCTGAGCCAATCAAGTTCCACCCCATCAAATTCCTCCAATCATCACTTTGCGGTCCTCACAAAGTTGTGAGCCCTGTCTCCGGGGGGTGTGCTTAGGATGTGTGTCCCATTTACACAGACCATTGTTTCTTTAGTGTTACTCTGTGTTGTTGAGCGTGATCCCATGATGAAGTGAAGCTTGTCGGTCCTTAAACGCGAAAATAGAGACCCTCCATCAGCCGCGTCAGCCATTCAGAACCTACACACTGCGGAACACATGCTGCGTTCCACTTAACACCACGCGAGGTTGTTCCTGCTCCAGTGACGGGGCAGACGGAACACGAGCGGCGGTGCGAGAGTCGATAAGTCACTCCTGATACCTAATGGTTTATTTACCGAGGCGTCCTGCCACCGAGGCGCAGAGGAAGCACGCGTGCGAGGGCGGGTAATGTTGTGTAGTTCGGCCATATGCCGCCGTGTTACGGCCTCGGCCTCGGCGCGCGGCGGCGTCGCTCGGTAATGAAATCATTAAACACAATCAATGGAAAATGTGGAATTTTTAAAATGCATCTCCCCTTTTTTTTCTGGGTTATAATTTTCTTGTATTAAATACAGCAGGGGAGGAACAGACTCCAGACACACTCAGAAGCGGGTAATGTTGTGTGCTTCGACCATATGCCACTGCGTTACAGCTCTGTGCACACTCAGTCCGTAATGAAACCATTATACATGCAGAGAAAAAAAAAAAAAAAAAAAGGGCAGAGTCAGTGCAGTTCCCAACTCTTCCTTTTGTTTTCATAAATATGCATTGGGTCGCTATTTATATATATATATATATATATATATATATATATATATATATATATATATATAATGTGTGTATGTGTGTTGAAATAAGGGGCGGCACGCTGCTGTAGTGGTTGGCATGTTCTCCTATTATCCATCCAGGGTAATGGGATGATTATAATTTATGTAAGTAAAATTATCTGCCAATATAGTAAATTTATATATATACTGAGGGTGGCACGGTGGCTTAGTGGTTGGCATGTTCTCCTCTCAGCGCTAGGGATTCCCAGTTCTGAATCCCAATCTGGGTGGAGTTTCCATGTCCTCCCCGTGCCCGTGTGGGTTTCCTCCGGGTTCTCCAGTTTCCTCCCACAGTCCAAAAACATGGATCAAGGACAATTGAGTTCTCCAAATTACCCTATATAGAGTGTGTTTGTGTGCGTGAGTGTGTGTTCAGTGATAGATTGGCATCCTGTCCTTGGTGTATCTGCCCAGCGCCCAAAACGTTCTCCCCTGGATGGGCATGGGGAACCCCACCGCGACCCTAATAGAGGATAAAGCGGAAGATAATAGATGGGTATTATAATGCATTATTGGGCGGCACAGTGGCTTAGTGGTTTGCACGTTCTCCTCTCAGCGCTGGGGATCCGGGTTTGTATCCCGTTATGGGTGGGTTTTGCATGTTCTTCCCATGTCTGTGGGTTTCCTCCAGGTTCCCCGGTTTCCTCCCACAGTCCAAAAACATAGATTTAAGGTAAATTTAATGCCATAAATTGCCCCATATAGAGTGTGTTAGTGTCTGTGTGAATGAGTGTGGGGGTATCTGCCTGGAGATCTTGTATATTTTTTTAAATATTGTGTTGTAGTTTCAAGACTCCGCAGTGATGAAGCGTTCTAAACATGTTTTTTTTTATGTAGGAAATACTGTACACTTAAACACTCACAGCCAATCAAATTGCAGCGTCAACCAACATTCACATTAGTGTTTTAGAACGTGGCGTGATTGTTGGTACCAGGGGGCCGATTTAAGCATTTCTGTATCAGCTGATCCACACGCTTTCCTCATCCACACATCCGAGATGAGAGCCTACAAGATGAGTGGACATGTCCATCCTGGAGGCTGCGAGGTTCTACTGAGGTACTCAGTGAGCATTCTCGGTGATCTCCACGCGACGCGGCAGAACACGCCAGAGCGGATCTGCTTACGGCCTCATTCATATTCATTCTAATCATCCCGAGTGAATTAATGTGGAATTGACCTGCGGGGGAGAAGACGAGTCAAACTTTTAAGGTTGAAGTTAGACCGGGGGAACAGAGGGAGCACCTCCGCTTGGCGGGGGGCCGTGGCAGATAATTGATTTAGGATGCCGTCATGCGGCGGGCCTCAGAGATAAGAAAGTTTGCGATCTGGATGCCGTCAGAGTTCTGCATATAAATGACATCAGACTAATGAAATAAAAGCATTAAAGGCGGGAGGTGTAATTAAATCCACGCTGCAGGACCCAGCACACTCGGCTCAGTGGGGTTCGGGTTCCTCAGGTGGCACAAGATTATTTGGCAAATTATCACTGTGCTCCCGAATGCGCCGTCTATTCGGCATGGTTCCTGGAGGATACACAGCCAGGCAGAGCAGAGTTCACCACAGGTTCCTGGTTCCTGGTGTCGTGTATGAACAGAAAACAATACAACGTGGCGGCGGAAAGGAAAGAACACCAAACAGCCGCCACGAATTCTGAAATCAATTTAAATATATATGGATGGCATGGGGCTTAGTGGTTAGCACATTCGCCTCTCAGCGCTAGGGATTCCCGGTTCGAACCCCCATCTGGGTGGAGTTTCCATGTTCTCCCCGTGTCTGCGTGGGTTTCCTCTGGGTTCTCCGGTTTCCTCCCACAGTCCAAAAACATGGATCAAGTCAATTGAATTCTCCAAATTGCCCCATATATAGTGTGTGTGTGTGTGTGAGTGAGTGTGTGCCCAGCGATGGATTGGCACCCTGTCCTGGGTGTATCTGCCCAGCGCCCGAGACGTTCTCCCCTGGATGGGCATGGGGAACCCCACCGCGACCCTAATAGAGGATAAAGCGGGAGATAATGAATGAATGGACGGCATGGTGGCTTAGTGGTTTAGCATGTTCTCCTCTCGGTGCTAGGGATTCCCAGTTCGAATCCCCATCTGGGTGGAGTGTCCATGTTCTCCCCGTGTCTGCGTGGGTTTCCTCTGGGTTCTCCGGTTTCCTCCCACAGTCCAAAAACATGGATCAAGTCAATTGAGTTCTCCAAATTGCCCCATATAAAGTGTGTCTGAGTGAGTAAGTATGTGTCCAGTGATAGATTGGTGCCTTGTCCTGGGTGTATCTGCCCAGCGCCCGAGACGTTTTCCCCTGGATGGACAAATATATATACATATATTTGTGTATATATATATGTTGAACTAAGGGGCGGCACTTTGCTGTATTGCTCAATCTGGGTGGAGTTTCCATGTTCTCCCCGTGTCTGCATGAGGTTCCTCCGGGTTCTCCGGTTTCCTCCCACAATCCAAAAACATGGATTCAAGGTAAAACAAATGCTTTTAATTGCCCCATACAGCGTGTGTTTGTGTGAGTGAGTCTGTCCAGTGACAGATTGGTGCCCTGTCCTGGTACCCGAAACATTCTACCCCCCCACCCCGCGACCCTAGTAAAGCATTAAACAGAAGATAATGATTGAATGGATGTTGAAATGATAGCATCACTGTATTTTGACCTTAAGTCATACCCTGTGTTCTCTTCACGCAGAAACCCTTGTGATCTCAAAGCTGAAATATTTAATAAAATTGGGATTAGAATGATTATTTCTGTAACTAAACATTCTCTTTGAGGCGTCGCTGGCTTGCCGTGATGTGAGAGCCTCGTCGGTGCAATCTGTTCATGTGGCGACGACTTTCTCATCCCGTTGCTCTCGTTCCTTTTTATATCACCATCGCAGCTCTGCTGGAGCCCAGAGGGACGGCCCTAAGTCTTCCCCTGACGGGCAGAAACGCTTGGTCAGGGCATTTCCGACACTTGGGTAAGCAGATGGTGCCGGTCCAACAGGTGCACGTGGGCCAGAGAGGCGAGCAAGACATGGAAGACGTGTCTCCTCTGCTCATAACCTCAGCCTTGTGGTTCGGGGTCCAGATGGAGCCCCCGCAGCGCAGCGCCGGGCGCGGGGTGCGGCGCAGACGGCCGATCCTGGATGCTGACAGGACAGACGGTGCCTCGCTGGGCTGAAAGTCTCCAGAGTCGAATTTGGAAGAATGCTTTGATCATCGGCAGCAGACATCCTCCCTCTACCGACTCCTCTGCAACAGAGAGAGAGAGAGAGAGAGAGCGAGGGCGTGCACAGGACAGGGTACGAGGTCAGGACCGCGCCGGAGTAAATAAGAGGGTCCAGCGACGGAAAGAACAAAATCAATCCGTTTAAAATCCATTTAAAAAGTACACGGTACACGGTTCATTCTGTTTAACGTCCGCAAGTCCTCCCCCTGTCCCGGAGAACGTTTTCAAAGGAAACAAACAAACATTCCACGTACATAAAGAGTTGGCAGCAACCGTTCACTTTCATGTTTTTATCTGAACCAATTAAGTCAATTAATGTGGTTTAATTAATAATTGAAGCATTATTATATCCAGAGGTAGAAGCTTGGAAGTTTGCACACCGTCCCTTTAATCCATGCATTCATCCATTATCTAATGCTTTATCCTCTAATAGGGTCGTGGGTGGGTGGGGGGGGTTCCCCATGCCCATCCAGGGTAGAATGTTTTGAGCACCTATCTGGGCACACTCACTCACACAGACGCACAAAATAAAAACAGACTACATGGGGCAATTTAGAGCAGCCGATTCACCTTGAATCCATGTTTCTGCACTCTGGAAGGAGCATGGAGATCCAGTAGAAAACCCACATTGACACAGGATGAACGTGAGCGCCCCATGCAGATCAGCATTCGAACCTGGAACCCCAGACGTGGCGCTCCCTCTCTTTAAGGGGACCATGGCGCCCCCTCTCTTTAAGGGGACCGTGGCGCCCCCTCTCTTTAAGGGGAGCATGACACCCAATCTCCTTAATATTAATAATATTTAGCACAGTGGAGGCATTGAGGCTCAGTTCACGTTCGCAGTCCCACATTATTTCATGTGTAAATTTAATTGATATTAATATTTATTGTTTTTATTTCTCTTGCCGCCGCAGAGGCGCCACGCCCGCCGCAGCCCAGAACGCAGAGCGCTTCTCACTCAGGTAAACCGGCGTGACCTCCAGAAAACTTTCCCCTTCGTCCTGTGCATCGGTGGCATCTGTGCCAAGGGCTGCAGTCTGTGCCCCGCGAGCTGGCAGCGCCGACGGGCCGGAGATTGGGACGGGCGGCGCGGGCCATCTGGGATATCACCGGGGGACGCGCGCCGCACCTCGCACTCATCAGCAGGTTTGAATTTGCACCATAATCACAAACAGACGCTCACTTCCTCCTCCACCGCCCAGCCCCCGCCCGTCTGCGCTTGGCATGCTCCCGGCTTGGCGCACAACCTTTGACCTTTGCCTCCTACAAACAGAAAGGTTGACCTGTTTTTAGGAGGTTTTTTTTAATGGACCTTTTACCCGGCGGTTGGTTTGGTTTGGGGCGGGGGGAGGTCACAGTGACCTTATTTAAACTCGGACGCAGAACATGTCGGACTGTTGGATGTCAGGTTACCTGAGGTGGAAGATGTTTTTATATTCATTATGAGGGTGAGGGTGGCACAGTGGCTTAGTGGTTGGTATGTTCTCCTTTCAGGCTCGAATTCCAATCTTTGTAGAGTTTCCATGTTCTCCCTGTGTCCGCGTGGGTTTCCTCTGGGTTCTCAAAAACCTCTCAGAGCTTCATATAGGTTCTCATTAATTCATCCATCCATTACCTTTCATTTTATCCGCTACTAGGGTCGCTGTGGGGGGCGAAGGGGGGTTCCCCATGCCATCTAGGGGAGAAAGTTTCGGGCGCTGGGCAGATACACCCAGGACAGGATGCCAATCTATCGCTGGGGACACACTCACTCACACAGACACACTCTATATGGGGCAATTTGGAGAGCTCAATTGCCCTTGACCCATGTTTTTTGGACTGTGGGAGGAAACCAGAGAACCCGGAGGAAACTCATGCAGACACATGCAAACTCCACCCAGATTGGGATTCGCACCGGGAACCTAGGGCTGAGAGGAGAACATGCTAAACCACTAAGCCGCTGGTGGAGAACAGTTAAAGTGAATGATTCATTCTGAGGCGTCGTCCTCATTTAACCTCTAAACTGAGACGCGTAATGTTGATTAAAGGTTTATTAAGGCTTTTCTAAACGCTTGCAATCCGATCGAACGACTTTACCGACTTCCTGCCTCGGTGTAGCGTTCCAGTTCAGCAGACCCGCCGCCTCGCCTCGCGCCGCCCCGCCACCCCGCTCCACCTGAGCACTCCACTGATGACATTAAGCCGCCGTGTCCTAGTCCTCGTTCCGTCGCTCTTTAATTCATCGATCTTCTGATCGATGCTACAGTGAGAGGCACTTCTAATGTTGTCAATAATTGTAATCTCGTAATGCCTCGCACAGCTGTGACGACTTCATCAGTGCCGGGTGGAGGAACTCGAGGGAATTCGACGACATAGGCCGCAATCTCCAGAGAGAGAGTCAGGGATTAATGGATCGCTCCGTTCCGCTACGGTGGTGCATTATGGCGAAACCGCCGGAGCAGCCGGAGAGGAACCTTCTCCTCCACCCGTTTGGCAGACGAGGCGCCGACTGAAGCGTGTCTGAATCCTTGGCCTTTCCCCGTTGCTCTCGGACGCCAACTCGTCCCGGCTCCGGAGGAAAGTCACACCGTTGGTCGGGCGAATGATCCTGACCCCTTCGTTTTCGTCATCAGTCATTAATTAGTCTGTGACGCTTTTACTGCAAATGAATTAATAATTATTAATATGGGTGGCACGGTGGCTTAGTGGTTTAGCATGTTCTCCTCTCAGCGCTAGGGATTCCCGGTTCGAGTCCCAATCTGGGTGGAGTTTCCATGTTCTCCCCGTGTCCACGTGGGTTTCCTCCAGGTTCTCCGGTTTCCTCCCATAGTCCAAAAACATGGATCAAGGTCAATTTAATTCTCCAAATTGCCCTATATAGAGTGGGTCTGTGTAAGTGAGTGTGTGCCCAGTGATTGGTGTCCTGTCCTGGGTGTATCGGCCCAGCGCCCAAAATGTTCTCACCCAGATGGGCATGGGGAACCCCCCCGCGACCCTAGTAGAGGATAAAGCAGAAGATAATGGATGGATGGTTGGATGGAGTCAGGTTATATACTATTTGGGTTGTTTTGCCCCATTTATCAATTATCTTCTGCTTAATTCTGTAATAGGGTCGCAGTGGGGTGAAGGTGTTCCCTATTCCCATCTAAGGGAAAACATTTCGAGCGCTCGGCAGATCCACCCAGGACAGGGGGGCAATCTATCGCTGGGCACACACTCACTTACTCACATACACACTATATGAGGAAATTTTATTTACATTGAATCCATGTTTTCGGACTTTGGGCGGAAACCGGAGAACCCGGAGGAATTCCATACAGACATGGGGAGAACATGCAAACATGCAACAAAGCAGTAAGTACATAAAATTTAATTATTATTATTTTTTTTTTTTAAAAAAAGAATAAAAGCTCAGATGAGAGGGATGCGCTGATCTCATAAACACAGTGGAGTGGAATCAGTCTGTCTTTGTTTGTCTGCTTGTTTAATACTTTAAATATTTATGAATACGGCGCCGGACACTTTTGTCCTGAATAGACATATTGACACAGTTCTCTGTTGCTTAGTAACGGCGCCAATTATGTATTTTAAGCAGCCAACCAATTATTCCCTGGGATTTTTTTTGAAGGTTTGATGGAGAGGATATTTTCTAAGTAGTACCACTAAATTAAAAAGGAATGAATAATAATTAATCATACTGCGAGAGCAGAAAGCAGGCGCTCCATTTATTTTTATAAACATGTTAATACGAAAGGTAAATGCGCTGGTGCCGCACGCCGAGAGCTTTTGTTTGTTGAGATAAGCAGAACTATTATTTTTAATGTGTCGAAATACATTGCGAGTTAAATGCCAGCATGCACAGATATTTAAAGGCCAGAAATATTTCCGTCGTTAATTTAACAGTCCGTCAGAAACGCTAACAGAACCCTGAACGTGGGGCGTTCTAACGACAGACCTCTATATTTATTACACAAGAAAGCATCAGCTATTCATCCAACCAATAATAACACAACAGATGTAAAACAGAGACCACCTTTAATCAGGCAGCGAGGTGGTTGGGGGGGTCGCTGTTTATATGAATCCGTATTTTATGATTTAAAATAACGTATTGTATATATGTGTGTTATTCTTAATAATGTCACGGCTGGATAAACGGCTCAGCCAATCAGATTTAAGGTGGCAGAACTACTGTCTCATGTTTGCAGAATCCTTTAAATTCTCGCAGTGTAAGCCGAGGGGGCATGGGGGGGGGTGCATGAGCAGGAGTCCATAAAATTGCTAATAGACGTGCCTCCCGTGCCTCTGAGGCTGATGAATGGCATTTGGGGCTGAGAGCTGGAAGAGTGATGCGGCGCGTGGCAGCTCGGCCCTCGATGGAATGGGAGGAGCTACATGCAAATGCCATAGATGGAGAATTCGATATGCAGAGGAATGATGTGAATGCTGTTAGACAGACCGAGAGAGTGTGGGAGCGTCAGCATCAGCATCCTGATCCATCCCTTACAAGTTAGGTTAAGCTTAAGCCTAGGGCTTTATTAAGTCTGGTAAGAGTCCTTCACACCATCAGCCCATTGGTTGTCATCAGGACGCCTCTGGATGCCACATACTTAACAGACCAGGTTCAAATCCCACAACAACGGCTGGGACGTTCCTTGGCTCTAGATTTTTTGTACTGATGATAGTGTGGTATGGTAAACCAACAAAAAAAACATGGTAAACAAAGGAGCAGGTGTGAGGTCAGACACAGATGTTAGGCAAGAGGAACTGGCTTGCAACCAAAGCTTGCATGGAACACAGCCATGCAGAACCAGACCGGGGCCTTCCCCAAAATGTTCCCAAATACATGTGTTGGTGATTGGTTTCATTCACGTGTATCAATAGAACAGCTGGATTCAGTGAAACATTAGTCTGCGTTAGTACTGTACACCATTTATGATATCCATTTGGGAGAACATGTTCTCCTCTGAAGCAGGAACTTTAAAGCCCCTCCAAATAGAGTTTTTAGTTCCTCAGCATCCTGATTCATCTCTTAGAAGTTAAGTTAAGCTTAAACCTAGGGCTTTATTAAGTCTGGTTAAAGTCCTTTACACCATCAGCCCATTGGTTGTCATCAGGACATCTCTGGATGCCGCGCACTAAACAGACCGGGTTCAAATCCCACAACATTGGCTGGGACGTTCCTCGGCTATAGACCTTTTGCACTAACGATGGTGCAGGTACTATCCACTGTACTTTAAGACTTTCTACAATATTTTGGAGTGTGTCTGTAAGAAATGCTTTCTGTTTAATGCAAATGAGCAGTTGTGAGGTCAGACACCGATGTTAGGCAAGAGGAACTGGCTCGCAATGTAGCTCTAGTTCATCCCAGTGTTGTCGAATGGGGTTGAGAATTTGATCTCCTCTGGTGCAGGAACTCTAAAGATCCTCCAAATAGAGTTTTTAGTTCCTCAGCATCCTGCTCACTACACAGACCGGGTTCAAATCCCACAACAACGGCTGGGACGTTCCTCGGCTCTAGATTTTTTGCGCTGACATTGGTGCGGCATGGTAAACCCCTGGTTCTGTTGTGGCGTGCTCTGGGGGTGGAACAGGCTTCGGGACGATTAGTCTCCGGTGCCCTCCCGTCGGCACGCAGCGTTTGACAGATCTGCGCCCGGCGTGGCACAGAGGCACGCACCACAGATGGCGTAATTAGAGAGAGCCGAGCCGGGGCGTGAGATTTATCTTTGATCAGCACCTTCTCGCCAGATTGTCATCTATGTTAATATGATGATAGCGAAGCCGCGACGCGTGCGAGGAAGCGGTGCGAACCTCCTGCTCCCCTTCTTTCATCCTTTGTTAGCTTCAAAGCTCTGAGGAACGTAAAGCAGCGACTTTAACAATACACACCGTTTATTTAACGCGAGCCTCTTGAAAAGTTAAATAAATTATATATAATTAATTATAGTTAAATAATGACATATATATATATATATATATATATATATATATATATATATATATATATATATATATATATATATATTATAAATTATATATATAAATCCCAATCGGGTGGAGTTTCCATGTTCTCCCCGTGTCCCCGTGGGTTTCCTCTGGGTTCTCCGGTTTCCACCCACAGTCCAAAACACATGGATCAAGGTCAACTGAATTCTCAAAATTGCCCATATACTGTAGAGTGTGTTTGTGTGAGTGTGTGTGTGCCCAGTGATAGATTGGCGCCCTGTACTGGGTGTATCTGCCCAGCGCCCGAAATGTTCTCCCCTGGATGGGCATGAGGAATATATATATATATATATATATATATATATATATATATATATAAATATTGTATTTATATGGAGGTCCGAATGGTGGCTTAGTGGTTAGCATGTTCTCCTCTCACTGCTGGGGTTAAAATCCCAATATGGGTGGAGTTTGTAGGTGCATCGTTGTGCAGAATTCATTCGAACGGAATGCCAGGAGACCTCCGAGGTGATAGCGGGAGGAGAGGCATGGCGGGGGGGGATTTGCGACATGAGGTCGCCGGGACTTGGGTTCTGTCACAGATGAAGTCCGCACGCGGCCCGCGTGGATCGAACCATTAAGCATAATGGCTTGTAGGTGTAATGGAATGTGCCTGCAACATCTGTGAGGGTGAGGGGAGGAGGCGAGGGGGCGAGAGAGAGAGAGAGAGAGAGAGAGAGAGAGAGGGAGAATTTACAAATGCACTGCGATGAGAACGAAGGCTCTCTGCCCCGTCTGCATTATGATTCCACTCTGATGTTGTGGACCTCTGTTAGGTTCCGTAACACACCTCCGTTTGCACTTGGACACCGCAGGAATCACTTACACATCATCTCGCACAGAGCACCTGCGTCCATCCCGACCAGACCCCGGCTCACAGACCATCTGCGTTCCGCGGAAGAACGCTTTAGTCTTTAAAGTAAAATGTTCCATACAGTTCCAGCTTTAAAATGTAGGAATATCCATCCATCAATTATCATCCGCTTTATCCTCTATTAGGGTTGGTGGAAGGGGGGGGTTCCCCATGCCCATCCAGGGGAGAACGTCTCGGGCGCTGGGCAGATACACCCAGGACAGGGCGCCAATCTATCATTGGGCACACACTCACTCACACAGACACACTCTCTATGGGGCAATTTGGAGAATTTAATTCACCTTGAGCCATGTTTTTGGACTGTGGGAGGAAACCGGAGAACCCGGAGGAATCCCACATGGACACGGGTAGAACATGGAAACCCCACCCAGATTGGGATTCGAACTGGGAAATGCCCAGCGCCCGCAAACATTCTCCCAGGATGGGTATGGGGAACCCCCCCAACCCTAGTAAAGGATAAAGCGGAAGATATTGGATGGCTGGATGGATGTATAAGTGCTTGCTATTTCTCGGTCACTTTTAAAAGCTACAAAAGCTTCCCCGACCCCGACGCAGAGGAACACGCAGCTGTGCGGCACCACCGTCCAGTCCGTTTGGATTAAATCATTTTCCATTCTTCGTGCGTTTTTAATCCGCGAGCTGGCGACTGTACAATTAGAACATCTGTCGGTGGCGTCTGAATGTACCCGCTCCGTACTGCGGGGCGACCGGATCGGCGCATCCTGTGTAATTACTTACAATAACGCTACTTTTAATTAGGCGAGGTTTTAACTACACACTTCAGGGTCTGTATTTAGGCTCATTCATCGTTTAGGCGCTGGTCTCGAGCCAACCAGCCGCCGCCGAGCCGCCGCGTAATAAGTAATAATGTGATATTTGCTTTCATGCTTCAAGCGGGTGGAATGTTTGGACCTCCCATTTAGGCACAACAGGAGTTTGGCACCGACCGCGCACAGGTGCAGAGAGGCAGCGAGAGGGAGGAAAAAAAAAAAAAACCTTCTCAACATCTGTGGCACTGGCTGTTGCTGCCGCCCCGAAAACCAGAGAGAACGAGCTTAAAATAGCTGCAGCACTTGGTGCCGATCCAAGAATGCATGCATACCCCAAATGAGAAGGTTTCGTAGGCATTTCCCTCTCTCTCTCGCTCTCTCTCTCTCGCTCTCTCCATCTTTTCCTCGCTCTCCCCACCTCACCCCTCCCTGGCGGCGCAGCTGCAGCCGAACCCGGCCCGATCCGCGGTTGCCGTGGCCGTACCTCGCTCGTATCTGCTGGCGGATGTCCCTCTGCGAAGGTCCATATGCTGTGCAGCTGGTGTGTGTGTGTGTGTGTGTGTGAGAGAGAGAGCTGAACAGCGAGGCTGGGCGCAATGTTTTAGAAAGGACCTGTCACCAAGACGCATAACATCGCACTTTTCCGTCGTGCCGGGGAAGTCTGTGAGAGGTAGAACATACGCCTCGCTTGGGTTCTAGTGGCTGCTTTCTGTTGACAGCCTAACAAGTCGGGGGGGGGGGGGGGGGTTTATACCCCCAGTAACAATCCAACAGCTGCCCCTCAGGCCTGATCGTTGATCGGCTGTAGGTCTGATGCAGGTATCGGGAAACTTCTGAGCTTCTGTCACGATCGCCTAACGAGAACGAGTTCGAAGCTTCTGTACGTACTGGCGTGCCACACGTACGGAACCCACACCTACTGTAGGTGCTGGCGGCAAAGAACAGCCGTCGCATAGGGATGAACAAGAGGCCAAGGATGTCCGATGTGAACGCAATGCAAACAAAGTACACTGAGAACGCCTAAAGGACAGGAAGAGAAGGTGGATTAGTGGTTGGCATGTTCTCCTCTCAGCGCTAGGGATTCCAGGTTCGAATCCCAATCTGGGTGGAGTCTCCGTGGGTTTCCTCTAGGTTCGCCGGTTTCCTCCCACAGTCCAAAAACATGCATCAAGGTCAATTGAAATCTCCAGATTGCCCCATATAGAATGTGAGTGTGTGCCCTGCGATAGATTGGCGCCCTGTCCTGGGTGTATCTGCCTAACACCCGAAACGTTCTCCCCTGGATGGGCATGGGGAACACCCCCACGACCCTAGTAGAGGATAAAGTGGAAGATAATGAATGGATGGATGGATTACTTTGAATAATCGGCACCTTGTTATCAGTTATCTGTTCATCTTAAAATGTCTTAAAAATGTCGTTCTCAGCTTAAACAAAGGCATTTACCGTAGCCCCCAGGCAGAAGGCAGCGGGTGTCCAAGGCACAGCGAGCGTTTCCCCATCACTGACCGAGCGACCACATGAACATATCTGCAATTAATTCGGTTTCCCGGAGTTTCTGCAGCTTGAAACCCCGTTTCAGAAGCTCCCACAATTACAGACGCTGTATAAGCGCCATGCCCCATATCTGCCCCTCACCTCCCCGAGGTGGCAGTTCATCAAAAGTCCTCAGACTAAAACCTCAAAGCTTTGTCTGGGTCGTCTGCCGGTGGTAAAAGCGCCCGTTGCTGGTTGCCGAAGTGTAAGATTCTGAGCTGTAAATTGCGGCCTGTCGGTTGGGAGCAGGCGGCGAGCCGTTGTGCGTTCTATTTGAGGCTGCCGCATCGCATCCTGCAGAGGTTAAGGAGTAATTCTGCACGCCACTCCTGCCGGAACCTTTCATCGAGGCGGGTGCAGAAAATCCAGCCGGCTTGTGGGAGCCTTTCGAGAATATCTTTGTGTGTCTTTATTTAAAACCCTAACGAAACAGCTGTTGTGTTCTCCCACCGCAATGCAGCTACACGCGCAGCTTAATTCTGTTTACAACCTCCCCGCTGGGTCCCCAAGTCCTGCTTAATTCAGTTAGTGCCCAGATTTTCTTCACATGCCCTATTTTTATGCATGGGGCTTATTTAAAATTTATTTAACCATGTTGCAAACGTTGTTACACCTTTCTCTCCGAGCTTTACGCGCCTTGCCGGGTTCCCCCTATATACCGTGTAAACATCGAATAAATATATAAGGAAAGCTGAGGGCTGTTATGGATCTTCTCCAGGTTTTGTGAAGACAGACCTTCATAAAGCATCCTTCCTTTACTCGCAGGATTGTTGTCTATGGCTGTGATGGATCGTGGGAGAACCTGCCACCCACGATGAGTTCTCCGCGAGCGACGGCCGTGGACGTCAGTGGCAGAATTAGGATTTAAGCAAGCGGATCCCATTTCAGAGCTCCGTTTCCTTCATTTCCCTGGAAGTTTTTTATAATAGAACATTGTCACAAAGCAGCTTTACAGTTTTAAAAGCCTTTAAACTCCCAAAGAGCAAGACAAAGAGACGTCCATCCATCCATCCATCCATCCATTATCTTCCACTTTATCCTCTACTAGGGTCATGGGGAGGAGGGGGTTCCCCTTGCCCAGCCAGGGGAGAATGTCTTGGGCGCTGGACAGATACACCCAGGACAGGACGCTCTATCTGACAATCTATCACTGGACACTCACTCACTCACCCAGACACACTCTATATGGGGCAATTTGGAGAATTCAATTGACCTTGATCTACGTTCTTGGACAGTGGGAGAAAACCGGAGAACCCGGAGGAAACCCACATGGACACGGTGAGAACATGGAAACTCCACCCAGATTGGGATTCCAACCGGGAATCCCTAGCGCTGAGAGGAGAAGATGCTAAACCACTAAGCCACCATGCCGCCCCAATACTAAACCTTATAGACAAAAGTATTGGAACCCCAACACAGGCTTTCCTGACACCCTGTTCTTAGTTGGTCCATCACATAC